>JAHREE010000502.1:513938-680696 GCA_033628505.1 Tringa tobata
CCCCCCCCCCCCCTTTTTTGAAGTTCTGCTGCGATGTCATTTACAAAACAAACACACAAAGAAAAAAACAACCCAGAACACACAACCTGTGGCTGCTACTTGGCTTTCTAGTGGCATGAACAAGACATCAGTGACTGATTAGCCCTTGTTTCATCTGTCAGGGGTTCAGCAGGTTGGAGGAGAAGCATGACCATGAGCTGATAAATGCCTGACAAGGTTTTGCGTTTGCCAGGGTATGCAGGAGGGAAGACAAGGGACTTAAGCCTCCCAGGGGAGGTGTAGCAGCACCTCTGTGGCAGACACCCAAGAGCATTCATTCACTTTTGCAGGATTCTCACCTGCAGCTTCCCTCATAATATTCCCTAAAGGTTGCTCTCCATGAGCTTTCCGTGCCCTGGCAGCCTTAACCAGCCAGCCCTTCCCAGCAGACCTGCATGGCAGACTGTGCATCCCTCTATTGCTTTCCCACTGAGAAAATGCCTTTCATCCCTGTGGCTTTCCAGGAAAGAAAGAAATTTTTCCTTCTCCTCCATGTCTCCTGAGCAGGTCTCTCATCTCCCATACTAGAGACAACCTCCACCGAAGCCCCACTTACATAAAAATCATGGAGATTATTTTCTCTCTCCAAAGTCTTTAGCTAAAACTGGCTGAAGCCAATGGAAAACTCCCTCAATGCTGCAAACTGGAACTCAAAACAGGAGGCTGAATAAACAAAGACTCACTGAAGTCTGGCCCTCTCATAATATCTTAATATACAGAGAGGAAACTTCTAATACTCTTAGCCAAAGCGTGCAGAAGTGAAGGACAAACTTCAGAAGTTAGTATCAATCAAATATTCATTCCATTAATAAATATGAATAAATATGTTGCTAGCCACAGCATTGGGATTTAATAATATCATTCAAAATACTGAAACCAAATGCCTGCCAAGCCCTGTAACACATGTGAGCATTGTACCTACAGCACTGCACATGCCGGGAATGCCAGAGGCCTCCAGAGGACTTTTTGGAAAATGCTGTGTTGTTATATGGAATTTTGGTACCTTTTGATCAGGAATTTGTAATTCTATATGCTATGCAGTGGCATTTTCACTATAATAAAAATCATTGCTCTGAAACCTCAACCTCCCTCTAAAACCAGCCTGGGTTTGTGTTTAATGACTAATTCCAGTTTTATGCTGACAGCCTCGGGGTGAGGTTTTGCTCTGTTGTGAATAAAACTGAAAACCATTTCCATTTGAGGCGAACAACTAAAGAGGAGCAGAGGTCTGGCTGCTGCCTGCCTGGATTTTCTCCAACCTGGCTACAAAGGGGAAAGCATCCCCGATAGCCTGCACGGGCAACAGCACCTTGGCTAAACACCGAGCCCAGCTCCACGAGCAAGGAGACAGGCTGCAGACCACACACCAGGCTGCTCAGGGAGTATATGGCATCACTGGTCCATGTTGCCCACCATCCCTCTGCCTGGTCCAGCCATCAGGCAGCAGTCAGGCACCTGTGGAGCATCACCAAAGTAACATCTTGGTGAGACAGGATGAACAGGGCTGGTGCCTCCACTGAGGCTCCCATCAATGGACATAATGCAATAGTGGGATGATGCAAAATATGCCTGGGAAGCAACAAACAACTGCATCCTCTTTGTTGACAGGTCCAAATCTTTTTCCAAAGTAGTAGTAACAATAATAATAATATGAAAATACTAAATGCCCAGCTTTTTGGAAAACAAAATTAAATTGTTTTCCTAATCATTACAAACGTCACCTATGCATAAAGATGAAAAAGGGACTATTGAAGCTAGAGGTTGTCAAATAAATACGCCAAACCTTTTAAAGTACAGAGGCTCTTTGAGTCAGCAAACCTTTAAACACTGGTTGCCATGCAACACCAGTAACATTAGATGATGAACAGCTCAGCAAGTGCACTGAATGTGGTAAATACAGGGTTTCAGTATTTATGTATCACTATTTATTAAGGCATTTCTTTATGCCGTTGACAGTCCCTGATAAAACAAGGACAGGGATGCTATTAAAAATCAGATCTGTTCCTGCAAGGAAAGATTGATTGGGGCTGCACAGACATAGCATAAGCTATATGGTACAACATACGGTCCCTATAGGTCTTGAGGTTGCCAGAAAATGAGAAATTGTCCCAGCCGGCAGCCATCTGCCTGGAGTGAAATATGTTTTCACAGGGTAAATAATTAAGCTGAGATACATCTTCCACATCACAAAATGTAGAGGGCAGATCCGCATAATTTTGCATTAAAATGAGAAAAAAAACTTGGCTGGGGCAGAGGAGGAAACACCAGGTTCCTTATCAGCAGGCAGGTAAGTGGATTTGGGGTGGGTGGTGCCTATTTCACTTCAAACTTGCAATGCTTTTCCAGCAGTGAAGCTTTTCTGGTTTTAGCGAGGTTACCTGGGGGGAGAAAAAGGGCCCTTTTCATCTTTTAAAGGCATCCCTGAAGACAGCATTTGCAGAAATGATGATTAGAGCACAATAAGGTAACATTTTTTTCCTGCCAAACTTCCTTTCTCCCCTGTAGTCCCAGTTTTGGAAACTGTAATTTTCAGAAACTCAGCTTTTCAGGTGGAAAATTCTCATTAATCTGTGGTAGATCTGTCAAGAAAAGGGCATCATTAGACCCTGCAAGTTCATAAAGATGTGAAACTTCCAGGTTATAAGAGATGGTGATGGTTCTGGGGAGTTCAAGTCCTCATAAACCCAGGAAAGAGTACCTCCAAAACACAGCGCTTTTGGGGTGCATTGTCTGGGATTTTGTGTACTGGAGAAAAAAAATAATCCATCCTTATTATGCGAGAAGGAAAATGAAGACAAGCTCTTAAAGACTTTGCTCCGATTATGAAGGAAATAATGGAAGGGATTGAAAGAGTTCTCATATGGATTGAGTATATCTGCATTTGTAGAAAATCTGCACATACGGAGATAACAGCACAATTTTACATTTGAGAGGCGACAGCATTCTATAAATATTGAAATATGATGATGTTGAGCAACTTGTGCCTGGCAAGTCCTGGTTTCTTCTCCCATTCAGCTTGTGCTAGATCCTCTCCTCTCACCAGCCTGGGGATGCATTCTCGATCCCAGCCCAGGAGCCTCCAGCACTGGGAGTTTTGGTGCTCTCTGGTTCCTAATCGGAGAGCATCTCTTGTGCATCCCTTCTTCTGAGTGAAAAACGTTAAAAAGGTGATAAAACATACGCCAGCCTGGGCAGAGAGGAATGGGAGGATATTACAACCTGCCTGTCCTTTGTGAAAGAGGGAAAAGCTGCAGGAAGCCACAGAAAGACAATTAACCCATGAATCATGTTACCCACATGGATATAGGCAAGCAGGTAGCTGGAGCCAGGGCTCTGGCTGAAAGTGGACTAAAATCACACCCAGATATAAGTTGGGAGACTCTTTTGTGGGAATGGGAGTAGATCCAAGTTAAAAACTGGATAAGAATCAAAGTTATGTATTCCACAAAGCCATCACCCTGCAAACCCCAGCTTTGGGCTATAGATACCAGCTCCCCCAGCTCTTAAGCAAGCAACCCAGCTGTCAGGACTCAGCTCATGAAGTTATGAGCTTTGTCAGAGATGATGGAAGGTGCAGGGGCATCAAGACAGGTGTTAAGAGCCTGCATAACTGTGGCCATAGTTACAGAAATTCAGCTGGTGAGCAGTTTCCAACTACCCAGGGATTTTTTGCAAAAGCAAAACCACTGGCTGGTATGATGCAACCTAATGGACTATTTAGAAAAAAAGAAAAAAAAAGAAAAAAATCCTGTTTCTATATCTACTGTATTCTGCTTATTGGTGTTCTGCACAGGATTCCAGCAGATCTGAAATGCAAGAGAGAACTGGCACCAGGCTGGCATATTTTGAGACAGCACAGTTGGTGGAATATGGGCAAAATGTATTTGGCTGTTCCTGCCTATTAGTGCTTGTGGCTGGCCCGTGGCCTACTGATGAGAGTATTTCCAAGAGCTTTCATGTGTGCAGATGTGATAAGATGCTAATTTTTCAGAATTTCCACAGCTGGGTTTGATGCACAGAGGAACAAAAAAAAAAAAAAAAAGAAAGCAAATGTCTTTTTGAAAAAGTAAAGGGACTTTCAAGTGACAGGGGTCAGGTCGAGCTCTGCAGTGGCTGAGCAGGAAGCAGCGGGTTGGGCTCTGATGCTCAGTGATGTGCTCCCAACAACCCCCCCCGAAAGGCAATTCAGGGGACCCTGGCTTTGCTCCTCTGCGGGTCACGGTGGCTCTCAGCTGTGAGGGCATCCTTAGAACTTGCAGAGCAGCCAGAAGCCAAGATAAAGGAGATGCTCTGCATTTCTCTTCCTTGATAAAAGGACTCCTGTGTAGAAAGCCTTTTATTTATGGCTTAGTTATTATGAACTCGGCTTTTCTCCATTTAAATGTTCCAGTTTTCACAGAGCCACACAGCACGCACTCCTCCCTGTGCAACCTGGGAAGGAGGTTCACTTTATTATGCCAGATACACACAAGCCCCTACTACAGCAGGGAATGACCAGGCAGCCTTAAATCACAGCAGAGGAAGCAGCTTTATTTCCAATTTACCACTCGATTATGAAGAGCTGCTTTCCCAATTTGTTTACTTTTCATCTCATGGCTGAGGTATTTAACATCTACAGTTTCAACCCTGTTTCTGTCCTTTCTTGTGAGGCCAACTCTTTTTATGCCCTCTTAAATCTTCTTTCGCATTGTTGGAAATATCATTGATGTTCATAGTCAAAATGGTTCCCCAAAATATGTATCGCCTAGATATATATTTACCCCATGAGACAAGTCATCTCCCTGCAAAATTCCCCTTCATCTCTTGCATTTCATTTTCTCCCCTGCCCATACACCTAGGCGACCCATTCATCATTTTTCTTCCACTTTCACTATTCTGTTCTCTTACAGCAGTAATAACTCTCACCACAATTAAGACAACTAAGTCTAGCATACCAACCAATCCATATTAACTGTCCTTTCTGGTTGGCTTCATCATACAAAGTGCTCCTTATTCTGGAAGGTCATTTGAATATCTCCTGGCAATTACTCAGCTGAATATTGATCTCAGCATCATTCTTCATTTGTGTGCCTGTCCAAGGCTTCCTGCTAGCTTTATGTGAGTACGTAGCATTGAAAAAGCAACAAACAGCATTCAGTATTGTTTCTTTAACTAGAATACAAGAACTGGAGAACGTGCTAACTCTTCAAAGGTTTCCAAAGTGCAACACTCTTTTTAAGGTGTTTATAATCTTTACTGTTAAACCCTTTTTCACCCATTCTCCTAAACCACAGGAGTAGATAGATGCACCAACGCATGGGGAATTACTCTTCTGTTACTGGGAGTAACCCTAAGAAAGGCTGGTGGACAGTTAGACACAGGTAGAAGAGCACACTGCCCACCTACACCAAGCAGCAGCTCTACCCTGACGGGGTCTCCTGTCTCTCACTCTCTGGTAACCTGCCTACAGGAAGGATCTAGCAGATCTGTCCTGGACTAACAGCTCAGGATAATACTGCTTGAATTAGGCGGCTCCAGACACACACAAGAGATTTATTTCCCCCTTGCACTGAGTTAAAGGAGAAAAACCATCAACCACCAAAGTTCAGAGCCCAATTACCAAACATTCACCTAATTCTACACATCTCAACAGCAGAAAACAAGTTAACCCAAGCTTTTTAGCAATCCATCTCTTACCTTTCTCCTCAGATGTTGCCTCCTTGCTAGTAGTCTTCCCCCTTCCAACACAACATGCCTGGAACAGAGAGCACGCCCCAAACCATTCTGCTGCACCCTGGGGTGCTCATAGCTTCACCAAGCACACACCAGACTGGAGATAAAGAAGGTGCTAATTACCATACTTGCAGGCTAAAGACAGAGTAATTAAGCTTCTCCTTTTATAGGAGAGGGAACCTGGAGACACTCAAAACTACTAACTGTGGGCACCTGGTGAAGGCAGAACTAAGCAGGACTATCCTGGGTCTGCTACACATGGGTAGGCTGGAGGAAATATTGGCGAGTTGGGGGTTGGCTAATTGGGAAAATTAGTTCAAGAATGTACCTTTACAGCTCAGCAGATAGTTCAAGATGACCCCGAAAATGGGACTGAGAGAGCTTTCACATGCTTTTTTGAGGAAATAGGGGTGTATGGATGTTCTGAAGAAATAGCCCACATTGTATCTCTTAGAATACCTGATGTGTTTCATCTGCTTCTCCTGAAATAAAAACCCAGCTGGGCCCCAAAGACTGACCGAGTGCTCAGGCTAAAGTGACAATAACCCTGTCAATCAGTTTGAAAGAGGGATGCTGCCCTTTACTTTGCCTTCTGCAATTATCTTTGGCAAAATAAGATGATCTAGAAGAAGCAGATAAAAGCTATGAAAAGCTCCAATATCTGAAGGAAGCCTACAGGAGAGCTGTAGACCCAGAGAGGGACTCTTTGCCAGGAAGAGCAGTGACAGGGCAATGGTTTTAAATTGGAAGAGAAGAGATTTAGACTAGGTAACAGAAAGAAATTCTTTCCTGTGAGGGTGGTGAGACACTGCAACAGGTTGCCCAGGGAAGTTGTGGATGCCCCATCCCTGGAAGTGTTCAAGGCCAGGCTGGATGGGGCTCTGAGCAACCTGGTCTGGTGGGAGGTGTCCCTGCCCATAGCAGGAGTGTTGGAACTAGATGATCTTTAAGGTCCCTTCCAATTCTAACCATTCTATGACTCTAAGGGAAAGGCAATGACAATGAGTGACACCTGCCCTGGAACATGCTGGTTTCTGAGCTGCAGGGTTGGCCATGCCCTTTGTGCCAAGGACAAACAGGAGCAGTGCACTCCCAGCTCACCTAAGGCTGATGGGCTTGCTCCCATCAAGCTAAAATATCCCCATTTTGGGTGTGTATCCATTGCATGTTCCTCTGAATCCCCAGTGCCCAGGTCAAGCAAGCAAGGACTTTCTGATGAGGTGAAGCACCATGGACCACACCTCTAGCAGTGCATTAGGGCTTTTGCTTTACAGACACAGCAAGGAGGGACAGACAGATGCTGCACAATGCACAGACACAAAGCTTGTGCCCCTGCCTCCCCAGGGATGGGCTGCGGGGATGCTGGATGTGTGATCTGCTCCATGCCATGCTTCAGCTTTGAGTTTGGCCTCCTTTATAGCGAGAAATGGGGAGAGGGAAACAGTTTGCTGTGCACAAAGGCTGGTAGGAGCGAGCCTTTTGCTCACCAGGGCAAACACATTGCCAAAAGCAGGGAAAGAGTGTGCTGTATCAAAGTAACACGGAGGAAAGACAAGCGAGAACAGTGCCTGGAGGAGAGCAGGATGCTGCGATGGCAGCTGTCAGTTCAGCCCGTTGCAGTGGTCCCCCATCCACGTGCGGAGCCATGGCAGGAACAGGCATGTTATGATTTATGCAGATGCTTCCTGCCAATTAAGAGGCAGCGTGCTTGCAAAACGTGCAGATTTTACACTTGGAAGTCAAATGTAGTCAAGGGGATTCTCTTTTTATTGGTCACAGAATGCATGTACGTGAATCCTCCAGTGGAATATTTAAATGGTAATTCTTCCTGGAGCATTTTAAGAGAGCAGTTTTCCTTCAGTGTCAAGTAAATGGCAAAGAACTGTCAGAGGAAGAAAGGAAATACAAATCATTTCTGCCACAGCAATGGTGCTTTCCTGCAAACACCAGTCTTACACAGCCCCTTTGTGTGGGAAACCCTTTTTCATCGTCAGATACTCGGGGTGATGGGGGGGAACTGGGTGGCAGGGGATGGAAGGGGGGATTACAGATGAGCAGTGAGACAAGGGGAGGTCGGATCTGGAGATGTGTGACAGAGATACCAGTGTGACCAGAGAGTGGGATAGACGCTACCGAGGGAGACTCTGATGAGGTCAGCCTGGGAATCCTCATGCTGGAATGAACAGCCAGCTGGTTTCTATAGAAACACTGAGACGGGATTTAACACATTAAATGGACAAGTTTTAATGTTGGCATTTAATAAAAAATGAATAGAAATGCAGTGAGGGAATCCATATCACACAGTTTCCCTGTGGTGTGTAAGCCGTGTGCTCCAGCACAATGGAAAATAGAAAATAATAAAAAAAACTTTAGAAATTACTCAAAATAATGCCTGCCCGTGGTTTCAATGCTCTGTAGTGTACGTATTCTTAAAAAGTCAGCACCTTTTTTTTTCAGTATAATTTCACCACAGGACTCTTTTTTTTTTTTTTTCTTCAGTCCTGAAGGTATTCACCTTTCCCAGGCTGCTAAGAAAATCATCTGTGGCATCTGTATTTCTGGCATCTGTGGCACTTCAGGCAAGATGATAAGATTGAAACAGTTTTTGAGCTGATGACATCTGAGCAGATGGGCCAAACCTGACCTGGCCATGGGGACCAGGCTGTCCCCTCAGTCGGTGTGGGACAGTCACCTCTGCAGGAGCCTGGTCAGAAAAAAAAACCCCAACAGTTTCAATCCACTGGCTCCTCCCCAGGATGAGCTGTTTCAGGAGGTAGCACCAGGTACTTTGGGGTACCAGGTAGGAACTAATTGAGCAGGCAATGCTATTGCAAGCCCCCCCATCTGGGGGCATATACCAGAACAGCAGGAAGAAGGAGCCCAAAACCCTGCCCCTCGATGACTTATCCCCATTTCTGTTGACACGGATGTTCAGCCTTCCGAGAGCCAGCCACACTTCACAAGCACTAGTATGATTTAAAAGAAATACAGAGAGTTTTCTTTCATTTTGCTTTAAACCCTAGTGAGACAGCAGCTGCTCTGATGTAACTTGTCCTATCATCTTCCCCAAAGAAGTGCAAATTAGAGCTGGGAAGGTATGAAATGCAATCATCTTGCCTTAGCAATAGGAGGCTGCTTCAGCAAAAGGAGAACAGCTGCCCTCTTTAAAAATGTCAGCAAAGTGAGTGCTGCCAGAGCCCTGGAGCAGAGGCAGAGCTTGGCATGGGTCCCAGGGACAGGCACTGGGCAAGAGGCACCCACCATCCTGCCCATGTGTCTCTTCAGGGTCCATGGCAGGAGCTGGGTGGCTCCACATGGGACTAAGTGCCACCTGCCTGCCACTTTTCTCCCCACCTTCCTGGGCCAGCATGGAAAAGTTGTAGTCCCAAATTGCTGCTCACTGGACAGATAGAGGAGATGGGACCAGCCAGACTGGTCGTCATCATCATCAAAACCAGCATGGTCCCATCTACCCCCTCAAAATGAAGGGGCTTGTTCTTGTGTCTACTCTGATCCTTCTAGGTGGTTGAATCCCCTTGGCATAGGACACGTCAGCGATGTTTGCTGTATTTTGAATTGCTCCTGGACTGTGTTTACTTTTGGGTTATCCCCACAAACTCATACCATGATGCCCTGCACCCTCTCCGAGAGATGGAGGAGGGAACCTCTCCCTCTGGCAAGCATAGATAAAGTAAAGATCTCAAAATTTCTCAGGGCATCACTGTTTTCTGCCTTGTTTCAGCAAAGCTCTCCCCTTCCTATGATCTGGAGGCAGCTCCCACCCCAGGCTCTCCACAGAGCATCAACAAATGGGACCTTCTTGCTCGAGCTGCTCCCCTGAGCTCACAGTCAGTGTCACAGCCTTCGTGATGCACCAAGGTCCCCTCCCTGGGCACAGCACAAACAAGGAAAGGAAAGTCTGAACTTGAAAATGAAATCTGCTTTCCAACCATGGGCACGGCCACTCAGAGGGAATAAAGTCAGGGATAACTGGCTCTTTTGCAAGAATCATTTGCTGAATTACAGTATCTCTAGGATTCTCCAGGAAACAATCAAATTGCATAATGAACTGTCGCCAGATGGCAAATCCCATTCACCGGGGAGTTTGCTGAATGTTACAAAAATCAGCCCCAAATGAACGCTTTTCTTGGAGGTCTGGTCCCTGCAATGGAGCAAAGGAAGGGACTGGCTCCTGGGGACAGCAGGAGCTGCTTCTGCCACCCTTGGCCCCGGCATGGTCCCATGGTGTGCATGGGGCTCCGGCTTGGCCCCTGGAAGAGATCAGTCTCAGGTTTGCTAAGGAGCACGCCAAGATCACCTCCACCTTCCTCTGATCTCTCTGGGGGGATGCAAAACCACTGCAGAGTCAATCACATAAACAAGATTCTAGGCAGTGGTAAGGAAAAAAAAAAAAGGTGGAGAGGAGAAAAATAAAACTATCCTCAAGAGTCATCTATGCAGCAGAAACCCCCAAATACACGGTGTCAGGTAAAAGTAGGAGTGTGAAAGCTTTTTGAAGGAGGCATTCTTTTACAGTATAGATGATCATAAGAGCAAAATAAATCATATTTCTTTTACCATAAAAATGTTTTACACCATTCAATTAAAGCCTCTGAGATAAAATCATTTCTCCTGGGTGTTTTCCTTTGCTCCTCTCTTTCTGTCGGAAGTCATTTCAATATTTTACTATCTTTGTAATAAAAAATACATAATGGCTTGCCAGGCAATATTATTTCAGCAGCTTGCTCACTATGTGAAGAAATTCAGAGCAGTCTTTTGCTACACTTTACACTGGAGATAAAAACACATGCCCGAGTGCCAAGGGGCTGTGATGGGAGTAGGTCATGTGTTTGGGGTTGCCACGAAAGCTCTGGGTAATCAGGGAAAGCCAAGCCAGATGTCTGTCCCTAAAGGCTGTGGGGAAGGCATTGCAGTGCCACATTTCCACTTCTTCCCTGAAGTACAAATGAAAAAAAAAAAAGAAAAAAAGGAGGTGAATCAACACTTCTCTAAATATTAATAAATCTGCGCTGCCCAGTTGTACCCTTTAAAACACTATATGCTTAAGTGGTCCCAAGTGGAACGGTGTATCTTTTCCCTAGTGTTAAGAAGAGCAATAAATCTACAATTACTTTATTACTCAGTCCTACTAAAAAATGCATTAAGCCCTTTAGCAAATTTGAGTTTTATAAAACAATTACTGGATTCTGACATCAGAAAGAGTCTAAGTCAAACAAAATGTCGCTGGATACTTTTTCAGACGCCACGTGTTTCATTTTGAAACTGATCCTCTATCATGGAGCTACGGTGTCACTAGAAATGAATTCCTTAAGTTAAAGAGAGCAAGGTATGTCTAGGGTAACTATCAGGAAATGGACTTACAGGGAACTGTAGGTCAACAGAAAAAAGACTCACTTGTGTCTCAGGAATGTGTGTGTATGTATATAAATACATATATATGCGTACACATACATATAAAAAAATCTACAAATACTTTTTTGCACATCTTTTAAGAAAATTCCCTTCTGTTAGATGTAATGATATTTTCTCTTCTTGTGCAAGAACAAAGGGATAAAAAGCCCCTTAGGAAACAAACATCCTGTTATGTCATGCAAAGGCCCCATTAATAAAGGATGAGTGAAGAGGAGGGCAGAAGACACAGGAAACAGAAACAGAGCTCTGAGCCTAATTAGACCGTTCTCCAAAATTTCTCAGGAGGCGCTTGCTGAGACTGAGGAGGTAAATATTTTATAAGGGGAGCTCCCTTTCTCTTCACGCTTCTCCTTGTGCCCTCTCCTGAACTAATTACTTGCTTTGTAGAGGGAAACACTGCTAATTTTAGCCTTATGGGGCCCTGTGTGGAAAACAAGGGATGTTCCCTGGATGACTGGGAAAAGCAAGTTGGTTCCCATCTGATGGCAGGGGCCAGCTGCCGCTGGAAAAGGGGTCTGTGGGGTAGCCCCACATCATGTGGCCAGGGACAGGGCTTGTTCTGTATCCCAAAGGAGGGAGGATGCTACGCACCAAGCAACTGCCTGAAAGCAGTGGGGTGAGATACCCCATCAACCCCATGGGGCTGTGCACCACTTGGTAGGAAAACTTGCTTCATCCCTGCCTGCATGGCTGAGAGTGCATTTCAGTTCAACAGACTGGAGCTCACCTTATTGTCTGTGCCCTGCTAAATCCATCATTTTTTAGACTTCTCAGATGTTTTACCTTCATTTGCTATTTCTCAATATTTCAGCATTCGAAATCCCAGCCCTGGGGATCCCACAGAGCTGGCAGCAGTCCTGCCTCACCTGATTTTTGTCCCTTTGCCATGGCAGATGCTTCCCCCCTTAGCACCAAGGAAGCAAACAACATGAAATCAGCAATTGCAAGAAGCACACAATGTTTTCAGTGCGTTGAAAAGGAGGTTTTTTTCCTTTATTTTTTTTTTTGTGTTCGAAAAATACTAAGGAAACAAGGAACTGGGCCAACCAATTGATCACTGCCTGGGCCCTCTGCCTTTTGTTCAGGGATTTTTGCAGCCATCCTGTCCTCCCGAAGCCCAGTCGATCCAAAGGACTCTCTGACTGAGATGTAACATTTCCCTCGACTCAGAAAATCTGCACTGATCTTTTAACAGGATTTCCCATGGGTTGCCTATAATGTGGATTAAATAAAATAAAAAAAAGAACACCCAGCTTTTCCCTTTCAGCTACAGGGACTTGCTCAGTACAGTGTGCTTTTATGCTAGGGAAGAGATTTGGAAGCTGTGAGGTTGCAAAGCAGAGAAATGGTTTGATCTGCAAATGCACAGTGAATCACTGTAAACTCCTGTAAGTTTACAGCACAGCTTTTGGAGAGAGACTGAAGAGCTGCCAGTGCAGGAGAAGGCATTACACCTGACTGCAAAACACTTTCCACCAATATGCATTTGCACAGATTATGAAGAGATGGCATCTTCACAAGCCTCTTCAGATCAGAGCACCTCTTCTTTACTGATTATGAATAATAACTAAGTACTAGTAGGGGGTGAATTTTTCCTTCCATTCTCATCCCCATCGAGTTTCCCCAGGGTTTCCATCTCCAGCTGCTGTCCACCTTGGCCTGGACTCCTGTTGGATGTACCCCACCTTCTGCTGCTCCAGCAACACCCTATGGGCAGACTTAGAGCTTCAAGAGCTTTCAGCAGATGTGGCCTCTTCACAAAGCCCACAGTCAACATGATGGGCCAGAACTACACAGCAGGGCTGGATTTTGGGGTGGGAGCTGCCACAATGCCCTGGGTGAAGCCAGTCCCGCAGGACTCTCAGAGCCTGTCCACTAGAGAAAGGCACAGAAACACACCAAGGGACCATCCTAGTGTCCCACGCTCCCTCGGGACTCCCTATTCCCATCCAAAAGACACAGTCAGGACAGGGAGGATGCCAGCACGTCCTTTCTCCCCTCTCAGAGCCCTGGCACCCCCAGAGCCATGGGGTGCAGCAATGTCCTGATGCAGAGCTATCGCCACTGAAACCACCACAGACAGCTTGGCCCTGGGGTCAAAGTCAGAGCAGCAAGCCAGACCCCTGGGATGTCCAAAATCCTCCTGTTCCTGCCCCAAATCCCACTCCAGACACCTTTGCTTTGCCTGCACCTCCCGCACCCCCGCCCCGCAAAGTGCAGCACAACCAACTTACAGCTTTCCCTCCTGTGCATCAATAGCTAAAAAACACCCAACAGCAACAGTCAAACTAATCCCTGTTACAATTACATTGACAAAAAATTCATTGCTATAGCACAGCCATGCTCATTAATCCCCCCCCAAAGCTTTTCTTATCTCTGCCCCCTCTCCCCTCCCTCTGCCTGGGTGTGTAAGAGACAGAAAGGAGGGCTAGGACTTCTCCTGTCATGTTCCTCTCCTTCCCTGCTCGAGACAACTAATGAGATCTGCGTGGGCGAGTGTCTCCTGCACCGTGTCAGATCTACCCTCACATGGATCGACGCGTGTGTTGGGTGCACCACAGGGGGTGTGTGTGTGCATGTGTGTGTGCTGGACAGACTCAATGCCGAGCCGGGGACCATGCATACACAGCAGCCGAGGCACAGCCACACTCTCCTCCCTTAAAGGTTAAATCAATCCGTTATCCTCTTTATTAGGCTTCTGCACCCTGGAATAGCTGTGCAGAAGGGGAGTGGGCTGTCTCTTCCCCTTCCTTGAGCTGTCAGAGGAATGAACTCAATAGGATTCAAGCTTTAACCCTCCTTCTCCCCTCCCAGATCTCTACCAACAAGCTGCCAGTCCTCCGTCCTCCCCCTCCACAAAAGCACCCTAAAAGGAGCAGCAGTGAGAAGCTTTTTTAGATGCTTGAGCACTGGAGATACCAGGCTGCGAGCAAGTTACGGACTCACAGAAATCTGATGCAAGTGACACATCATTTCTTGCTGCTTTGCTCACTCATAAAAGCTACTTTTCAGTGCTAATCTGCTCTTCTCCCCCTGGGCAGGCTGGGGAGATGAGTCCTGCGCCACGTGAAATGAGCTGGGCAGGTCTCAGACCTTCCCATCACAGGCACACGGCACCCACTGAGGACCTCAGAGAAGAGGTCCAATAATGCTGGATTTATCATACCAGGGACAGGAGGAGACAAACGGCTTTAACCCACTCACAAAATGGATACCTGGTCCCACAGAAGGGAAAGAAAGGCTGAACCCCCCAGCTGTTCATTTCTACGCATACTTAAATCAATCACGGCCCCAGATTTCTGGAGACAAGTGGATAGTTGCTTAAGGCTGATTGGTGTTTTTCTGTCATCATCATTTTATTTTGATTTTCAAGCTGGAAATCCAGCCTCTGCAGAACACAAAATTTCCATAAGAATATTTAGATTTTTCCACCTGTTTTTCAAGGTCCCATCAGAAAAATAAAAATAAGACAATTTCCACAGGGTCACATTGGATCAAAATCATTGAATCAAAACCAGTGGTCTTCTCTTTAGCCCAACATTCATTTGCTGCTTAGAAACCTCATGGACATCTTAATTTGCCGGTCTCCAGGACTGTCAGTTTATGCATCCCTCCCAGCCTTAGGTATTTACCTGGGTATGAACGTTTCTGGATCCACTCAGAACTATTTCCTCAAACTATAGGCTCTATATTAAAAGCAAGAGTTAAAATTTTATACTCAATTACCTAAGAAACAGGGCACCCAGCAAAAATCCATTTACACAAACCTCCAGCGAATGCTTCAGCTAAAAATAAGCTCATTTCCTGCAGTTAAACCTCATACCTGCTGCCGGAAACCTGAATCATGCTGCCAGCAAGATATCAATCTCAAAACACAAACACCACCTTTGGCTTTTCAAAACTATTTGGAGATCAGTGGGTGGATCCTAACAGATTACATAAACTATCCTGGAAGGACTACAAGTGAAAATGTAAGTGGCAAAGCTGGTGCAAATCAGAACCAGCTGGATTATCCATCTGGGGTAAATCAGCAGGAATCCATGAACCTCCATGGAGCCCTGTTGATTCATAGCAGCTGACCCCCATTTTCCTTTAAGAAGCCTTTAATTTCAGCAAGTGTGAAAATAGCAGGCAGGTTTTAACTCCAACGTGTGGTGTTAAGGGTTCTACCCACCGCCAAGAGCTTGGGGGAGGCAAGACATTAAGTAGTGCTTCTCTTGGAGGGTGATGAGTTTTCTCTGCATGGACTGTCCCTTTTCTTGGGACAGTCATAGGAACAAAATCACCTTCTTAAAAATAGCTGTCACTTAGCTGGAAAATTTGAATGTGCCATTTTTAATGAGGCATGGTACCAAGTGCCTTTACTCACATTCCAGCATATACCCAAGTACAGCTGTTCTCTTCCCTTCCTTCGGTTCACTCTGTAATTACATCACATAAAAGCAATCAAGTTCTTTTGGCAAGATTTATTTGCTTTATCCTTCTGGGGCCTAATCTTGTAACCCTATGTGAGTGTATTTAAAGCATCATGGTTTGAGTGCTGGAGTGTGTCCTTGCCTGTTGTGCAAGGAGCTGCACAGTTCCTTGAGGGAGACAGGCAGCACCGCTGGCCTCAGACAACTGGTGGGAAGGAGATGTGAAGAATTTTGTTCCAACCCCACTCTCCTTTATAGATTTCCTCTCCTTGGGTACAAGGTGGTTTTGGCCATGAGGTGATACTTCACGCACTTGGTGCTCTTATGCTCCATTAGAGATGCTAAGGTGTCTTCAGGAGACAAGACAGAGGTGCATCTGCAGTTCCTCCTGGCCTTTATCCTGGTCTGCCACAGACACTTTTCATCTAGTTTTTATTCAATTCAGTTCAAGGAGTTACTAATCACCACAAAGTCCTGTTGCTCTTTTTAGGACACCACTTCTGCTTTCGGTTTTCTTTACTGTCCTGCCATTTTTCCAGTTGCTCACCTCTTTCTGAGCTGGTAGCATCTGAGGACTTCAGGAGGAGGTAGCCTCTCTCCCCTTTCTCAATGGCAACATCTGGTTTGATGCAGGTTTCCTTTTCTTCTTACCACCATCATGGCTGCATTCAGCCCTCAGCTCAGAAATGAGTGACATCCAGAAAGGATGTGTGAACCAATTAAATCAATAGCTTAGGATGTGCAGAGTGCACACTGCTTTATCTACCCTTGTACAGATCTTGCCAGGTCTTTTCCTCTTCCTGGCAAGAGTTATTTTGCAGAGTTCTTCTCAGTTACACACTACTTTTGAAGCCTTGATAACTTCCTCCCATCTCTCACACGGCCAAACGTGAGAGCTTTTTATTACAGAAACACAATGAGCAAAATATTCCAACTGTTGGACATAACCACTTTGGATCGCTGGTCCTGCACAAACACAGGTCACGGATCCCTGTTCATAAATGTAACAAACTCTATTATAAAACTAGATGGGCATCTTGGTCTCCTTATTTCCATGCTTAGAAACATTCATTTAATGTCCAGCCTAAATTACAAGACCAGCTTCTCCTATGCCATTCCTCTTTACAAAGTTCTTTCTTCTTGGCACTTAATGCCAATGTCTTCTATTATGAGACATGGTGGCTCCTTAGTGCTCATTTTGGTAGGAAAGGTGTTTCTTTATCAGCTCCTGGCAGTCAGGAAGGCCTGGCCCTGGCTGACCTTCTGCGTGTTGCTTCAGCCTGAAATTCCCCTTGAGAGCCAGATCCCAGGGCCCCACACAATCTCCAGCGAAGGTCCTCCCGCTCCTTCAGACAATGAAGCAACATGGCAGATGAAACATTTGAGGAACACTCTTTGCCTTTTTTTTTTATCTCAGCTTGTTTTTAAGCTGTCCTTTGCTTTGATCTTGGATAGTGATTTCTGTCATCCTTTCCTGAGGAAGATGCAGTGTGCGTTTAAACAGGATGCGGCGTGTGTGCACGGGGCACTGAGATAGCCAAACAAATGATGAAAGGAAAACAAAGAGGCCAGAGCACGGTGTTTGAAGGATTCCCTTTGAGGCAGCTTCACCCCACCAGCTGGCAGGCAGCTAGTCATTTTATTTTTTTTCTCAGTGGGATTAATTACACGGCAGGCGGAATTCAAGGAGTGCGATGTCAAAACTTTTAGCTTCAGCTTGACTTGCCCAGGTCATCACAAGCCAGCTGAAAATCAGCACGTGTTGTACAGCATGTTTGGTGCCTTCCAGCAAGACCAACATGACAGCATGGGCACGCTCTTCCCCAAGGAGTCTTACATCTCGGGCACTCCCCATGAGCATCACCCGGTGCTGCATCCCAGCAGAGGGATCTGGCCTGGTGCTCACTGTCTCACTCGTTTTGTCTAGGCAACACAATTACTGTGATTGGGGGAAACTGCAGATGGGGGTTTTCTACTCTTTGATCACACTGTCATAGATGTGAAACAATTGTAGGAGAGTGGATGGACTGGCTCTGCCAATCCTGCAGTCCTTTCTAGTGCTGTTTTCCCAGCAGTCCTAATGCACGGGGCCATATTTTCTCTGGGGTGTCCCATGGGAATTCCCCAGGTGACATGTACACAGGACTGGTGGCAGCTACACAAACATGGGGAGCTCACACGGGTCATCTGCTCGGGCAGCTGCTTCTTAGCCCCTCGCTAAGGGGGGGACTTGCTGTTACCCACAGTTTACTTTCACACATAATTGGCTGCTTGTGAACCTCTCTTTGCCCTGGCAGACTCTGATTTATACTGCTATGTGAAGCGTTAATTAACAGCATTTTTGCCTTCCTTCGAGCTCAAAGAGAGCAGCTAGTGAAGCATTCACACTTTCATATGCTGCTTTTGCAGCCTGCAGAAAGGTGCTTGCCTGCTCCCCTTTCGAAGCTGCAGCCTACTTGCGCTGACCTTGCTAGCTCAGGGGACTTCGCTGGTGGCTTTTCTCACGTTCCCCAACTGGAAGGGCTGTTGGTCTGTTTTCACATCTTACAGTATGTTTCTGTGCGAGTGCTATTTTTTCACTTGGTTTCCCAAGGAAACAAGGCTTACGTGATTATCCTGTCTTTGTGCATGAGAGGGAAAGAGAATGAGTCTCTTTTTAATAACTTTTAAACCTGTTGGGCAGTTGGACCCAAATTAGGCAGCAAAGTTAGAGATAGCATCTTCTACAGTTATTATTTTCATGCAAACAGGCTGCATTGAGAGGAAAACCATGGCATTTGTGTCCCTGCTGAGAAAGAGCCTGAACCAGGGAGAGCTTAACCCCACTGTAGACACCAGAGAACACACACAAAATGACCTGCCTGTACAAGGGAGACCGGTTGCCCTGTCAGCTTTGTGAAATGGAAAATAGA
Source organism: Tringa tobata (assembly GCA_033628505.1). NCBI lineage: Eukaryota > Metazoa > Chordata > Aves > Charadriiformes > Scolopacidae > Tringa > Tringa tobata. The sequence goes on from JAHREE010000502.1 coordinate 532,450, forward strand.
GAGTGTAAGTATTTATACAGGGACCATGTGCACAAAATATACACAAGAGGGGCAGAGCTAGCGAGAGAGCCTGGCTGGGAGTCGTGGGGGAAGAACTGACGCCCTGCACCAGCCAGGGTCTGCCTCGTGAAATATCGACTGAAAACCCAGGTTTTCAATCCCTAACTCCACTGGAAGTCTGAGTCCTTTGATAAATACCAAAATTGCCGTAGGCCTCAACAGTTTGAAAATTAGAGCCTTCCTGAAGCATCCCTCTTTGTTATCCTCCTGACACTGCCTCAGTGGCTCGAGGAAGCATCTGCAGACACAGATCACACGGCTGCAATTAATTTTTTAACCAGCTTTTGAAAATTCTTTCAGTCAAGGGATCTTCCCGTCCTACCACGTGCTCCCTTTTGCGTGGGCTTCAGCTTTGATGTTCATGGGGGAAGGCGGCTGGGACTTGAGGGCAGCAGACAGCACAGTTCAGCTGTGTGTGTAAAAGGAAACAAAGAAACAGATCCAAAGCCAGAGACAAAAAGGGTTTTTCCAGCTCCAAAGTGGGAACTTTCAGCAGACGGCACACAGCACGAGGAGATTTCTTTCCTTGCTAATTTATTCTTGGGCTTTCAGGCTGTTTTATTTAGGTTATATTCCAATACACACTGAGCTTGGATTAAAGTGATTTCCCTTCCCTCTATTTACGAGATGGCAAAGGATCAGGGCGCTACTGGCCCGTGCAGAGCAGGAGCTCTGCCCAGCACTTTGCTCGCCCGACACACCCCATTGAGTCCAACAAATTCTCCCCAAGGCAGTGCTAATGCTTTCTGCCTAAAAGGGGATTAGGATGGTCTGCCTCAAACTTCACAGCCCCCCTCCTGCCCTGCTCTCTCCTTCCTGGGCCCTGGCCTTTGCAGGAAGAAATAAATCACTGTAAGGTTTATCCCTACTGTGTGTTGTTTTGCAGTAACGGGGGCTTCTGTTATTTAACCAGCACGGCCAAAAAGCTTAGTTCCAACTATGCTCCTGGAGCTTCGGTGCAAACCCAGTCCTTGGGTTTTCTATGGCTTGACACAAACTCACTGGATGTCATTTTCTAAATACACAAAGCTCTGAACAACCCCGGTTTTTAGCCTTAGATGCCGGCAGGGAGAGCTGTGGATGCTCGGGGGGGCAGGCGCAGGCTGAGTTCAGGCTCTTGGATCTGTCCCGTCTGCCTGGCTCTCTGCCACTGATGTTCCTGCTCTCTGCCCATTTCCATGTTCCCGCTTGGTATAACTGGGATTCTGCTTGCAAAGTTTAACTTTTTTGTTGTATTAGGAGGGAATATTATTTCCAAGTCTCTACCTGTTTGTCCTTTCATCTCATCAGCCAAGCTAGCAGCAGGAGCAGGGCTGGGAGCCCCCTTCCCTCCTCCCTTACGCTGCAGCCCCCGTCCTCTGTCACGGTGTCAGAGCTCTCAGAGCTTTCATTTCCAGGCTTTCTCCTAGAGTCAAAGAGCACAACAGGACCTTGGTAGATATTTTCTGCATTTAAACATTCCAATTAAAATTCATAACTCTGCTGGCTGCTAAAAATCAAGGACTAACAGAGTTGCTAGTGTCATGATATACTGTGAATTATTCCCTCCCTGGTTAATCCATCAGCAGGGCAGTGAAAACTAGCTGGTTGCCTCTGTTCAAAGAAGCTTTGTGACTTTATTCTTGCCCTTCTCAGATGATCTCCAGGTACCAACCCCCTTTTCTCCCACACTGTCTAACAGATGAACATAATGTAACCTCAGAGCAGTTAGTCTCAACCTCTGTTCACCTTGGGAGGTGGATGCTTTGATTTTAGACTAAAGAATTCTTTGTGTATGAAAAAGCTTGTTCCACTTTACCCCCTGCAAGTATGTACGTGGTCTAATAAATGATGCTGCCACTCCGTACAAACCTTGCCTCTTTTTATCCTCATACCTCCAACAATACTGTTTCTGCTGTGCTGATGTTGCTCATTTTTTTTTTAGCTTGGATGGCAGGAGTTTGCGTGTTTGGAATTTACCTGCCAGGTGGTTGCTGTGATGGATAGATTTCCACAGAGGTAAAGGCTGAGCCAAGAGCAGGGAGAGGAAAGCCCTGTGCAGCCTTCCCCAGCGCACAGGGGGAGGCTGAGCTGTCACTGCCATTAATCAGAGAGCTCTCAGCACCCAGAGCAACTACTCCAGAGACCCACTTCTGTTACAGAGGGGAATAACAGCCCTGGGGAAGAAAGAGCCACAGATAGGAAAGGCATCTGCAAGGGACTCTGCAAACGCAGCAGCTCCTTGGTTCTGGTGAAAGTTAGGGGCTGACTTCATTTCGTAATGAGTAAAGAGATTATTAGAAAAGGACAGGACTGGATGGAGCTGATAAGGTGCCCTGCACATGCATAGAGATTTAATCCCCAGTTGCCACCTATCCTGCTGTTCTAAGTGCTGAATTCCTAGCAGGAAAGCATGGAAAACTGGAACCATCTCAAGGTGATGGTAACAACTTCATGTAACATGTACTCAAAACCAGTTCCACTGTCAGAACTCTCCAGCCTCACTGGGCTGCAGCAGGAGATGGTGTAAGAGAGCACTGCGCAGGCAGTTCAATGTCTTTATTATGTTGGTAACACATCAGGATAATTCTCCTTCAATCTGTACTAGCCTACCAGTCTGGCAGCAATAAAGTATTTATGCTTGCAAAATGCATAATTTACCCATATGGAGCATTTACAAGTCACACTGATTTCTCATGAGTATATGCATATGTTCATCTAGGTACCCATGCCTATATATTTAGCTGTATTAAAAGAGACTTACTTTGATTGCATCTGATTTGGTGAGTGATCGAGCTCACTCACATCTATGGCTTGTTGTCGTTGCTATTTACCACTCTCCCAGTCTGAGTCATCTGCATTCTTTATTAGTAATGATTCCAGATTTTCCTCCAGGTCCTTGATACAAGTATTGACAAGACACTGGGATGAGGAGCCATCCCCAAGGCCAGCACTGGGCACACCCTCACTTGGTGCTGCCTCTCTATCAGCAATTATATCCAGAGATCAATTTGCATATGCTAACAAGGAGCTGCAGATGCTTTGCCAAGGATTTCAGGGGAGGTAAAACTCAGACCCATGCGAGTTGTCGCTACTGATTCCATAAATTGGGTTGTGTTGAGCTTTTTGCTCAACTGCCAAGATTTTGCACTGGAAGTAAGGCAGGGCAGAAGCAAACAGACCTCATCTAAGTTCATGGGAAATTTGCTTCTTTCAAGTGGGTTTTTGCAGTGGAAGAAATGCTTGTGTATAACGAACATAGTTTAAGTAATCAGCACACTCCTAGCATCCTTGTCATTGCCTGGAACATCTATAACCTGATGAGCAGAAGTATCTTTTCAGGTATCATGGAAAATGTATCAAAATACATTTTCTATTGTCCAGAGAAATAACTAACACAAGAATCAATTTGGCCTTGCATATGCTTTTTCTTAGTAATTGAGCCATTAACCTTGAGAAGGTCAATACATTGTCCTTATTGAATTCAAGTAAAGCAACATTTAAAGTAATATTTAGAAGCAACATTTAGTCACAGTTTCTTAATACACTATTGGTTCCTAAACTATGACACCAAATTAGCTTTTTTGCTTCCCTTGCCACCTGCCCAGCATCACCATCCTGTGATCCCCTTCTCAGGGACTGCAGGAATGTGGAAATGAGGTAAGATGAGTGAAGAAGTAGATAGGCCCATCTTTCATGTAAAGAAAGCCTGAGTGATGCAGGTAATTTGGAGGCAGATTTATTGTCGTGGTACAACACAAAGTATGCCACATTTTGGTGGAAAGGAAAATTTTTCATCCAGCCTTACAAGCCTTATTCAAACCTCATTGAAGTCACTAAATAAATGGGACTGTTCCTATAAGGTCTTGGATTGAACACTCAATACAGATTAGTATTATTAAGGAATAAGTTGATGGTGCCTGTTCCAAAGTCACTTCAGTATGAGAAAAACCTTCTCATCTGGTTCACTTTAATCAGTCCTGGATAACACCCGGGGTGGATACCAAGCTATGCTGAAAGAAAAAGGCAAGTCAGAGGAAATCAGAGATGTCTTTGAGGAGAGGTCACTGGGACACAGAAGGCAAATGCAAAGGCTGTCCCGTTCCTCTGAGGATCAAGAACAAATTCCATCCTCTTCTGCAGCACAGACACGAGTCACAGAACAACATTGCTGGAGTCAGAGCCCTGACCCTGCCTCATCCCTAGCCCACTTCCAAATCACCCTTTCCTGGATGTAGTCAGATCATCTCCCAGTATCCTGCTGTCTGGTGGGATGGCAGACACTGATCTCTCCACAGATGGCCCAGCATTATTTTGTTACTCCCCACACTCAGGCCCAGTGCCCACTTATCTTCTCTTCCCTGGAAAGGGGAATCAAGAGTGGGTTTTCACTGCCCTTCCCAGAGTCAAACACAGCCACTTTGAGACTCCATGACCATCATCAAGCCATCCCATCCTCCCTCCTCTTCATGGACATGGAGGAGCCAGTGGGTCTCACGCGTTGGGTTGGTGTTCTGGACATGTGACGGCAGCGTGGTCCAAACTGCTGCAAAAATGTGGTTCTTTTGCACGTCTCAAAGTCTCATGGGCTGAGTCTGCAGTTCAGGTACTCCTGAAAAGTACAGCCACAGGGCAGGAAGGGGAACTGTTGCTGGGTGCTTGTGCCATGTCCTCTCCTGGAGGCACTCACACACTGAGGCTTTTGTCTCCACATCCATGAGGGATTTCTCCCATTTCAGATGGGAAGAGATGAGTCTGCAAACTGAGAAGCTCTGAATGCTACAGGGGAAGAAGCGGCTTTAATGACTGACCTGAGGAGCTTTCCAAACTGCACCCTCTAAAAAAATCTGCCCTTCCAGTTAAGACAAGTACTGAAACTAGAGATTTTTCATGGTCTGAGAATGAAAATAAATGTTAAATAAATAATTTGGGGCTCTAAACCCTTTATATGTAAGTGATATGAAAATAGGGTTCATTTTGATTTATATGTTTTTGTCATTCATTTTTTTAACCTAAAATTGACTCTTTCCTTTGTCCTACATATTTTCAACTTATTTTGAATGCTAAATCAAAACATTTTTTGTTTAAAAAATATACACATGCTTGTTTCAACATTTCCCCCCGAAGGAAATGATTTGAACTGAGAAATTTGTCAAATCAGCTCCCATCAACAATTTTGGCTTTAATAAATTATATTTTTCTAACAGAAACTGCAATAACTAACATTTCATAAAAATTTATATAAAAAAAAAAATCCTGACCAGTGACCAGTTCTTGATCTGAGGAATTTGAATTATCTTTGGGCATAAGAATGAAGGTTTGTGTGACCTTGCCATGGGTTTCACAAAAAGGAGTAAAAAGACAAGGAAAATGCATGTAAACATCCTAGAGATCTTGACGAAGACTCTCTTGGCCAAGTTTAATGTGCCTCAGTCTCCCCATCTGTGCAGTGACGGCAGTAACACTTAGCAGGGATGGGTCCAGTGGTGGTGTGGGTGGGAAAGAGGACAGAGGAGGTAGGAAGCTACCTAGCAAGGACACGCTGCTGGATGAGATGTGCAGAGGATGTGGTTCATGGGACAGATTCAGATGTCTGTCAGCTGGGTTAGCAGCCAAGGTTGGAGGCAGAGAGGGTCTTGAATGATTTCTTTTTCTCCAGAAACTTCTGTGCTCTCATTTTCATTCCAAGCAGAATGAAATCAGTTTGAAAGTCCTAAATTATTCAGCAACAAAAGTGTGGTTCTGTATCCAGCCCCACTTCTTACCCCATTTCTATTTTGTCAGTCCTGTGGAGAACAAATAAATATTCCAAGACTGTGATTTCTAACGCCGTACTTGCCCTGTGGTGCACAGAGCATCGCAGGAGATAGCTCTGGGTCAGGGAAGGGCACTGCTCAACCTCACTGTTCAGTCCTCTCTCAGGGAACCTGGAGGAAAACATCTTTTAGAGCACTCTACCTGCACAGCTCTGGGCTTGGCATTGTAAATACTCTGTGGAAGTGATTCCATCCCCGAAAAAGAAATGAAAAAAATTCTTTACTTATGAAAAACAAACTTGTTTTCTGTCACAGAGGGAAATTGCAAGCTAAGCCAAGATGTCATTGTTTTGTTTTCAGGGCACATAGGTGAAGTCAGTAGCAGCCTATCTAGGGCTGGTCCTTGAGGGATCCCTCAGGAAAAACTAGTGGTGCCTCTCATTGAGGAGAGGAAAGGACTGATCTGCTCTGCTTGTCACTTGGGTACAGGTCAAGAAATACTGAATCTTGTGTGTAGAAAACTTAGGCAAAAATGTAGGAATGACGGCTGTCATGGGGAAGGTGAGGTGTGACAGGATCTGCCCGGAGCACTGTGGGATCTGTCTCTAGGATTCTTTGTACCAGGCTGCTCCCATCTTTAGGGATGGCTGGTTCTGCCCTGGGGCAGTGGGTAGGGTAATCTAGAGATGTCCCAGGGTCCCTCCTGGCCCATTTTCGCTCGGTCTATAAAAGGTCTCTGCTATAAACTGGCCTGTGATGTCTCTCATTTGGTTGTTCAGTCCGCAGAAGGACCCCAGAAGGGAGCACAAGACGCTTTCAGCCAATATCAGGCAGCCTGGTGATTAAGGGCAGGGAGAACATGTGGGTGGTAAGCCCTGCACCTTTCATTTCAATGCTTTGTCACTGTGCTGCTTTAACTCTTCCACAGCCTCTTCCACATCCACAACACCCAACTGCTGCAGTGCGTATCTTGTGTGTCTTCCTCAAATGTCACTGCTGGTCCGGGGAAAAAACCAGCAGCCAGTAGAGATCCAGGAATCCACATTTTCTTGACTCCCTATTGAAAATGGGTTGGATTTTTAAGGAAAAAAATCAAATTCCAACATGACTATTCACAAAAATCACTATCATGAAAACAGTCAATGCCAGATAGGACCTAAAATCTAGTGTAAGAATGGAAGTGGGACTCACAGTATAGCTGGTTCATATTTTGCAGAGGAGAGGAGAAATTGAGACAAAAATAATTAGGATCTTGTAACAGACAGACTCCTCAAAGAACCTATTCTTGACGTATATTTTTCTTTTGTAGCTCAGGACCAGAAGGGAACGGCTCCAAAAGGAATCAGAGGGCAGTCATCACTGAGGGTGAGAAATAATTACTTTAAAATTGCAAAGTAATGCTAACTAAGATGAAGAGGCAAAACATAGTGCACCCTCAACAGAACTCTGGATATATGCTGCCTTTCATAGAACTACATGGGTGACCTCTGCAGCTGCAAATAGTGTGGCAAACAGCAAATGACTCAAGAACAAAGGAAAAATAACACTGAGATGTCATTAAACCTGAAGTAAATAGTTGACAAAGCAACTCAAGCAGCCACTTCCTCATCAGAATGCCACAGTCCTGACCTTGGCAAGAAATCAAGTGGACCCATCCAGAATAATCTCCCTGCTTCACATCCAGCATAATTTGGATGTTATGAAGTAGTCACATCCTCTAGTGCCCTTGCTGAGTTTCCATTTATTAAGTGGAGTATTCAGTATCATTCTCTCCTTTTCATGCCACAACTTCTTGTTAAAATACAAAGGTGGAAAGGAAGAAAAAGGCTCTGTGTAAAATCCTGGCTGAAAGATCATGACCTCAAGAATAAACATCCGTCAACTGAGGAGTCATACAAACTGCTCAGAGATGGAAAAGTGCTGTGATAAGGATGGAAGAATGCTACAAACCAAAAAGAGGCACATCTAATAATTTAGTTATTAAGAGAAGCACTTTCCCACTGTTGCCTTTGAAGGAACAGCTTATTCAGTGTTTCACAGACATATGAAATACAGAAGGAGTCGGATCTGGAGATGTGCACGCAGTCCGGTGGGCAGTCGTGGGCAGCCTCCATCCACTCAGACTCTTTTCCCGTGGGACACAAAGTCAGACATTGGGATGGAAGCTTGCCCAGAGCAAGGTGTGACTGTGCAGGCTCGCTCTGCTGATGCAAGAATGACAGTGCCCTACTCCTGGCTCTATCCCAGACACAGCCTTAGAGCTCCCTTTGCATTTGGTTCTTGACCTTGGGGAATTTCCAGGTTGCAGAGAAGACATACATTCATATATCGTGCAACGGAGTTCTCCCAGAGTGACTGCAAAGCTTTTGTTTCATTAGCACTGTATCAATTGTCTCCTACTTTTCTATTGCTCCTTTAATGAACAGCGTTATCAGTATTTCAATACTGTGAATTAACAGAATCAGAGAATTAAATGATTCAATCCACAGGTGTTTTTGCAGGTTCGTGGTATTCTTGTTCATTTAAGTAAAGCTATTCCTCGAACATATTTGGGTAACGGCATTGCTATTGTAGCAGAATAATTACTGTAATCGTCATAAATTGTTAACTCAGTGGGAGACACAGTGAAGCGCAGTTTGTTGAAAAATGAGATACGTGAACCAAGCAGCCCCAGAAAACAATATCGTCCTCTGAATAAATGTCACAGGAAGCTTTACATTTCTTCCTGCTCTAAGTAACTTTGGCTGGCTTTCATTTTGACAGTTTTGCATACAATTAGCAAGTAAGCCACCTGCCTGAAGATGACTGGGCACAGTCAGTCAACCTGTCTGCAACACTGCCAAGATTTGAGCTGGAGCTACCTTTGCTTTTACCATATCTACATCTGTGCTCATTTAAGTACAGAAGCTGCTGAAAATGTCAGTCAGGCTTTGCTGTGATTGCTGTACTCGTCAGTGATGTCTTGATAACAGCGATAACCTTCCTTCCCCCGCTTTGTGTGTGCCTCCACTATATAATACCAGACGGCAGAACAGCCATCACTACCTGGATTTCTCATTTGGTCAAACCATCATACACGCTTCCCATTTGGTAAAGTCATTCTGTAAAATTACATGAGAAGAAATCTGGAAACAAAATCTCCGTATCTAAAAGCCTTTTCTTTAGGGAAGGTCAACTCTGAGTTTAAGCAGATGGAGCCCTTTTGCAGCTAACACTTCTGGGTAGTAAACAGATAAGGGGAACAGTCTTTAACTGATTTTACATCTCTGTGCATATACCTAACAGCGAGCAAAGGATTTCCTGCAAACTCCTTCCTCAGGCAGTGGCTGTGGAAGGTTGAAATTTGTCAAGGTGATTTTCCAATTTTAAATGTTTTTTTTTTTCTCTCCTTAAGTCAGATGTTTCCATTCTGATGGATGTTTTCTCATTTTCTGTTTTCTTTTTTAGATATTGTCTCCCCCCATTCCTGTTTTTTCTCTGTTCACCGCTTCCAGAGGACAAGGGGGACAGGTGACTAAAATCAAATGAAAATTTTTTTACTTTAACTCACAATTTATAAAAGGAAGACATATCTTTGTAACTAAGATCCCCCCCAACCTCTTTTACCTGTAAATTGCTACCAGCTTTGACAATGTTACTGTGACAGGGAGATCTGCTGAACGAATGTGACATTCTATGCGATTACAGAGTGACAACTGAAAATCACCTTTCCCCGTTTTTTCCCTTAGGATGCCTCCAAGGCTGCTGCCCTTTACCAGCTGGGTTGTATGGTGATCATCTGAGACATTAGCCTAAGTTCCCAGTGAGTCTGGAAAACCTTCTGCAGCGTCCTGGAGCTGGTGGGAAAAGGGCTGGAGGGAAGGCAGTGTAAGTGCCAGCTCCCAGGCAGGGGAAATTCCTCATCGGGTTATACTCTTTGGTTGGAGTTACGCTGGAAATAAAGCAGTGTTCCTTGTCCAAAAGAAATGTGCTTTTAAAAGGCCAGACTCATCTGAGCTAATCCAGTGCCCACACATAAGCTGGTGTAAAGGCCAAATTCTCATTCCTTTCGTGCTGGGGTAAGACGGTGTCATGTCACACCAGGCACTAATGAGACCAAGTTTAGGGTTTGGGGCTTGCTTCAGGCGTCACCATGTTTCCCATAAGATTCCTACAGACACTCTTGCCGATAATTGCAGGGATGATGTTTTACAGTAATGATGAAATATTGCTTTTGAGAGTAATCCTTTCACAAATAACAGCAGTTGCGTTCAAAAGAGCAGTTCTGAGGCTGGCTGTGCAGGCAAATTACCCAAAATACCTGTAAGGACAGACAGATAAAATAGCTGGAACAAGACTAGGGCTAGTACGGTGCTCTGGGGGCAGGTAAAGCACTTTTTCCCATAAATCCTTTAAGTCCAATCTAATAACTTCCTCGGGGAGCTGACAGCCCTTGCCACAAGGACTTTTTCTCTAAATTTCTTAATGTGCAAAAATAAATACTTGATTTCATCTGACAACAGCAAGACAGATGTTTTGCTTAAGGATGGGAATGAGTCAGGTTCTTCTCTGCCTTCTTTGCAATTTGTCCTTGGCTACTTATTACAGAAGTAACAATCTCTGCAAACATATACTTGGAGGTCAACCTGGGGTTGGGGATACAATGACTGTGACCAAAGGCTATCTGGGCAACTCTTCACTTGGTTAGAGCCATGAATATTCATTTATGAAAAGGAGACAACACAGTTTACCCAAAAGAGCAGGATGAATTGTATTTAAACAGCTGAAAGCCTGCCTGATTTCTGTTGCCCAGTGCTTCATTTTGGCTGGCTCTAAGCCTTCACAGCGACCCAACCACCAGAAAATGAAATAAGGCTCCATTCAGAAAAGTCATTCAGATTGGAACATTTGCTTCCAGTCCTGCAAAGCTTCTACTGCCTGACCAGTGAGTACAGACTTTCAAGAGAAGAAAAACACTGGGAATGTCATAAGGGAAAGGCAGTAAAGGAGTATAACTGTTCCCTGTACTGTGCTGGATGCTTGGTGGACCTTGTGTAAGAAGAGTTAAAGGACATAAAATCCAATGAGGACAGACTTAATCTGGAAATTAGAAAGTTTTTAGTCATCAGAGGAGTGGGTTTTTGGAGAGTCTCTTCACAGCAATAATGAGAGCAGGCTGTCAGATGCATTTATGGACAGGTCTATGTAACTCAGCTGGGGTTGGTCACCACAACCCAGGAGGATTCCTTCGGTCTTATGGCTCACATGCCCTGTGCTGGTGGGAGGGAGCCCGAAGAGACTGTCTAAACACAGACCCCGGTCCCTCCAGGGTGATCTGCTTGAGCAGCAGAGATTGACTCCTGCATCTTTCATACATACTTCTGAGATCAGAAAAAATTCTAAATCCTGTAATAAGGAGAGTGAAACAAAGGCAAAGCAGGCACTAAGCCTTGTCAGATACACTTACTCTCTGTGCACTCTGCCTCTTGTTGTCTATTTTTGAGCCTATATGGACATTCAAGACAGGGAGAGGTAACTGAGTCACTGCTCTGCTCATGTTCAACTCCTTAATTCTGACTTCTGTTCATTTTCATACAGGAGCAGGAGGAATCTGAGCTCTCTGCACTTTTCTGGGATCTAAATACATCATACACTTCATTCAAGCTGCAACAACCCTCAAATATTGGTGTGCCCCCAAATCAGTGCTATTTATTCTGGGAGAGAGTCCATTTTACTTTGGACTTTGCTTTTGTTTCTCTTGGAGCTGCATGACATTGCACAGCTTTTCTAAGGATAAGATCACAGACTATGCACTGTGAGATTAAGGGGACTTGTTCATGGGGATACTGTGGTTTTGTTAATGGACAAAAAAGGAGATTTTTGTGAGCTCAACTTACATACAAAATGAATGTACATTACTGTGTTCTAATTGCAAATAGCTTGGCTGGGGCTTTAAAAGCCTTTCATTCCAAGTCCAGTGTTTGTCAAATGTCTTTTAATACTAACCATGGTTATAAAGTGCACATTATTATTGTTAATACTTACAGGAGCCTTTTCAGCAATTGCCCTGCTCCTGCCCAGTCCAGCACAAACACTCTCCCTAGCACGAAAGATTGGAAACAACATGAATTTAAAGGGAGCCAGATAAGAGGGAAATAACTGGTTTCATAAGGACTGTGAAGCCTGAAAAAACTTTTAAAAGGCTGAAGACCCAGAACTGCCTAATCTGAGTGCAGACAGTCCCTCCAATCCCCGCCTTGCACTGCTGAGCTTGCAGAACTTTACCCTTGCCCTGCTTTTTCCCTGTTTATTGTGCTTTGTTACATATTTTAGGTTTGATTTTCATAGGAGAAACAAATTCGTTTCATTTCACTTACTGGATTTCATGCACCAGAACTGCAGGGGAGGGTTTGGCTTTTCAGTGCTGCCAGGGAAGATTTGTCTTCTCTCATTCTGGCCAATGGTGGGCAGAAGACTGTGGATGAGCATCTTGCAGCCACCCTTCCCTGCCCACTACCAGCAAAACTGCTGTTTGCCTTGCTCTACAAGCCCCCATGTAACTTAGATGGTGAGATCCCTGTATCCACAGATCAACACAGAAATCTGGATGAAATTCAGATGTCTCAGCGTGTGAAGGATTAGGGTAATGAATCCCACTGGCTTCCAGTGAGACTTCAGTGAACTCTTAAGGGTTGACATCACTTTTGAAAGTACTCCCAAATTGCTGCAGGACTTTAAAGTTTGAGTAACTTGACCAAGGGCACGAAGAAAAGCCTGCAGTACAGCTGGGCATTCATTCAGGTCCTCTAAATCTCTGTGTAGTCCTTTAGATCCTAAAGAGGTTGATTGGTACTGTGCCCCATGTAGGTCTACAGCTCTTTTTCTTAACACCAGGTTATGCTTCAGCCCACAATGTCTCTTTAGGAAACATTATATGGCAACCAAACAGTAATATGTAGAATAAGATTAAATCCCCTCATTGTTGTTATGTGGTTTAATTAGTTGTTGAAACAGTTGAATAAAAAGTCTCTACTGCAGAATACCTGCAATAGACAAAGAACATTGATTACCAAATATTTACCTGGAGATAGTTGTGTGGACATAAGTAACAGTGGAGTTGGGGAGAAAAAGACAGGCAAAAGATGAACTAGAAGCCACTCAGTGAAATACAAACACAGCAGATAACATCCACAGCCTTGTTCGGTCATGTAACTCCACCACAGCAAAATTAGAAATTAAGTTGAAATTAAATATAAACCACATGTAATGTTATTCAGTAAGTGTGATACAATGCAGTGTAATGGCCTGATATTGTATATTAACCCTGGGAATTAGTAACTAAATTGCTCGTACTGACAACAAACAACTATCTGGTCTGTAGGACTGAGAAGAGATGGTCCTCCTCTGCAGAGTCATAATCTGATCATTCTGCGAAAGCCTTTGGAGATAAGACAGTCCAGGACAAAATGTCAGGTCTATCTACATACATTAAGTGCTATTTACATAAATTACATGCTGTGAAGGATCAATATGTTCATGGCTCATATGTCTTCTTCTCCTGTCACCCCAGAAGTGAAGCAGGGGGTGATCTGTGTGTCAATGCATGCATGGTCCAGTCTGGCCAGGCTGATGTCAGCCCCCAGCTCTGCCCCTGCCGAAGACACTTTGAATGTGTACCAGTTGGCCAGGCTCCAACCCAGGCTTTTTCTCTGGGCATTTAACATGCTCTTCTAAACAAATTAAAAAGTATAAATTTCTGCTTACACAACAGTCCAACGTTGTGTCTGAAATCACTGCAGCTGACAACGTCAGCCATGACCTCTTTTCTCAGCTGCACAAGGTCAGCAAGGGCAGACTGAATTTTTAAGCTGTTTGGTATAAGTTAGGAAAAAAAAACAATTGTCTGGGAAATGTGAGACATTGCAAGAAACTGTGTGATAAGATTATGAATGCCACAAACTATTTGCATGAAGTGTTCACCAGAAACCTTATTTCATTGTTTTCCAGGCTGAGAACTTCTCCTAATTGGAAATAGCCTCTCCCAGGCTCCAAACCTGGGAGATGAGATGAATCCAACAGGAGCAGGGGGAAACAATGAGATGAGATGAATCCAACAGGAGCAGGGGGAAATCTCCTCACTAGCAAGTCCAATTCTCTCACTTCACAGTAGCCTGATTCAAACATACCAACCTCTACCTTAAAACATGTGAGGTTGCAGGTCCAGAGGGACTTCAAACTTCCTTCTAGACCTTAAAATGGACAACCTCATTTGTCTGAATATTTCTTGGCCTCTAGAGAGATGAATAAAGCAGTAACCTGCATGTCAGCAGTTCCTGGGCTGTCTACCACTGTGCCTCTTTGCTGAAGCAGCCGTTGTGGAGAGTATGTCTAGCTGTGCCAGAACCAACCCACCTTTCAGACATGTGGAGATTTCCTCTCTTTTTTGCAAGACTTAAAACCTCTCCTTGAAACCCTGAAACCCTTGGCAAAAGTATTTCAGTGTAGGTTCCCCCTGTTCACTTCCTTGACTGCTGGTCTAGCAACACAAACTCCGGCTTTACCCTGAATCTTTCTTCCCCCAGTCCCCTAAAAAAAAAAAAACCAAAAAAATAACCAAACAAAAAAAGCCAGATGGCACAGAAATGTCAATGCTAGTTTAATGGTAAATGTGAGAAGTAAAACAGAAGAGGGAAAAGCAAAGAAATTTGTAAGCAGTCCCTCTCCATCCAAAGCAACCCAAGGAAGCAGGTTCTCCAGAGACGTAGTTTTTCTGGAATCGAACATATGGCAAATAGATTTTCTATTTTAAATTCACCAGCAAATGTTGGAACTTTCAAGCCAAAACCAATACATGATTTTTTTTCCTTTCCACCCAGCAGTAGTTAGGGTCTCCTACTGTGTTTTGCTCCAATAACTGAAAAGGCCAAGAGTGAAAACTGTGGCCTCACTAAAATCAATGGCAAAAATACTCAAGTTTAACAGAGACAGGATTTCAGTCTGACCCTGGCAGACTTTCACACTCAGTGTAACCACTCAGCTTCAGCATACTGAAAGCAGCAGAATCCCATATAAGATGCTGGTGGCATCACAACCACACTCCACAACCCCATGCCCTCCCCTGGCAAGCAATAAGCGACTGGTTATTGTAATTTTAGAATAAGTTTACCTAATGGACATTCTTGGGATTCAAGAACAAAATCTTCACACTTCTAGCTCCTGGCAGTCTGGCCAGGGATTCTGGCACTTCACACCGCAGAGAGCGGGTGGACATCCATGTGTCACCTCCCATGTGCTACCTCTCCACTCACATCCCTCTGTCAGGTAACAAGTGTGATCCTCATCAGCACCAGGTTCCTGTTAGATAATATTTGTCAACAACACCTTCCTGTCCTCAGCACAGGAAGCTGAAAGCAACCGAACTGCTAATTGATCCTATGAGCTGAGAACCAGTGCAGTGCAGGGCCCTGCCTCCCGCCCAGGAGCCCAGCAGCAAGTCTGGCATGCTCTTCCGCACAAGGCTTTTCCGTTCCATCAACATTTTTCCAAGCCAGTTTCCTCTAACTGGCTGTGAGATGTTGGGACTGAGCTGCTGCTTTCCCCCACCCTGGCAGAGGCTGTGTTTCAGCCTTGGGAGAAGGAATCACCCTCCTCTGGCTTGAATCTGACAAATTTCTTATTAAAATTGGTATCAATGTATCTGCCCTCAGGACTAGGCTGACAGTTACAATGCAGTCTGGGGTCCTTAGGGAAAAGAAGCACTTTTTAAATGTAGGATGGTGTTATTAATGATAAGGAAGGCATTATAGTGTGTAAAATTAGCCTGCTGGAGACATCTACCTTCTGTTCCTTATACAGTGTGACATCCTTATGTGTCTCTGTTCTTATCTACAAAGCATATAATTTCATTAGTAAATTGGAACATCTCCATCTCTCCTAATTATTCATTATTTCTCATAGCTTTTAAAAAACAACTTAGATGTTGAAAAACTTGCTCAGTAAACCCCACAGCCAGGCCTCCCCTACCTCTCCCTCCCTTCGCCATGGCCCTGCGGCTCCACTGGCATGGTAGCGCCAAGCAGCGAGACTGGCTGCAGCCTGGCCGGACGACAATCTGTCAACTGAAATCTCAATATTTATTTTTAATATGCAGGAAAAGAGCCACCTAAGCAAATCTTGGCCGCACACCGGTGTCCCCTGGGCATGCTCCGAAGCCATGACCGAGGAGGATGGATGCTGACAGGGATGGAAGCAGGGCCAGACCAAGGTGCAGAGCCGGGGATGTTTCTTAGGTTGGCCTGAGGGGAACAGAGCGAAGAGTTGCTCCACACTCGCCCTCTTAAAACATGCAAAGCCAATTTCTGAGAGATTTTGAAAGGAAAAGGTGTTTTTGTTCTGCCATCCCATAGACAGGCTGGAGAAGAAGAGGCAGTAATCTGGGGGGAGAAGAAATAACCCAAACGGTGACTGAAAGCCACATCTCACTGTGTCCTTGCAAAATGGCTGCTCCGCTGCCTCACAGCCCTCCTCAGAGCTGAGCATCAGCCCACAGCCTGAAGCCAGGAGCAATGAAATAATATCTGCGCCATTTTAAAAAGAGAAACCAGAAGGAATTGGCAAGCCTTTCCAGCGGTTCAAATCCTGGCCCACCCCAGTTTGGCATCACCGCCTGCTTCTGACCACCCAGGGGAAAAACAGGCCCATACTGCGATGAAGGATGCAGAGGTTCTTAATGACTTGTATTTACTGCAGAAGAAAAAATGAGCTGGTGGAGTGAGACAGGATTATGTTCCTTTGTAAGGTTACAGACACGCAGCCCAGAGTTCATTGCTAATGGGGTTAATCCTTCTATTGGGGAAAAAATCAGATGGTAGCACCTTTAAATTGGCTCTTGGCAAGTACTGATTATTGCAAGAGACCAATTAAATCAAATCGGGGTCAGAGTGTCTGAGAACGGGGAGAAACAGTTCTCAGCCTCGTCTGACTCGTCAGAGAGATGTCGGGGGTTAGGAGTCTGCTGTGAATGAGGTTCAAGTCAATAAACTCCTTGTAATTAGATTCACTCTAGTGTTTTGTTTTCCTTAAAATACATATAATTAGATGAAGGGGAAAAAAAAGAAGTGTGAAGAGAATGAAACATCCCATGAAAGCAGAAATAAGGCAGGCAAGGAGGCAGGATTGTTATTGCACCCTGGTACAGTGCAGGTACCCCTCTCCTTGGGGGCAGACCTCTCTGTGAGACAAGTCAGTGCTACGGTTACCTGGGGATGAAATTCAAGCTTTATCTAAAGCCCTCTCCATCACCTGATCACCATTTAAACCCTTGTGTTAGGGCTTTACAAATGCTTTAAACAGTACAGTGATCTTTGGATTTGCTGTCTGTACTGGGAAATACAATTGAGTCTTCCCTATGAGACCCATTTAAAGACTGCCTGTTATTAAAGACTCAGTAAAGCCCTTAAAGACTTGAGATAAAACGATACCTAAGTGGGATTCTCACTACATTGAGAAACACGAATAACTGCCTCGTTGTCTTCAGAGGGATTTAAGTGCTGCTTATGGAAGACAGCACCTGGGTCACTTCTTGTCATCTGGACAGAGAGAAGTTGCTGTGACCAGAATGTGAGTGACTTCTGCTCCAAAGCAGGCCAAGGACAGAACACTGGCCAATGACTTGTGCATTAACGTGGTCAGGACCCACCTCACGCTTAAACACTGTAATGGTTTCAAAGACAACAAAAAGACCAAGACAAATCTCCGGCCGCTTGAGAACTGCTTGGTTTCATACACTCCCAGAGTCAGACTTGTCGTGAACACCTACCTATTTTCAGAGACCTGAAACTATAGGTCACCAATTGATTTGGATTTTATTCTCTAATAGCTCAGAAAGATTTCTCCTGTATTGACTTCACAAGAGCCTCTTCATCATGCCAGTCGGATCAATTGAATCCCGCTGATACAGCTGCAGTTCTTTGTTGCTTCCTCTACTCTTTACATCTCCATGTAAAGAAAATGTGAAATAGGATCCTCTCAAGATATTGGGGGAAAAAGTAAGATATCCATTGTTAATATGCTTAGATATTATCTCAGCATCTCAGCAGGGATTCTCTTTACCTGATTCTTAATTTAGTACTTTAATACTTTTCCAGGTGAGGTTACATAATTAATAAATCCTCTGTGTTATAGAGAATTTTATCATGCTGAAGAACACCACAATAAAACAGTCTTTTATGTTTGTTTTTTGGTTTTTTTTTTTAATATAATTCCTCTTACTAAAATCACCACCCTTCCATAGAAAAATGCTACTCGTGTAACCTATGTAGGATTGTTAAATAAACTGTTGCCTTTCCAAAAACAGTCATTAACAGAGTCTACCAATCCTTGAGTATAAGGCAAAACCAGGTAGTAACAGACTCCTGATTTTCAGAACACACAGCATATATCTGAATTTTTTAAAAAAGAACAAAAAAATCTAAGTCAGTATTCATAAAGAAACCAGCACCATTACTAACATTCAGGAGAAACTGGGATTCATGTAGAAAGCCAGTGGCCAAAGTCACATGAGTGCAGTATTTTTGTTCCCCAGGAAAATGCTAGATCCTTTATAGAATCATAGAATCATTTTGCTTGGAAAAGACCTTCAAGATCATCAAGTCCAACCATTAACCCAGCACAGCCAAGTCCACCACTAAACCATGTCCCTCAGCACCACATCTACAAATCTTTTAAATACCTCCTGGAATTGTGATTCAACCTCTCCCCTGGACGGCTTGTTCCAATGTTTGACAACCCTTTCTGTTAAGAAATTTGTCATAATATCCAATCTAAACCTTCTAAAACTTCTCTTTCTATTTATTAACAATTTATTTAAAAATCCTGGTATGAGATGTGTTTCCTCTTGCTCCTGCCCACTCTTCAGAACAGAATTTAGGCTGCACATAACTTCTTGTTTCGCATTCCAGTTGCAACAAAAATCAGTGACTTCTGGTCGTGCATTTGTGTCACCACCTTTCTGAAATGGCATTCTGTGTTAGCAACACTTGAAATGAACTGGCAGCTTTCTGCCAAACATTGATTGGTACCAGCACACAGTTAATTGGGGAAATGGTAGTCACTCAGCCGATCAATTCAAGCTGCTTGTCTTTTTTTTTTTTTTTTTTAAGAGATAATGGGTTCTTTTGTATACCCAGGGTAGGACGGCTAATCTCTGCGCTCTGTACCGAACTCCAACCATAACAGGTCACACTTTGAGGCAATGCCGGAGTAGCATAGTGAGGTTACAGGCATACCCAGTTTTTGAGTATTTGCCTAGTGTGATTATAATCTCTGAAATTAACTTCAGAGCTATCATGCTGCAGTGATCGTTTAACGGACTTGCGAACCTTCCTGGCCTTTGGAACCAGATAGGATGAGACAATTGCTCTTGGCAACAGATCACCCCACTGACGGCTGCGATCTTCAACCTCCCAGAGGTACTAGGAGTAACTGAATGGGATTATGATGAAGTTAAATTGGCAGAGACTTGTTCTCTACTCTATTTCATCTGAAGATGAAAATGAAAATAGCCCAGTCTGGCATCGCCCTGCACAATAACCTGAATCTATTATGAATTTTCCACTCCTGCAATCTGGAAATGTTTGTTTTGCTCAGACAGACAACCCTGGAAAGCTACTGATGGTGACAGTTGACAAACCTAACACGTTTTCTATGGCCATTTTTTCTCTGTTATAATTGCCCTCAGGTAGTGCTTTCGCATATTATCTGTGTCCTACAGATTTCACTGGTCTCCACTAGGAGCTATTCCGAGCCTCTCAGCTCGTGCCTCGTGAGTTGTACAGGTTGTCTTCCCGGGGTAGAACACACCACCCTTTTACCTCTGCAAACGCACCTTCCAGTTCCACCACAGGCGAAGTGTTGATCCGGTTTGATCTCTCCGTCCCCATCCCCTTTGTTTTAACATTGCAAAAATGTCTCGTTTCAGAACCAGAAAAACCGAGCATGCTGTAGCTGAGAGCTTTCTTTTTACCTTGGAATATATGCACGTAGTTCTTCTTGGTGTCAGTGGGAGGTTTGAATACATATCTCATATCAAAGACTTATATTTAAAAAAAAAGGCTGATGATTCTTGCTGCCCAGCTTTGAGGCACATGAAAGGAACCTGATTTTGAAGCCACGCTGAGCTCTGAGAATCAGGCCAGCAAGTTACACACCCAAAACACTTGTTTCTTTTTATAAACCCAGCTGAAACACGGCAATATTATTTTAGGGAAGCAAATACGCAAAATACTTGTTATCTATGTAATGTTTGTAATGGCAGTCCTCTGCTTTCCCTAATTTCTTCACAATTTACATATAAACGAGACATTGTATCACTGGGTAGTTTTATTTCTCCAAAACACTGTCAAGTATGTTGACAAAGTTTTGAGGCTCTTAAATTAAATATTTTCACTAAACACATAATCCGTCATTCGGTTTGAGAGGAAACTGATTCAAAGATATGCTGAGTGCTTTAAGGACAGGCAGCACAGCAGAGCTAAAGCCCAGGAGATTCCCACTGTGGCTACTGGTCTGCCTGGCAAAGCAGCAGTCACCTTTTTCCACAATTTCCCCAAATATAAGACGGTGACAGCAGAGCCTACTTTGTGATCCAGTAATCTCTACTGAAGTGCTGCCGTGTCTCATAAAAGGAAGGCAAAACCATTGTAGGGTCCAGTGAAATTTCAAGGGGAACCCGTCCCTGGGCTCAGTTCTGCCCACATCAGAAGAAATTTTGCTACATCTAAAGGAAATCTTTGAGGCAACTGATGTAGGATGAAAGAACTTATGTAGGACAAAAGATTTTTTTTTTAATGGCTACAGATCTAATCCTTTCAAATTATCCCTCTCATTTACCTGTGGCTTGTTGCTAGGGGTGTGGGCAGGGAAAAGGCTTGGTGAGGGGCTACGTGTTAGTGCTGCTAATTGTTTGGTGCATCTTTATTAGCTCTGTCTCTCTGGCTCTCTGGTGTGCTCATTACTACCGCTGAAATCAATCCCCTTCTAGTTGAAGTGGGGTTATTGCTGATCCTCTTATCTCTTCTTGAGATCATGAGTCATAGGCACAGAACCTTCCCGAGTCCACGAGAGAGGTGTACCAGCTCTGGGGACAGTCCTTCTTTATGCAAGATGGAATAGATGGAGACTACGCAAGGAATTACAGTCTGCTCAGGACCCAGCACATCCCTATGCAGATGAATACAGCAAATCCCTGTGTAGCGCCTAGTTGCAGAAGAAAGACTGTCAGATCACGCGTACACTTTGAAGAGATCCTAAAACCAGACCACAACCAGCAGCATTTGCATTTTAGGCTTTGTTTTCATGCAACGAAAGTGCATCCAGCATATGGTTAGTCACCAAACCTTTCTGAGAGCTCCACAGGCAGAAGAAGGAACAAAGAAGCACAGGCTCCATTAAAAGCAAATGATGGAAGAAAAGCAGTCAGTTGCAGTATTAATAAAGCATTACTTGCCATCAAAGCTGGATTATTTCAACAGCTAATCAGCTTCAGAGCATAAAGAGACTCTGGAGCAAGCATGATTGATGCCTGAAATTCTACTAGCACTGTTGTAATAAGAAGGGATATCTGTAATCCTTTCTGTGGTGTTACCCTAAAACTCAGAGGCCCTGGAACAAGCTGGGACAGATAGCAAGTATGAGTCTGAGCAACAATTATCTCTGCAGACCAAAGGATCCTTTTTTTTTGTATGATCTTTGGTTTTTTAAAAAGTATGAGTAATCCTCCGAAGTCAGGCAAGACTAAATTGCAGGAATGGGTGCTGAATGGGGAGGTGCTTTTAAAATTCACACTGAGTATCTGAATCCGTCAGTGCCTGTGTAGTTTAGAAATCCTGCCCACATACCTGCCTTAATGTCATCTGCCAGTTTCTTGCCTCACTTCTGCCATCTGTAACTCAAGCACCTCATCTAAGCCAGCTAGCTAGAGGCTTCCACAGAAGCTCATAAAGATCAACATCTCCTGAAGGAGACCCAATTCACCAGTCTTGGCCACCTTCTAGGGCCAAATTAATTACTCCATGAACTTACTTCTCTCTGCAAACACTCTGGAAGGAGCCTTGTGGATAGACTTTAATGAGGCACCTACAGCTAGTGAGAGGAAACCATCCAGGGTATCATGGCTCTACTACACAAGTCATAGTGAACACAGATTCTGCCTCTTGCAACATGACTTTCCACCTGCACTGGAGGATGCTTTTCCATAGCAGGAAGCCAGGGAAGGTGCTTTGCAGTAGGACATGGCTGATATTCAGAGGCATGCACCATGCTTTCTGACTCTGAGATGTGGCCAAAGTGTGGGGCTGGGAGTGAGGGGTTTACAGGTTCACACTGTACATCACCTGCCTTCACTGCATGGGAGCTGGAGCCTGGAGACACAGGGATAAGGAAAAAAATGTGGGCAAGAGGAAGGGCCAAAAACTTGGAATCAAAACAGTTTCCAAACTTTGCTCTTTATAAATCAAAAATATCCTAATATATTGTTTTGATTGTAGCTTCCTGGCAGATCTTAATGCCTATTTCTTGCTACTTACATTTTTTTTTTCTCATATTTGTATTTGAGTCCCTTAAATGCTTCCCCTTCTCTATCACGTCTAAATTTCCTTCTGGATTTTGCAGAACGGTAGCTATATTCAAACCAGAGGGGCACAAAAAAGAGTGCCAGAATGCACACATAAGGCCAGTTGCTGATGGATTCAAGCTGATTTATTACCCATTGCCAGATTTGGAGGTTCAAAATTATGTTAAAAACAATTTTCAGTGACACTTAGAGCTGTGAAAGAGAAATCGGGGATGCTCTGCCAAATCTGTCTGCCATCATCTATCATTTATCTGTCTGATCCAGTCAATCATCTAACTTAATTCACTGCCTTTATAAAGGCAACTATTATTTTAAGGTCTAAATGCCACATCTGTATAAACTTGACACCCATGTTTCACTGTTGTTCTGGCATGGATAAATAATTGCTAGGAAGACTAGCTTCTCCACTGGCTTTACCAGGCCACAATGTCATCTTCCATCAGTTTGGCATCTGAACTAACTGTAAATAAATTAAATCAGTAGATATAATATTTAGAGAAGGAGCGTGAGGCTTGAAGCCACTGCAAATGAAGCAGAAATACATACTAAGATAGAAAATGTTTTCTCAGCCAGCCTGGTAGGAGATAATGCATACACATATTAATTAATTGTGACTGTAGGCATCAAGCTATAACACAAGTACTGGAACAGCTCAAAGCATTCCCACCTAAATTTCCTAGGGCACAGAGATTTCCCTCTTCACTGAAGTTTGACAGGGAAGAAAGGAAAAGCATCTAATTTTATGCAACCAAGGATTCGGAAATATTTCACTAGTGTTTGTTGTTTCATTACCATGGATGGCATTGTCAAATCCAGACCTCTAAAAAACTATATTTAAAATAGTCTTATTTCTTGCATGATTATGGTTTGTGGGTACCTCATCACGAAGCAGGACCCTTTTGCTCAGTGCTGTTCTACCCCTGACAGTTTGTTGCAGACACAATACTAGATCTACGCATTTGATCCACAGTAATCATGAAGAGGTTCAGGTGAGTGTTAGCTATTGAGTACATACAAGGCAAAGCAATCCTTTCCCTGAACATTTTATGGTCTAAATAGAAAAGACAGGAAAAGACAGAAGCATAGAAAACACGTCCCAAAGGCACGGTGAATTAGCAGAACCAGAAACAAAACCACATTCAGAATATACCTGCCCCTTAAAAACACAACTCCTCCGTTCCCTCACATATGTAAGTCTCCATCCACAAGAAAGAAGAGCTCGCTTTATCTGACATTTGTAATAAGTATTTTGTTATATATTTTTGTCGAATGCTAGATCTGCTTGTAGAGGTGACAGATAAAAATGCCAACTGTTTTCAAAAGACTGGATTTGCTCTTCCCATCCAAAAGCCAAAAGCCAAAGCGAAACAAATATCACCTGGATTTCTTGGCAACACTGAAGCTAGACTATGACATTCTTAATGGGACCCCATACACTCCGCCATCCCACAAAGACCCAGACAAGGGCTCATGTTTATTCCTTGGGGTTCGCTACAAACGCTCCGTTCCAGCTCCTATTGCAATTACAGAAAGGATTCCTAGGCATGTGGAAGGGAATTGTACCAGAGCTCGCAAGGATAATGCTGCCATTGTACTCCTGCAGAAGAAGAAAATATAGAATAGTCTGGCAACGTTTTCCACCTGTTCATTTTATCTTGACTAGCTTTGAGATCTTGCCAGGTGTGCATTAACCAACTAGTTGGGATTACCCTGCAATACTGTTTTTACATCCCTTGAGCTGCTAAAGGGAATAGCTAGAGGATGTCAACTATGAATTCAGTGCTATTTAGCAAGTCTCTGGCAAGAGTTGAAGGGCACCGATGGAAAGCTGAGTTCATGGCAATGCACTAACTAGTTTTTGTAAGTCTATATATTTATGAGTATTTTACATGCTCCCCTATAGATATAGAGCATTCATTTTAAAAGGATTCACCTCGTTTGGAAAATCTCCAAACATTGTATGCTGGCTTTGCAAAGAGTCAGCCATATTGCACTGTATGGTAAGTAATCACTTTGGCTTGAAGTCCTGAGATTAATCACAAAGCAGTGGGCAAACCGCGTGGCCAGATGAGCATTTTTGAAGTAGGTGTTTCATTGCAGCTAAAGCACAGCTGTCTTGGTAGATGAAGTTTTTTTTCCTCCCCCATTATCCAGAGTGGCCTTGTGAAGTCCTTTGCAGTCCCTGAATGCAAAGGCTGGGGATGGATGGACCAGCTGTCTTTGGGCCCTTTCAGGGATAAAGGATGAGGAGTAGGGAACTTACAGATTGGACCTAGGAGTATTTGAATGAGGTTATTATTGAGCTTCCCCCACTTTAAGACCTGAAGACCTCTGGGAAAAGCCCTGTGCAATAGGAGAGAAATTGTTTTTGAGTGGCTGAAAAGTACCAAATTCTTCTAGATCACAAATCCCAGGGGAAATTAGCTAATAGGAACCAAGTGGCCTGTGTTTGGCAAACTGAACGCATGATACAGCTACTTAATATCCAGGAAGTTAATGTGCCACGTGCAGAAAATGTCCATAGTGTAATAGAGACAGCTCTGACCTTTCTCAGCAGGTCAGCAGAGCTCCTCTATGCAAGGGCTTAATCAAGTCATATATAACTGCGGCTGACAGGAGCTCATGATCCACACACGTGATTCGGAGAAGACTCTCCTGCAAGGCACTTAGCACAGTTATCGCTCCCATTTGGCAAATGGTCAGGAATTACACTTGATTTGATGAGGTGCTGGGAGATAAATTTCCTGTCGCCTCTCAAGATAGATGTCGTTGTGCAGCAATCAGTGCCAGCGAGCAGATGCCGGGTGTGCTGCTAAACCACCAGCTTCGTGAGCGGTGCCTTCCCGAGCAGCGCTTGCTTGGAGCTGAGCTGAAGGACATTCACTTGCTATTTCACCTGCTAATATTCTGCTGCACAGGGGCTACCCCTGGCTTAGGCTCTTGGTGAGAGCAGTCTGCCTTGTAGTCAGCTGGCATGGCCCACGCTGGGTCTGCAGGGACAGGGTCTTCACTGTGCTGTAATGATATCTTGCAGAGAGATTTCTATTTCATCAGTTTTAGCCCAGTATTTCCTGTCGACAGATGAGTGCTTGATGTCATAGGAATACTCTCTATTTATATTATCCAAAAAAACACCTCACATGCTAGCAAGAGACCTAAAAACCCAATTCATCTCCTTTCTGCCCCAAGGTAGCTTATCCAGCATCCTGCACTTGGGACCAGCATTTGCACCTTTAACCTTTGACACTTCTGCCACAATGTTGTGCAGACCTTTCTATCACAATGCTTTAAAGATATGATACTTACTGAGGAATATCCTGCCTATTATTTCTGTACATTGTTCTTTATGCACTAATTAATGTCATTCCACTAGAACAATTTCCAAAGACCAAAAGCCAGTGAGACTATTACTGTATTTAATGGAAATAGATCATTCTATAGTAAAAAACTTGAGTAATAATAGTTTTTTTTACTGAAAAACCTGCATAGCACAGCTAATATTCAGCTTTTCCATCAAAAGACTCCCCTTTGTCTTGCTGTATGTCAGCATTGCTAAGTATACCATCTTCTTCCGTAGCATCCACTCTTTTGTGTTGCTACTTATTGAATTAGACATCCTGAAGGAAGACTGCTGTGTCAGATGAACCCAGGATGCTGGTGAGTGCTGGGATGGATGTCATTGCTCGCTAAGATGTCTAAATTATCTTGTCGAGGAACATTACGGGATAAAGTTGAAGTCACTTCTTAGGGAAAGCAGGATGCTTTGTAATGCACTTCTGCAGGTCTAAAACTCCTTGTGTGCATGTCTTTATGCTTTCAGTTTGCACTTTCCTGCAAGTCCACATGCCCTGTGGGCAGGAGGATTGCAAGGTGGAGGACAGAGGCATGGGGGGGGCTCTATATTTGCACAGGTGATTAAACCTCAGAACTCAGACAGGAAGACTTTGTTTGGTATCATGACTGAGCTGATCTAATATCTCATTGCTGCCCAGGGAAGCTCTAGCATCTTCCTCTGATACCTGCCCTGGTCCTCCTGAGACCTTTCATTGAGTGGCTTCAGCTCACAGAACTAACAGAAAACTTCACTGGCTTTTCCACCCAAGGGTCTGATCTGTAGCAGAGGCAGGAGCCTGTAGGCAGCCCTGGGGGGAGAGAATGGGGACAGAGAAAGCACTAGAATTGCCCCTTTCAATGATGGTGAGCCCTGAGATCACTTTGATTGTACAACTCAGCCAAACTCCAGTAACAGTCAGCCCCATGAAACTAATTCAGTGATCTGGAAGCCTTTAAATGGATGTCAGTGACCATGTACAATATCCTTAGTGTGCTTGCTGCTAAGTCTCATTTGTGCATTTATATATGCAGTAGGGTTTTCCCTGATAATAATCTAAGGTACTAATTTGCATATGCTGTTGGTTTGTTCTTTAAAATATAATGAGGGTAATAAAAGCAAAAGTCTGGCCTGGAATTTTAAATTAATAGTTATCTGTCTCTCTTGTAACCTGCATATGCTTTCCTCATTTGGGTAGAATTAAATCTACAGCGTTTAAGGAATCTCCAGACGTAAATGGATCAGAAAGAAATAGCCATTTCTTTCCCAGCAGCTGACAGTTCTTTCTCCCCCTACCCTAGTGAGAGGCAGTGATTTGTAGCAGGGATTACACTCTGCTCCTTGGAAGTGGTGGTGAACAACATGATGTTGTGTTATTGCCCTCCTGCAATAATGCAAGGACACGTCTAAATTGATCTTTGTTCACTCCCATTTGGGAAAGTGCTTGAGCCAACCCTGCAGAAGCCGGCAAAACTGTCTGACTGTGGACTGACATGTTCCCAGCAAGAGAATTTATGCTGTAGACATGAATGCATTTTGCTAATGGAGATTATCCTTGAACATGAGTAAAATTGTAGTATATCTGAGTGTGGGCCAGTGTGTATAGCCATCACTGACTGAGCTGTTCAGGGGAATTCACTCATCATACGCCTCTTCAAAGTACTTTACCTGGTTACCTCTGTTAGCAGTAGTGTATTGCTTTTCATTCGTAAAGAGAATTAGATTTATGAGAGAGGTGTGCCAGAGACAAATTGGAGACTGTACTGTCTGGCCAGGCATCAGTCTCCAGCCGTCATCAGACAGCAAAGTAGTTCAGAACGTCTAGTGAATGAAAACAGCCTACCAAAACTCAGCTCTCCGGTTTCACAGGCAGAGGAGGGGATGTTCCCTAGTACCGTTCCCTGTTGTGGTGCCTCTCCCTTGCTCTTGCACAGCTCTCAGTGCCCAGTGGAGTAGTGACCTGCAGGATGAGGGGCTGCCAGGGAGAACCACTGTGAGAAAGCACAGACACGGCAGCCTTGTAATGTGGCCTCTTGCTTGCCAGGCAAGATGTGCACCAAGGAGGTGTCCCTTTAATGACCCTCAGTCCTTCCTCTGTCACATAGCCCAATGCCAGCCTTCCGGGAACTCCAGGAGCCCTGGGCAGCCCTGGTTTTGGAAGTGTACTCCATAGCAATGGGCTGCAGCAGCGTTGAAATGGGGCGGGAGGAGGTGAGGGTTTGATGCCTTCCCTCGGTGCTCACACGGCTGAATCAGATATGAAGACGGGCGACTGACGGGGAATCCTTCTTGTATTGTGGGATCATTGCAATGCACCCTTCACAGCACAAGACAGGAGCCTGCTAGAAGGACTGATGGGCAGGACAGCCGGGTGCTGGCTGCTTCTCCAGAGGAGGCTGTCTGCTAAAATCCAGTAAAGATGGAGAGGACACAAGTTAACAATAGTTAAAACAGGCCAGGCCAGGCAGGCTGCCTGCTACGACAGAGCCTTGGATCTGAGGCCAGCGCGCAGCTGAGCAGGCACAGCTCCAGCCACCAAATAGCCAAACAAAGCAATGGCAAAATGTGCACTGTCCAAGAGGCTGCGGTATATCTGTGAGAGCAGAGATGAAACTGGAGCACAGGAACTGGCAGGCAGCTCACCCACCCCAACGGGGGTGGGACTGGAAAGAAGGAAGCACAGAACCTCCATCCCTGCCTTGCTTAATGGAGAAGAGTCAAAAGAAACCATGCATCTGAACAATAGGCCAGGAGAGAATGATCCCGCAGCCATGAGAAAGAGGAGAGGAAGGAGGGTGGAAACCAGCTGCCAAGAGGCCCTTGTAAGGAATTCGGTGTGAGAAGCTCTTTGAGGAGAGACACTGGAAGGTCAGCGTGGGTGTACATGACTGGCCAGCCAGTCGGAGCCACAGAATTGCTGGAAATGGTTGTCTTTCAGATCGTCTGAGCTTTAGATACGTGGTTTGCCCACCTGTTATTATTCAGTTACATGAATAAGCACAAAAGACACATGAAGAGAGGGGGAAGAGGAGCGGGCATGGCTTAAAGCTATCTTCACTCCCTCTCTTGAGCTGTTGAGTTCCTAGACCTGCCATAGAAATGCTTGTGACACCACTTGCTGCCTCTCCTCCAAGTGTTAAGCCTGGGACCAGCACTATGTGTGTGAACCAGTCACAGCAGACCTAGACTTCATAGATTTCATTAGATTCCTGTGTCAGGCATCAAACAGCACTACGTTAGTCCCAGGCACTGATATACCACCACACAGCAAAATCCAAGAATATCTTACAGTGGGACCAAAAGAAACAAAACAAAAGTGGAACAAGCCTTTAGCTCCCTCCCTCTTCCTCCCAGGAAACAAGAAAAGGATTTTATCTGACATTAAAGTCAACATTGAAAGAATAGAATGAGGGACTATTTATGCTTAATTATGCAGGTTAGACCAAGAAAACAGCGGAGACAAGTTGCTAATGCTGCAATCTATATGTTTGCTTTGGGGGGTGCAGCAAGTATCTCTGTGCTTATCCTGCAATGAGTTTCTCTTCTTGCATCTGTCCCATCTTGCCAAGGTTTCATTCTGCACTTCTCACAGCAGGGGACTTGCTGATTACTCTCCTCTAATTGAGTTTGGGTAATGAAAGTCACTAAAAATCTCTTTCATGTCGTATGTTGTCATATATCTCATTAAACCATTAGATTTGTTCTAGACCCCTTAAAAAGAGGCCAGGAAAAAAAAAAAGAACAAAAAAAGAACAACGTGCTAATATTTTTCAAATGTTTCCAGAGAAACTGCACAGCATAATTACAGCTGCTTTTGCATTATTTAACCTGCCTACACACCCTTGGGGCTCTGAAGAGAGAAAATCAGACAAGATCCCAAAGAGCTGTTTTGTCACACACAGTTGTGTGGGGAGTCAGGTTACTGAAGGGGCCAGAGATTCAAAGAATATTCACAAATGCACGTTTTCCTGGGTTAGTTCAAGGTCATCTGGGTACAAGACAGTGCCAACACCAAAATCAGTCCAGACTGGGACTACTTCAAAGGGATGTTATACCCAGCTATCCCCTTACCACTTTACAGTTTCACTAGCTCACCTTTTTTAGCACATTTTACACCTTCCTGTGCTTGCATTTCACTTGTAAAATACTATTTACTACAGAAACTGCTATAACAAATGATGGAACCCCTTCTTTATTGAGAAAAAGAGATACTACGTCTCCCTGCAGACCTCGCTTACGCCCACAGCCCATCACAGCCAGCCCACTAAGGTATTCACCGCCACTCAGACCTGCACTTTCCCTTGGCTGGAGAATGGCACAGCGGGTGTCTGTGTCTAGACAGCGACCTGCTTGGGCTGCAGGTACAGGCACAGGCTGGAGCAGGGAAGCTTAGTGCTAAAAGTTGCGCTTGTCACTCCTTGCAAACCCAGATCTGCTGTAAAATTCCTTGCAGCTGAGATCATGGCGGAGACCCGCAGCCTAAATCTCTTCTGAGCCTAGCTTTGCTAGCTGCTAAGTAGGGATGTAAGACTCATCACTAACCAGAAAAGGTTTTGAACGAGCTTACAGCCGTTGCTTTGAAAAGATCACGCTCACCAGTGTGTTGTGCCGACCTGCTGTAACAAACCCCAGAGACATGACAGTGTTAATGCATGGTAATGCTCCTCCTGGTACACACTACCCCAGCAGGTAGAAGCAGGAGCATGAATATTTGAAATTTAACTTTCCCTAATATCACCCCATTTACTTTATGTCAGACTGTGTTTATCTTCCACTGCTCACATTTAAATGTCAGAGTATCAGCATGTCTAAATTCCTCTTTTCACAGATGGAAACTGTCGATTTTTAAACACAAAAGGCACCCGGGAATGTGATATACATATTACCCTGGCACAGAGTTTAACCTTTAAAGACTGTTCTTTAAGAACCTGCTTTGGGATAAAGCAAATCACTTCAATAAAATGATAATTTACTGTTCTATAGATCCTGGATCCTGATGAAACCATAAGTTCTTTGCAAAGGATAAAAGCAGAACAGATCAGGCTTTAAATAATATTAATTAATGTGCAAGATAATGGAGGACTAAAAGTTTATGCTTCCCATGTACCTCAGGGTCTTCCTGGCACTGGCACTGCAAGACAGAAGTGCTTCACAGACACATTAAGTGGTGGTGGTGATTATTCAAGCCCTTTGCAAACTGTGATTTTGTGAAATGCTTTTAGGATTAAGATTCAGAGACGCTGGAATTTGGGCACTTACTTTCAGCTCTCAGGATTGCTGCCCCATGCATCTACGGTGTGTTGTCTGTCCCTTGGAGTCCTTCAGCCTGGGAGAGACAAAAGAAACTCTAAGTCAGACTCCACACAGTGCAAGAACTGAACCTTAGGACCTTTTTTCCGGGCGTTTCTATATTTTTTGGATGCCAGCTAGAGATGTGACAATTAAAAATAAAACAAGGCTCAGTAAATGAACAGGTATTTAAAAAAATCAGTCTGCTTTGGACAGAGAAAGATGAAAGCAATTTTGCCGTTTGTGTCCAAAAATTTTGTGTGCCTTTTGGGTGACAATGACTGGTTATTAAAGCAGGTGAATTTGAATGCAAATTTGATGACAGGAGTAGGGAGACAAGGGAGCTCAGGGACAATATTTTAAAAGATAAAATGTGCTTTAGCTGAATATTCTCCACTTGGCTGGCTCTTCACTTTGCCAGGTTTGGGACATAAAAGCAGTGCTTGCCACTTTGGAGTATCATGTAAGCAAGAATAGCCATGGTGGACAAATTTCTTCCATGTATTTTTGACCCTTGATATGCTCCAGTGGGCTTGGATCCTTCCTTGCCAAGAAGTGAATTCCAAGGATGCTTTTCTACCATGATCACACCAAAAATCTCTGAGCCATTAAAAAACAAAACACTCAAAGGAACAAGGTTTCACTGGTTTGGGCATTAGGTAGAAATCTATACAGATTCCTTTAATTTGGGTAATACCTCCCTCTCTTCTTTAGAAAAATATGCCTCTCTATTTCATGGTGGGAAAGTCTCTCTCTTGCTTTCACTTATGGAGCCCTGGAGATATCTCCACCAATTACCATGTTATTAGCTCTTTTAAAGGACAAAAAAAAAAATGGGCAATTGAGGTTTGATTGCTTTACAGAATGGTCTTTTTTCCTCTGTTTATTTTTGTCAGCTACATCTAGGTAATATATTCCAGGAAACGAGACAGCAGTGCTATCTGCGGGCAAGTTTAGCTTAGATAGGTCTGCCCAGGCTTTTTGTCTCAGCTCTGTGGATACCCTCTGGAGTTTCCTACTCAGCTCCGCCACGGCTGCCTGACTGGCCCTTGCTTTCATTTCTGACAAATTCCTTGCAAAGCTGTACAGAGAAAATGCAGTTTTGCAAGGTGTGGGAAAAGCATTGCTCACATGCAGGAGAGGAAACAAGGTCTGGGATCTTTGCAATATATATATTGGGCAAATTGCTTCAGAGTCTCCCCCAGCACAGGGGCTCCTATCTGCACCCCTCAAGCCCAAACAGACCAGGGAAAGTGTGTTGCATCTCCCTGTGCTGCTTTTGGAGCAGGGTCGAAACTTTTACATGGACTGGAGAAGGGCTGAGTCTAGCGAGGCTCATGCAAACCAGAAAGTGTTAAAGGTAGGGCTGGCACAATTCATCCCTTACAAATATGTATGCTAATCCAGCATGCTGCATTTTCCACTCATCCCTGAAAAGCATTCCCATAACTGTTCCTTGATGTCTGTGTGGAACAAGTAACTGCTCAATTAAATCACAATGAAATGGTTGTTTGATACCCTTCATTAGAACAAAGCTATTTGGCAGGAAAAGGTGAAGAATGCGTAAAACAGTCTACTAATTGCATTACATTTCATCCTCCAGCACTGTAACCTCCCCCTTATAATTACAGTGACTCTGAGACAGAGGTTTCGTGGGATGAATGGGATGAGTAGTAGAGAGTATAATACTGCTGAGGAAGCAGTAACTTTGTTATGGTGGTAGTAGGAGAAGGGCTGGGTAGGACATATGCCCAGGATGGTACAGTGTCACTGAAATGCAGTTGTCAGCACAAGCACAGCTCTCCCTGCATGCAGCTGCGGCAACCAGATGCTATGTAAGCTGATTTGCTGTGTAATTTTATGGATCGTCTTTAAAATATGGCTGTTGGGCAGTGATAAGCCTACAACTTTATCTGCAAAAGAGAGTTGTTATTTATCTAGATTGATTGGATTATAAAGTCAGGACCTTTAATTAAAGACTACCGTAATCCAAAATCAAAATAATACAAGTTGATGCCCAGCACATGGAGTGGGTTTTTCTTAAAGCAGCTGGGCTCTGTCTGCTACCGAAAGACTATTCATGCTGTTAACAGCTTCTGCCCAACTCCATATACTGACTGGATTTTTAATAAAATCTATGATATTGAATTCACCAGCTCACATTTGTGTATGCTCAGCAGATGGCTTTATGAAGAGGTGGTAGCAGCTATTCCAGAATTTCCAAGCATCCCGTTGGAAGTCACCCCAAAAAGGTGATTTCCCCCCCCCTCTAGGTGCTTTAATGTGCTGTGCAGTGGGAGGGGTGTCTATTTGCATCCCAGTAATGGCTGGTCTGAAGGGTACAACTTAAAAGAGCAAAATCGACTGCTGCCTGTGGGGAGTGCTCCAGCCCAACACAGAGCTAGCTGTCTGCCAGCAGCTCATGCTCTGTCCCAACCCAGGCAAATTTCACAGGGGGGAGAATAGCAAATCCTTGACCCCCTCTGAGCCTCACACTGGGATTTGAAAGCTGGACCACTGGTGTTCAAAGCAAAGCAAACCATTTCCTTGCTTTTAAAATGAGGAATATAACATATTTTTTAACCTCTCTTCTCTTTTTTTTGCACAGCTGGAATATGTTAGCCAGTTTCTTTCCTCTTTTTTTTTTTTTTAAATTTAAATGTTACAGAGGAAATTTCAAGCTGATTAGTTAGAGTCTGGTAAAGTAATAAAGTGACTGAGAATAATGTATGAAAGCAGAATTCCCAAATCAGCAGCAGTTGTATGGCTGCTGAAGTGCTCCAAGGTCCCAGGACAGGCGGGAGCTTCGCCGTGCCCTTGGCTGAGCTGGCAGGAAAAGGTCAGGGACTTCGCTCCGAAGGCAAGAAGCAATTCAGGCTGAGGTCACTGCAAGAAGCTTTAGTTTTCCCTGAGCATTGAGCAATGCAAAAAAAACCCAGCAGTGAGTGCTCCCAAAGCCCAGCTGATCCTGGTGGAACAAATAAAGCCCCAAACCTCTTTTGTAAGATGAAGGCATCGTGCAGCCAGGGACTGCAAATGACCCTGCTGTTTTCCTTGCTGGGTTGCAATCCTTCCCTCTCCTCCCTTATTTCAGTCCTCCCCTCCCTGGCTATAAGATTTGTTTCCTTTTCCTTCTCTTCACTTTTTTTTTCTAGGTCCAGGCTCAGGCAGGGAGTGTGCTGCCTTCCAGATGCTAAAATGGATTACTGGATTAACTGCTCCATTGGCTGTTCAGCCTCGCAGAGGCTGGAGGTCAGGGAAGTTATTAATTCACAGCCTTCTCCATTTGCTCATTGCAACGGGGCTGGAACTATTGACTTAGCAGATTCGGTGGGATCTTGCAGCCATACTACAGTGTGCATTTCTGTAGGCAATAAATCAATATACATCTTTTGATGTCTCTTGTTATCAAATGAAAAAGAAACACATGCCATATTATAGATATGTACATGTGCCAAGGGAAAAAATGCAGTGTGTGTGAGGTGCTCCAGCCTTTCCAGCCGCAGGGTGCCAGCTTTGAGACTCATGCCTGTGGGCCAGGTGACCCTGGTATTGTCAGCGACAGAGATAAGCCCCTGGCCATGTGTGACACCCTGAGGGGCAGCACTCCCACCCAGGGGCCCGCGGGGAGGAGAATGGCAGTCCCCCTGCCTGCCTGGGTGCTGGCTGCACAGTTGGCCCTGGCAGTTTCTCCCTGTGTCTTCCCATGCAACGGTGACAAGCCAAAAGAGAGATGCAGAGCCTGTGACCATGATAAACATGACAACAGCACAATGGGTAGGTGGGAAGCCAGTTGGCTCAGCACAGGGGGCAAGGCTGGTTAAGGTTTCAAGCAACAGTGATGATGCAAAGGTAATCCAAGCAGAAGGACAAGTCTGGATGTGCTGACTTGGAAAAAAATTGGGTTTCCTAAGCCCTGGGACCTGCAGCATGGCCATGCAGCACAGCAGCCACCTTCAGCCCTCGTGTGCTCCCCAGGACTCTGAAACAACCCACGAGTGTGTCCTGAGCTGTGGCTGAGCCCCCTGACTGAGCTCTGCAAGGAGATATGGCCAAGCAGCAGAAAGATATTCCCAGCAACACAAAGGGCCGGCATCGCCCTGAAAAGGTCATACACCTCAGAAATCATGCACAGAGGAAGTCTTTGCTGGTACATCTTCTCAACAAAGGGAACATGAATGTGGTGATGATTTCTTCCACATCCAGGTGAACTGGTGCCTGGCCATCACCAGCCCTTGCTGGGCATCACCAGCTTTTAACCTGCTCCAGCACAATGAGCTCTACCAGGTCCAACCTTGGTTTAAGGAGCCATCTGAAGCTGTGCTGGTTTGTGGCTGACACCTCCTGTTTGTGACACCTCCTCCTGCTGCAGGTGAGACCATGAAATGGCAAAATAGTGTGAGGAGTAAACCATTCCCTGGGGAAGTTCAAATAACAAGAAACCCTTTGAGTCACATGGATGATGATAGCTTGATTACAACTTATTAATGCTGCAAAGCAAGAAAACAATGCAGTTTTACACTGTATTTCCTCCTCTAGAGAAGAAGGATAATATGGCCTCTCAAACGTGTCTTTGTGGAATAAAATTATTCAACATTTCTAACTTATGCCATTGTTAGGAAACAATAACAAATACCTATATTCTCATAGCTACAAATAGGAATAATCTTGTGGAAGGCAGACTTTTCTGAAATTGAAATAGTTTCAGGTGAAGTCTATTGGCTTTGGGATGGACAATATCCCCTAGAGACAATAGGGGTTTCTGTGCATCTGGAGTTTGGCTTTAACATGAACTTTATTCTGCAAGGAAGATGGATTTTATTCCTGTACAATTCAGATCATAAGAGCCGATCTATTCTTAAAAGCGTATGAACAAAGAAGGCTGCACCTATGGCAACTTCTGGCCTCTTGAAGGCAAAACACTCAGCAGATAAAGGTATCTTTGGTGAAGCCAGTGGCTTTCTGATTTCTGCTCATGCTATGAAGAATACTGGTACGATGGCAATTTGATGCCTTGAAGATATGAGTCAAAAGGGGCAGAGATGGCAGAAGGGTCAGCTCAGCTTGGACAAGCAGTCCCAGAGCCTGAGTGCTCACCAGACAGCACAGGCAGCTGAGCCTTCGAAGAAGAGCCAGGCCTTTCACAAGAGCAGGGTTTAACTGCAACATTTACTGTTTCCATTGGGCTACAAATTATACATGACCTTACTGATTGAGAAGTGGTTTGATTTCAGTAAGCTAATATCTATATATTGGCTGCTCATCTGTTCTTGAAATGCAAATTCCTATTAGTAAAATATACCATCATATGCTTAGTTAACAATAAAAATAGGGATTTTTTTACTTGTTCTCTGTCCTCAGTCTAGACAGATTGTTAAATACCATTTTTTTATTTTTATATTTCTATTATTACTTATGTGGCAACATGAATCAACTGGTTATAAATAAATAAAGATGGAAATCAGAAGTGCAATTCTAACCATCAGAGGCATACGATTCAGGAACAGCCTTTTAATATGATTAATGAAACAAAAATCTAACTAGTTCGAAGATGGAAGTTGATAAATATAAAAGAATTATGTGAGATAGTTGCATACAGAGCATCCTGGGAGTGTCCTTTTGAGCCAATGCTGGTTTGTAATCAATAAAAACATAATTTGTGCAATATGTTCAGGGAAGCCACTTGATACAGCTTTCTTGGAGGGAATTCTGCACAAGATCATCAGAAACATCCTGCGGAGGGGAGCAATGCTCAGTCTAGCCTAGGGCTCTGGCAAAGCAAATGGGTTTGGGGGCACCAAGGAAATGGGTTTGGGGCAAGTAGGGATGTGGGAGAAGGAGGAACTCATGCATTTCACGTGGGCATTTGTCCAGCTGTGTTTTTTTCCTGAGCCACCTAAAGCTGAGACATCTCATGAGAATTAGTGCTTTAAGGTTTGGCTGAGTATGGACAAGGACTGGATAATATGAGCTGATTTGGGCACCCTTTGAAAATCTATTTGTCTAATAGTAATCCTCAGGCAACTGGTTTTGGCCAGAGAGCTAATCCCTAATAAGGATTTAAGGTTGCAAACTCAGTTGTTACATCCCTACATGAATATTCTTCTCTAGGTGCTATTTGTCAGCACAGAGCTTTTTTCTTGAGAGAGATACTGAGGTGCAGAAGGATGTAGTAACATTTTCGGATTGGCAATCAAATTTTTGAAAGCTTTACTTTGCTCATGAACATCCATAGCCTGTGGACTGATTATAGTCAAGAGACCAAGACGTGAAAATGCCTGCGTCTCTTGGACACCTCCAGACCCCTCAACCAACTGTGGAGGGTGTTGCGGGAAAAACAGCCTCTCCTTCTGCAACTGTTCGTGTTGACAGTGCCAGGAGGAGGAAATAACAGCTCATTAGAAATCAAGCAAAACTGAGAGAGCCCATTTAAGCCCCTCTGTGCATCAAGGCAGAGACACAAGGAGATGAGACAGGGAGCTTCAGGGCCCTTGATGAGATGCTGGCAGAGGATGGGTGGTCGGGGGAATAGAAAGTGCAGCAGGTAGGATTTGGTTCACAGTTTGAGATCCAAAGACATGGTGCTGAGCAACCAAAAAAAAAAAAATACGGTCTAAAGAGTTAAAAAACCTCTTTCTCACATGCACCTCATAAATAAAATAAAATTTCTAACTCAGAGATGATCCAAGACCATTTTCCAATAAGAAATAAACCCAGGGCTTAGAAAATGCACACACACAAAGCAGATGAAACTTAAAAGCATTTTCCCAGCACAGTAGTTTTAAAAAAAAGGGGTGACCTTTAAAGAAAGCCAGTGAGAGTTCATTTGCAGTAAAAAATAAATAAAAAAATCATCTGGGTTAATCCAAAAAGCCCTACCTCCCAGACACTCTTCTGCCATAGTTTAGTACTCTTTTTAATAGGTATTTCAGCATTAGGATTTAAAAATTCATTTTCTTTTAGTGTTGGAATAAATGGCAGTCAAGGGCTGAAACATCCTCTCCTTCCCCATCCTCCTCTCTTGATGCAGTGCAGCCAGAGATAGCGGCCGCTATCTGTCCTTTCCTTGCACAGTACTTTTATCCAGAAGGAGTTTAAGCTCTCATTGGCATCCAGGTGGTAAAAGGGAAGATGTGGAACATCTTGCTCTCTTCACTCTCTCAAAGGTCAGCTCCAGAGCTAAGAAAACTGCATTAATTCTGTCCAGGACTTCTTTAAATTGGAAAAAAAATGCCAGCCTAGAGCTTTGCTTCACACATGGCAGTGCCCTAAGCAGATGTTGGAGCATTGCAGAAAGGTGTTTTCTTTCCAGGCAAGTTTTCTGGTGTCCATGGTGAATCTTTTGCTCGCCCCTTTCAGGAGACCCACTTGTGGTGCCCACATGCATCAGTCATTTATGTGTTTCCCAGTCCTTCAAAGAGTGGGATAAAGAAAATGTAAAACACAGACATTTTGCACAGACCTTTGTAGCCGTGAAGGTCTCTGTTCCCTGCTCTGAGCTGTTGCTCCTGCAGCGAGGGAGCCTGGCTCTTCTGCTGTGAACATCACAGGACCAGAACAAGAACATTTATCTCCTGTGGGAAAATATTACCAGAACAGAGCAAAACTGTTGTAAAATGACTGCTTTCAACATCTCTGAGGCGGTGGGCAGTCTGTCTGCCTCTCTCCTAATATAAAGCACATTTGTGTTTAAAAGGAGAATGGCTAAATTAAAATGCCAAGCTGAACAATTAAGCTATTATCTTTACAAATAATGCAGATGATGTCCTTGCTTTTAAAAGATCAGGAAAGAATGATATGTATTTTACTTTTTTCAATGTTGCAAATTCATGCGGCTTGAGGTTCTTCATGTAAAGGATCAGCTGCTGGAGGCATGTCATGTGGTCATGGTGTTGTCATTAAAAAATAACTGAGTGGTGAAAAATAAAACACAAGTCCAGGTGAGGGCCTGAGTTGGGAATAAGGCTCCCCTGCATTACCTGCTGGCATCCCTGTAGGTAAAGCCTGACAAACCAGAGTAAATCTGGAATAATCCTGGTTTGTTGTCCAAGAAATTACAGCAGGGAAAACCCAGCAGTGGGATGAAGAAGGTGCCGTTTGCAGCGTGGCTGGGAACACAGCTCCTGCTCCCATGTGCACACCAGCAGTCCCAGGGCTGGCACACCTATAGAGAGAGCTTACGCTTACTCTGAGAGCTGACTGACACAGCAGCCTGTGTAGTCTTTAAATATGATCATCCTTGATGCCTGTTACAAGTTTTATTAATTTTGAAAGCTTTCTGATCTCTTCTAGTTAAGCTTTAATTACTGTTCTTCATTTCCAGCCCATAGAAAGATCAAAACCAGTTTAGAAGAAGAGGCTTTTTATTCCTTACCAACCCTGCCCCCTGTCTTCACTGGGGGTTATATTTCTTCACTTTGCATGAGATCATTAAGTATAAAGCAGCAGTCAGCCGGCAACATCTACAGAACCATATTCCCATCGCCTGTGGCAGGATGCCAGACACAGTAAATATGACTTTAAGGTTGTGCTGTTGGTCTTTTGAGCTTTTACAGTTTCTAGCTGGAGGGGAAAAAGAAAAAAAGAGACCAGCTGGTGCAATTAGTCTTGTTTTCAGTCACCCGTTTTGCAGCAGGCAGGTAAATGGATATGCTTTAGACCTTTCCTATTTGGTGTGAAGGCCACCACCACCTTCATCTTAAAACAGCAAGAAGTGTCCAACAGATGTCACAGGTTGGGGAACTCATTGGTTGCTTCATTTGAAATGCAGAATTGCTTTTAAAGGGTCAGATTTCTTCCATCAGTGCCCAGTGGCTCTGATATTTGGCTTTCTCTTTGCATCTTCTGACAACCATCCGTACATTTGTTAGCTCTACAGAGTGACCACAGTGAGTTGTAGCTCACCAAGAGCCACGTGTGAGAACTCACCCATGCACAACACAAGTGTCACTCCTGTGCGTGCCTGAGGCAGGCTGATATTTGCCTTCCTGACCTGCCAAGCTGATCTTCAGCTCTGGCTGCAACGTTTAAAGCCTGAGGACTAAAAACTAAATCTAACAGCTTCCCAAATTCCTAAACATGCCACTTGCTGTCCAAGGGGCTGGAGAACTGAGACGCTGCTGTCCTTCTGCAGCACTAGTTATGAATGGATTGACCCACCAGGTCTCTCAGTATATGGCTACCATTCTGCCCTTCCTGGGAATTAAATGGTATTTCCTATAATGGGACATGATCATGGAAGCTGGAGGCTCTTACATAGCACTTTGGACATGCCCTGCTGGAGGACCAATGGATATCCCTCACCTCTCCATCTTCCTTACTAAGGATGGAAAGTAAAATATGAACAGCAAGACACTGTTATTCTCAAGTGTGATTTCTACAGTGACTTTTCTGGGATTCAGAAATCTTTTGCTCTGTTCTCCAGCTGCCAAAAGATCTCCTGACAAGGAGTCACAACTCTTTTCTCTAGGTTTCACCTCAGTCCAACAACAACTGCAATAAAGAGAAAAACAAACAAGCTGAGAAGTGTGCTGAGCAAATGCGGGGGAAATAGTTTTTACAGAAAGTCTAAGCAGTTTTGCAGAGCTCTTTTCAAGTGCATTTACTGAAATTTCCCCAGAGCCTTCCTAATGTAAGTACCATTGGAAAGATTCTAACTAAAAGAAACAGCTCCTGCTGAGTGATGGTCCATAGCTTTATTAGTGGAGATCAAAGAGAATAAAACAATTACTGTAATTTCCAAGGAACATTTTTTCCAGGGGCATAGGAGATGAAGGCTATGAAAATAGGTCCATGTGTGCTTAAGTAATGGGTAGGCATTTCAGTCTTTAATTTTTTTTGCTGGCAGAGGGAGTCACCTCCTATTCTGGGATATACTAATGCAAACGTAAAGTAACTTTTTTGGCTTCCATGGAGTGCCCACAGTTTTAAAGCTGTGTGCATGGGATAATCGTGTGACTCCGTGGCTCTTAAGATGGCCCAAAGGATGCTGGGCACAGACTGCTGCCCAACAGTGGGACTCGGGTACCTTACAGTCCAGAGGGGGACAGGACACCTTCGCCCTCAACTGCCAGACCTGGATGAGGTCTGATTCAATCCTGTGCTCGATTTTGGGGTCCCAGGAAATAAATCCTGATGAATCAAATGCTGCCACTGTTGCATTTGCAGGTGAGCATCCAGGGTGATGGTGAGAACTCTGGCTGATGTGTGCTCTGGAAATCAGGCTGCTTGAGCCTCCGTAGATGCACAGGGGACAATCCTCAGACTCGCCCTGCTCTTGTTTCAGAGGCTGAAATGACCCTCCAGCTGGTCTGTGCATGGCAGCTTCTCTCCAGAAAAACAATTGTCCTTTATCCTATTATATTGCAACATGTGATTTGGAGATGATTCATCCCTTTCATTTGAGCCCGGACTTTGCTATTATCTTGCATTTCAGCCAAATATTATTAGGAATGTTGATGTGTCTGCACAGGGACATTTTCTGCAAAATTAATCTAAGAACTTTTAAAATGAATGAGCATATATAAAATATTTCTTTGGAACAAAAATGGACTTAATTTAGTTTATCTTAATGCATTTTGGAGACAAATCACAACAAACCAAATAAAGGTCTCTGTAATTCTGTCCAAATAGAAGCGAATGCAGCTGAATGAATCCACTTTAAATTCCAGCCTTCAGTTAGTCCAGGTTAATTTTTCAATGTAAACAAGCCCTAAATTAAAGAATTGAAAAAGAAGACACAAACCCCATCTCAGTTACGACAGTGACATTTTCAGCTTCGAAATCTGCTGATCTGGGGGGCTGTGTCCCACGTTGTCTTTTCTAAAATGGGATATGTCTGAGGAGCAGGGAGTCTCTAAAGGCTCTGCCTGCTCTCTTGATGGTATGGCCAGACTCTCACTTCTTCTTCATCTGCTTCAGAGCAGCTTAAAGCCAAGAGCAGTGGCAAGGTTGGCAGGTCTGTCATGCAGAAACCTTCTTGCCACTTCAGATGCTGGGAAACATGAGCATTAGAGCACAGGTGGGAAAGCAGCACTATCTGGAGTTGATAACTGTGTGATCTGAAGGAGACATGTACCTGGAGTGAAGCAGGAAATCCCTTACAGCTCTGAAATCTTTCTCTTGCCTTGGGAGATAAATAAATGGACTGTGCAAATAACTAGGGTTTCCTAAAGAGACACACATGTGAGCACAAAGGCACTGCAGACCACTGCGGAGGTGGGCAGCATCACGTCCCAGGCTGGGAAATGGAGGGGGCACATGTGAGATGGCACGTTCCTTGTGGGGCTCGGCCCATTACAGGAGCAATAACAGGAAGATGAAACAAATCTGACAGCAGCAGTGACTAAAGGGGAACAGCAAATTAACTATAAGTGCTAATGAGGGGAAAAAACTGCCAAAGTCTCTCACTACAAAATGGGTCCTCACGTATAGTCACGGCCCCAGGAAAAGTGTTAATTTGGCACATGTCCACTCATTTGAGAAAATTTTATAATGAAATTCTGGCTGGCAGTCATGGGTATCACTTTGAGAAGCCCATCTCAGCTAAAAGAGGGAAGGCACGTTGGAGACCCGCTGCCGGTCAGAACAATGAGGGAGCGGACTCTGGGACACAGACCCGTCAGGGCTGAGGATGCTCTTCACCAGCACGTGTCATGCAGAGATAGAGCCTTTAAGGTCTTCACTAAATCAGCAAAGGATATAAAGATTTTAAGATACCACCTGTAGACTGTAAAAGACACCAATCCTTTGTTATAGACGGAAGAGAATGATATAATAAAGAAGAGAGAAAACTTTTCTATCGGAATGCTTTTTCATGTAAAACTCTTCGGTTGCAGAAGCAAAAATTTGCATGGGAAGTCCTGGCCAAATGTAATTTTCATAGGAGAACAAAGAGGAAAAAAGCAGAATGTATCTTATGGATGGTTAGCAACAAACATTGGTGTCCGTTATCAATAAGCAAAGATCTCAAAATCATGTGCAACGTTTTCTTAAGAATTTAAGTTTGCTTTTTGTTTTGTTTTCAATTAATTTCCATTAAATTTTGATTTCCCCTGCATTACCATTTATCGAGCCATTCTTGTGCCGTTTTCTGTAGGGACAAGAGTCTCTCTCAACCGTTTCCAGACAGAATATCTATTATTTGGTTGAATG
Organism: Tringa tobata; assembly: GCA_033628505.1. Lineage (NCBI taxonomy): Eukaryota > Metazoa > Chordata > Aves > Charadriiformes > Scolopacidae > Tringa > Tringa tobata. The sequence continues at coordinate 575,627 of JAHREE010000502.1, forward strand.
GACTGAAAAACAAAAACGCCCCACCATGGCCAGGGCCACACAGCAGTGCAGTAACTCAGCTGGGAGCAGATCCAAGCCGTGGCTCCTGGTCTCTGCTCTCATGGCTAGGACAGACTCTTCACTTGAAGGCAAAAGGGGAAATGAAAGTGATTGTAGGACACTCTCCAGGGCACAATCACAAGCTAAATAGGCTTTGTTTATGTAGACGGCTTTCTAAAAGTCAAACCATTGATAATGGGGGATCTTAATATCAGGCTGTTGTCTGGGATAACCACAGTCGACTCGCTGGGGACTGCTGTTGGAGGGCATACAGCATGCTGTATTTACACTGATACTCCAGCAGTCAAGATCAGAAGCAGTTTTGGACTCAGTCCTAGGAAGCGAGCCAGGTATGATAAATAAGATATATTCCAGGGAATATGTAGGGCCAGTGAATTACAGATGCAAGCTTGGTATCAGGGCTGTCTTACCTCTCACCGTTCCCACTGGGAACACAGCCCAGTGTCGTTCCACATGGCTTTGTAAATCCTGAAGGAGCACACTGGCCTCCCTGGAGCATCCAAGACTCCAGTTCTTTTCCTCTGCCATCTACAACAGCTTTCCAAGCTGCTCAGAAAACTCAAGACGGAGCTGACTGGGTGTCATCAGCGGATGGAGAGAAGCAAATAGCATCATTCTGGGTTAGCTCATATACGCATGACTTGTTGTTTGAAAAGAGACCTTGAGCTTTGCTGAACCCAATGTACTCATCTGTAATTTTCGCTTTCCCAGCAGAGATACACCCACATTTCTCCAAAGAATTACAGTTAGTTTTGTCCAGGCGTTTGTTGAATAACTTCGCTTCTCATTGCTCCTGCTTTAGAGCATCTGAGAGAATAAGCTGATCTGGAAACACACCACTTTTTGTTTGCTTTTTCCTAAGGGAACATTATATTATTAATGTTTTGTCATAAGTATCTGGAAGTTACGAAGAACATTAATCGTCTCTTGCGTTCAGGGCTTCTGGAAACACCCTGGTTTACCACCCAAAACAACGTACCAGAAAGTCAGCTGCTGGTGTCAACCAGGAAGCAGAGAGCAGAAACAGTGTTGGCAATTCAGGGGACCGATGGGGCATCAAGAATAATAATAGAAAGATATTATGAACCTGAGAAAAGAAATAAGCTGAAATGTCCTGATGCTGCTAAGTGAGTATTTACCAACTACTAATAGCTTTGCATAAGATCTGTTAATGTCAGATTTGCTAATAATAAGTAATATTCATAATATTTATTACTCAAACTTAAAAATTTGAATAAATTCCTTCCTAAGACAAGGACATTACTTTTCCATTTTCCTTGCAGTTTATGAAGATAAACTCAATGGCTGAGAGCAGAAGAATCTGAGAAGAGAAACACACTCCAGAAATTTTAAGTTGTTGTCATTAAACCCAAAACACATCAATTTCAACTGCATATTGAACCCCACCACTTCTCACCTCCCAGACAGTGGTCTGATGGAGCTGGAGCCTGGCCACCCAGATATAATCAGCCACCCACAAAAGATGGGAAAAAAAAAGCTTTTAGTGCTGATCAGTCAAAAATCTGACATATATGTCACTTTCATTAAAGCTCTTTCACTTAGTGACTATGAAAGTCCTGCCATATCCCTGTGACTGTTCATACTAAATACCTTCTAGCAAGTGAAATGCACACTGAAGTAATAGATCAGTAATGCTCAGCTTCCTAAAAGGAAACCTGGTTTCTAGATTTTTCTATGTATTTAAGAAAATTACTTTCAGATCCCTCTTCATATTCACACTCAGGCTTTTAATTTCTAATTCCCCATCACTCATTTCTCTGTCTGGGCCTGTTTTTCCTGAGAACATCTGTGAGCTTCATCCTTTATACTTCAGAGTTTTATGGGGCTTCATTTTTTATTTTTTTTTCAGAAAAGGAGAATAAAAGTAAACAGCTAGAAGGGTTAACTGCGCAGGGTTGCTGTTTTGGTTAGACAGTCTGAGTCTTGAATGCTGGAAAAAGCACTGACTACAATCTGAAATCGAGATTATTTGTGCAAATATTTAGTGCCTTTGTCCCCACCACATCCCTGCCACTATGGCCTAAGTCCTGCTCTCGTGTGACCCTGTGGCTCGCTTGGTGTCACCTAGCTCAGCTCCCCTCTGCTCAAAGCTGCCTCTTCACGCAGGCTTCAAGCACTGAACGTTTCTGATAGGAAACACCAGCTCAGCAAAGTGTGGCAGCTCAGAAAAAGCCATTTCCAAGTGACTCCCTGCAAGGTGCTGCAGGAGGTGAGAACTTGCACGGTGCAGATTATCAGCTTTCTCTCCTCTGTTGACTAACTCCCTGGTATGAAGTGAAACTCTCAGACCATATTGTGCTTTTGATTAGCGCTACCAGAGATATGGAAAGCAGCAACATGTCCAGGCTTCTGGCAGCAGATCACAAAGACACAAACCTCTAGAAATTACCTGCAGCAAGAGTGGTTCTGCCCAGGACACCGACTGGTTTGCCCCTGTGGGAGCAGGGGCTGCTTTAGGAATGCTTTTTAGGAGAAATGCTTCAGTTCTGCAATGGAAAAGACTTTTCAAAGCTATCGTGTACTGAAATTCCCACCTACCCAAGTCACTGCTTTTGAAGATTTTTGGGTTTTGCCCAGTTTGAAGACAATGTGAACAGCATGCAGAGCAACCTCAGCTCAGGTTTAAAAAGGAAATAAAACATTTTCCCGCTTCCATTTGCAAAGACCCTCAGGCTTGGGCTTTTACACTTTTTATGTAACTGCACATTTTATATCTTGCAAAAAAAAAAAAAAGTAGCAGCTTTACTTCTGAAATATCCCTCCTTTATGGGGGCAAAACTTAACACCATCACTGGAGCTTCAGTGAATTTCTCTTAAGTACTGATGCAGCAGATGAGGAACATTCCTTATTTACTAACAAATGATTAACACCACGTTTAGACATGCTGAGAAAAACAATTAAACCTTTAGCATCAGCTCCCTGGCTGTTTTAACTGGCATAGTTTGACTACTGGAGCCTGCCAGGATCAGACCGTGGAGCAGCCGAGGAGATGACCACACTCAGCATTGAGGGGGCTCTGAAAGAAATCTAGAAAGGCTCAAGAGGGAAATTATTTAGCTAAAATACAAAGTCCTCAGCTAATTTATGCAAGTATTTATGCACAATTCATGGTAATGTATCCCATGATGTTGACAGACTCTAGCCATCCATCATAAATCTCAGGCTCTGGCTGGCTGCGTGGAGCCCATAAGGAGGGCGGATGGTTCTGATGGGGCTCCGTGCCAGAACAAGGATCTTCCCAGGACGTCTCAGGGCAGGATCAAGGCCTTGGTTTGTACCAGACAAAATCCTAAACAGGCCTGAGCTTGTTCAAACAAAACCCCCGCTTTCTGCTCTGCCTGCAGATGTACGTTTTGGCTGCAGAAAGAGAATGAAGCTGAACGGGAGACACTGTTTTCAACTACAAAGTTGGAAAAAGCTGGGAAAATGAAGCTAACTAAAACTGATGGCCTATCGTTCCAAACCGCAGCAAACCTCCGGGCTCCATGCAGAGAAAGCAGCGGCCTTGGGTGATAAATTGATTGTTTTCCTGTTAGCTGTGGAATTTGTTAGTGCTGAAAACTGCTGTCCATGCTGAGGACTCCTCCTGTTATTCTCTTGAACCAAGAGAATAATAAAAGGCTTCTCTGGAAATTCTTCTCTGTTTTAAACAGATGGCTGCTGAACTCCATAAGGTCAGCAGTACACTGTCTGATTATCACCACGTGGCTCCTTTAAGCAGAATAAATTAGAAAAAGAGAAAAAACAAACACCAAAAAGACAGACCAAGACTTGCTCTCTGAAGAAGAGCCTGGTGCAACCACACATGGATTTCAATTTTGAAGAATCACAGGACACAATTCCCTGACTGATAGCTATTGCTGGAAAGCAAAAATAAATGTGTGTGACTCATCATTCACGCAGGTCTAGGGGACAGAGCACCATATCCTTCACGTGGGAAGGCAATTTGGTAAAGGAGACTCAACAAACTCAAAAGACTTAATCATGATTCAGTGCTGTGCTCCCACACCCACACAGTTACCAACGGGACCCACGCTCACGTGCCAGGTGTTTGATTTGGAAGGAAGACAGGATACAAAAATAGCCATCAAGATGATGTTTGCATGAGCATAAGGGAATCTAATAAAACAGGAGTATATCAAAAGAAAAAAGCCAAGAGGAATTTGAAAGTCAAAAGCTGAGAACTTTTTAAAGAGAGAGTATCTTGTCTTGCTATAAGCATGAGATCAGATTTTTGGCTGGTAAACATCAATGTAATTTCATTTACCTACTGGAACTAAACCAGTTTATTCCAATGAAGGTCTGAACAACGAGACTGCTTTCTCTTTTTAAATAGTGCAAGAGCTATCTTCGCTCATGCCTGTACATGGAGCTGCCAGGAGTAGAACGGGACTGGCAGTACTAGGTAAGGATGGTATCGGTTTTGTGCTCGGTGCCCATGTTTTCAAGCCAGAACCTGACCAGGCACTCACCAGCTCCTGCTTCCAGTCCTCATGGCTGGCAGCACATGGCAGGCAGCTCCTTGCCAAACAAGTCACACCACGGGGCAGATTTGGACCAACACTGCCACTGAATTTCCTCATTGACCCGCCTGGTGTAACAGGAAGGCAGCAGATCCCAACTTGCAAATCAGCTCCCTACTGCTGTAGAAGATACGGCAGCTCTGACTGGGGCGGGAGAGGAGAAGGCAGGGATTTTAACTAATTATCCTCAACCTCCAAGTCTTAGTACAATGCACATTGGCAGTTTGACATCCCTGTTGTTGTATAAGCAGAAATGTCCTCATTTTTCTCATTGCCACATAGTCCTGGCTTTCCACCTCCAGGAAAATGGACACCTCAGGGGGTCGCAGAGGTGAGACAATCTCTACTTGCCATCCCTCTCCCTTTTGGTCCAGACACGCTGCTCTCCATCTAACTCTGGTCTCTTTACCCATGTCTGGTTTTAATCAAACCTGTCGGCACGGAGACCCTGACCTTCTGAAAAGCCTCCAGTCCCTGTACTGTAATTAAAATGATTTGTCTAATGCTGCCCCATCAAGATGGATTTCAGGAAGGAGAAAGTGCAAACTCCCAGAGCTGGTGGAAAATGCAAATAAACACAGCGTCGATCTGGCGTAGATAGCTGTCACTCAAACTGATCTCACCCGCTGGAAGGATCTAATCAAACACAGTCTGCCTCCAAGATATAAGGCTGGGAAATGAAGCTTTAAATGGTGTTTTCATCCATGCTGAAATGGCTCAATTTATGCTTTGTTTTGTTTGTGAAATAACTGCTTTCTAAAAAGAAATGCTAATACTGCTACAAATAATTAATGTTATCTGAATCTATCAAATTCTAGGAGGGGTGATTAGATTCAAAACAGTAGAGACATTTCTAATCTCAATGATATGAGACAATATAAAAACAATGCCTGTGTTCTTAGATAACCTTTGGTCTCAGTCTTTTGCTGAACATCAGTGCTCCCAAGGCTAGCGTATGTTTATTTCTTAAGCTGAAATGTAACATTTTGCCCATATGTTGATATTAAAACAAAAATTTCACTTCCGAACTCTTTAATCTTTTTATTCATGTTTCTGTCGCTCTTAGGCAGGGATTGTGAGTACCAGACGCTGCCTTATGTAAAATAATTGACTGTATTTTCTCTATATTTTCTCTTCTCTGAACTAATTCACCACATTTCTCCCTATCTATCATCTAGATGAATACACTGTGTTTTCTATCTATCACCCTGCTAAGGTACTCATCACTGGGGTATGCAGCCAGCAGATAAAAAGTATAGTGATGCTATATTAAATAAAGAAAATCGATATTCTACTCTCAGTAAAACCGAGCCAAATTCTAACAAGTGGGTCACCATGAGCAGAATTTGGCCTCTGTTTCAAGCAGAGGGCTCTTCTGAAGCAGCTTTCCCAGCCCATGATATTCATAGGCCTTTCCTTGCAATGCCATAATGCCCTGGGAAAGCCAGGGTTCATCCCTTGTCCCAGCCCTCCTTGTTGGAGTTCACACAGCCTTCCCTGCCAGTGCCCAGTTTGAGCCCAGGATTTCTTGTCCTGGTCAGTGTGGACATGGAGAATCAGGTGCTGCACTCAAGTGAGCCAAGAGAAGACATGGAAGCTGTGAGATTTAAGAGCCTGGCATCTAGCTTCTGTGCCTTTAATGGCTTGGACCTGGCCAGCATTTGCCAGCAAGTTCTCCTTGGTCAGAGTGTGGGTGAGAAGCTGCATTTGAGAGAGGCAGATCCACAGTTTAAAGGGTTATTAAATGTCTCAAGAAACTGGAGCATTCAAACAGCTGCAAGTACGACAAAAGTACATAAATTGAATAGGTTTTGTGAATATTCGCCTGATACAGAGGTAAGAAAAGCAAATCAAGATCCTTGGATGCGGTGTTTCTTGGATGTAAAATGGTGCACCAGTTAGGGTCCTTGGTGTGAATTTTTATGTGATGGGAGTAGTCCAAACAGCAGGACTGGGGTCTGGGATCCAAAATGTGGTGAAAGCAACCCCTGACTGCTTCGCAGACAATTCATCATGAGAATGTCCATTGTGAAGAAAAAAAGGGAGATCATTTTTTTAAGCAAGTCTGTCCTGAGAATGGGCAGCTGAGGCCAATGCCCCTCTAATGTACCATATAAACTTTAATGTACTACCACTCCATTTCAGCTATGTTTTTTCCCCTCATTGCAAAATGCTGAATAACAGTTAAATGCTAGATGGTATTTCCTGACTGTGTGACTGATTGCTTGCCTTTGTGCATTGCTGGTTATTTGTTAGCAGTGAGCACTTCAAAGCCTAACAGCAAGTCCAGCCTCCCAGGAAAGTGGTTCAGCTCTCTTTGCCCACCCCACTACGTTAGTTGAGAGAGAGGAAACATCTTTTGGCACTTCACAACAGAGATATGAAAAGTGACTGCGCTGCTTTTGATGCAGAGGCATCACATCTCCCTGACAGTCAGCACATCCAGATATTTTCTCTGTGGAAATTGGGACAGAGCTGGGGGGGGAGAAGGGGAGTAGATTATCCCAGGTAATCAGTCTGTAGCCTGTTTGCAGTAGAACTCTTTATACCTGGCCAACTAAAAAAGGTTTATGATGGGGTTTCCATTCTTAGCAAGGTTTCCCTATATTAAACATAAGAACAAAGCTCCTTCTTCCAAGAAAACGTATGGCAGGTTGTCTTGTTGGTCTTGTTCCTGATTTCTCTGCTGATGGAACAACATTTAATTAGTAAATATGCTTATTAATTCCAAGAAAGCAGCCATGATATAGCTGCTCTATGCTGAGATTTTGTTAAGCTTAGAACAACAAAGTAAGTAGGGTTCTTCCCTTCAGCAGGTCCCCATGTGCAGCTCCCAAAGCATCAACACAGCTTGAAAAGCAAATTTTCAGAATACTGTATCATATGTTGGCCTCAGCTTTCAGAGATAACTGGGATGGCAGTGGGTCCCATTTTCAAGCTTTTGATTTCCTTTACAAGGAGGAGGAATACGTTGAAGGACCCAGACCTTCTTTGGACAAAGTGTTTGCAGTACTTCTGTGAACCTGCCAGCTGCTGGGGTGTGAGAGGAAATCCTTCCTTTCTCCATGCACAAGATCTATAGTTCTCCACCGAGCAGTTTGCAGTCTGTCCCACAGACAGCAGCATAGAAGGAATTAGGTGCAAACATGAAGATTGTATCCAGGTTTATATATTAAAAGAAAAAACAAAAAGAAAGAAAGAAAGAAGGGAAAAAAGCAGCAGGCCAAAAAGCTCACCGGGCACCTGACATAAACAGGAGCATTTGCTGTGGGAAGGGGAACCAGTTTCCTGTAAAAAGGATTCCAGCCACAAGAAATCTTAATCTATTGCACGTCAAAAGATTAGAGCTGAAAAACATTTCTGTTCTTTTCTTCCAGTATGTTTTGTCATCTTGTGCTCTGAGAACATCTTGAATAGCTGTTAATAATTTATATGTTACAGTGGCATATTAAATCACTTGGCTGTCAGAATGGCTTTGAAACACAGGGTCCCTGGGTCTGCCTTGGATAATGAAGGGAACTCCTGAATCTTCCAGGTGCCAATAGGTTTTGTTTCTATTTCTTCAAACAATGTGATATGCAGCCTGTTAGGACATGATGCATCTGTGAGCACTTGAAAGCAGGCTTACACTAACAAAAAAAAACCCAAAGCAAGCACAGCCTGATACAAATATTCTCCGAAATCTGTCTGGTCCTTGGAAAGAATGACCAGTTGGGATAACAACTCTAAAACTGCTTACTGAAGTAATCCTTGCACTGGATCAGGAAGACATTACCTATTTTTTTGTGCAGTGTTTCCCTGTTGGAAAAGATTATAAGTTACTAGTCACATTTAGGGCCTAGAACTCAGCTGCTAAGTTTGCAACCTCAGCCACATCCCGTGGCCCTAACTGACCCACTTTCAAAACTGCCTGGGTGACACTGACCGAGTTGTGATAAGACGACACTAATAAAAGCTCTTTTGAAACCTTCAGAGAAAAATCCTACTTAATAGCAAATTGTTGCTGCCCTTATTTTAAAAAAATGTATTTTCAATACCAAGGTCTTTCACTCTGAATAGCTCAGCAGGGCTTTTCCTGTAGACTTATTATACTTTAAAAATGCAAAATTTGCATAGATCATCATGCAGAGAAGGCCACAAGCAGAGGAAATAGAATGAAAGGTACAGGCTGGGGGTAATGTAAGGAAAGGAACTGATAGGACAGTTACAGGGAGAAGGAAGATGCATGAAAAAAGAAACAGAAATGAACTGCAAATGGAAAGCAGAGGGTGTCATTCCAGTGACCAGCAGTGCAAAGTGATAAATGACTGCTGCTGTTTAACTGGAAGGACAATTACATTATAATATTTGCAAAAGGGAAAACGAAGGATTTCTTAGCTCTGCTGGGACTGAATGTTCTTTTTGAACACTGCCTCTGTGGAAAGGAGCCTTTGCTGGGTATGTGCTGCCAGACCTCGTAGGAAAAACTACCATTGACTTTCTATGAGTTTAGAGCAAACTCTCATACAGCAAAGTGCTTTCTGCAGAAGTTTGTGAGGTGTAAGCAGCACCTCTCAGGAGCCGGGAAGTCATTACTCCAGGCCCGTGGTGCGTGTGTGTTACCTGCTGAGCTCACCTCGATGCAGTTCAGGCATCCCTCTCCTCAACACCCAAGGAGCCGATTAGCCTGGATGACACTGGGCAGGCTGCAGTGCACATGGCTTTTTCTTCCTTTTGATTTTCTACACCAAGATGACATTGAAGACAGAGGATCTGTCGCAGTGCAAGAACGAGAGTGCCCTCTATTGTCACCATGCTCTCCAGCATCTTCCCCTCCTTCCTCCCAGGGCTTGGAAGAGATGCCTCTCCCTCGCAGCCTTTCATTTCCTTTCCTTCTTACACAGTGGTGGCAACCCCAAAACATTTAATATAATTCAAGCATATACAAGTCTGTATCTCCCCAGGTGAAAATTAAATAGCGGATGCTGCTGCAGCAGCTGGATTTCACATGCACTTGATCTGTGACGAGGCCGGAGTCACGCAAATTGTCTTAAGAATGAATGTGGGGTATAAAAACGGAGTGAGGTGCAAAAAATGTATTAAATTGAATGGCTGAAGACCAGCGGATGCCGCAGGCCCCATGCAGGACCCCGGGGCCTCCACAGGGCCTTGCCCCCCACCCAAGGGGCTCACTAGGCTGGGGGTAGTGGAGGGGCACGCACGGCCTCCCCCTGGCCTCCACCACTGGCTGGGCTGGAACCGGGCTGAAGTCCTGTCAGTATCCTCTTGTATTTCGAAACAACCAGGAAAAAGCGTTACTGTGCAGAGGCGGCGGTTGGAAGAGAAGTTCCGCAGCACAAAGGGGAGCCGGGACGCAACGTAGAGACTCCGGCGTATCATTGTTCTCACCGACACAGTCGCACACGAGAACCAGAAGCGTTACAATAGGCTCCACGGCCTGTGTCGGGAAACCCTCGTGCCCCGGGGCCCCGCGGCCGCCCGGCGCCGCCATGACACCCCCACGCCAAGCCGCCTTCCCCATTGGGTGTCCCCGTCGCCATAGTAACAGGCAGCTTGGAGGCGGGCGCGAGCAGCCGGCGTTCCCCTATCCAACGCGCCCTCGGGGCGGATCCGCGCTCTGATTGGCTGCTGCCGCTGTGCGGTAACGAGGGGCGGGCAGTTCCCCCCGCTTACCGCCTCGGGTTTCCCTTCGCAATGGGGGGACCCGCCTCCTCATTGGCTGCTGCCGTTGCCCTGGCGACGGGAGGACGCGGCGCGGCCTGGCCGGGAGCCATGGCTGACCCCGCGGGAGGCCCCGGCGCCATGGCCCAGCCCAGCGTCCTGCTGACCAAGGAGCCGGCGCCGCAGACGGTGCCCGCCTCCGACTTACCCATGAAGGTGTACGAGGTGGCGCTGAACACGGGGACTGACTCCTCCAGCGGCCTGGCCACTGCTGGCTTCCGCATCGCCAAGTACCTGCCCACCGAGTGGCACCTGAACAACTCTGAGCTGTACCACAAGGCCTTCGCCAGCTGCGACCAGGCCGAGCGTGACCGGGCAGCGGCCAAGGAGTTGGCTGAGTATGCTGCTGCTGCCGCCCAACGTGCCCAGCAGGACTCCACAGCTGCCGTGGGCCAGCGCCTGGAAGACATACACTTCTGGAAGTCCCAGCTCCAGAATGAGATTGAGGACCTTGATGCCGAGACCCGCCTGCTGGCAGCCCAGAAGATGCGGCTGGAAAGGGCACTTGATGCCACTGAGGTGCCCTATACCATTACCACCGATAATCTGCAGTGTCGAGAAAGGAGGCAAGCCCCAGACCTGGTCTGTGATGAGGTGGAGAGAGAATTGCTGAAGGTGAGCAAGATGTTAGGATGTTAAGGGTTGTTAGCAGCCCTCTCTTAATGCTGCCCTTGTCTCTAAAATGGTGAAGGGATTGGTCAGTAGATGGTAACAGCAGCTCATGAAGGTATCTTCTGGCAATGCACAGAGGCCTAGTGCCCCTTCCCGGCAGCCTGGACTCTGTGTCTGTCACTCCTAGATTTAAGAAGGATTGTTTAAAATCCTTCCTCTGTTTACAAAGTATTTAAAATCATGTGAGTATGACTAGAGGAGACCAGATCCCCTCTTTCAGACCAGATCCAAACAAAATCAAAACAGAGGTTTCCTTAACCAAGATGGGCTTCCTATTTAGGCATTAAACTTCTTCCGGCCTCCAGTTGGCTTAAAGTCCCCTCATCTCTGCAGGTTACACTTTAAAGCTGCAGTACCCCATGAGCATATTATTCAGAACCAGTGAGATGATCCTTGCCTGTTTCCATGCTGAAGTGGTCCACATCTGGCAGTCTCTGCCATTACCTTTTACTATGGAGTCTGATACTGTAGTCTTGCCAAGGTTCACAACAAGGTGGTGATCCACTTGGGCTACAGTGTCTCAATACAAACCATCATTTTAAATGTCCTGCAGGACAGCAGCACAGCTCTCTTTGAGCCGTACAATGTGGTCGTGTGACACCTACGTGAGATGACAGCTCCAGGCAAGTGGGAGGCGGGGCACAGACAGATGGTATTTCTGACAGTGTGACTTTAACAAACCTAAGACTCTCCTGAAAATTGCTTGATCCTTTTTCTCCCAGAGAGGACTCTTTACTACAGCTGACACTTTGTTATCTGTCACCTAGATCCAGCGCTGCATGTAGATTGCCTTGAAATCTGGTGTAATTATTGTGGCTGCACGTGTTACAGAGAACAGGTTCTCGGTCAGTTTTCATTCTGGAATGATACATATTCTAGTGTCCCATGAATGAATTAATGATTATTTGCCTACAACCTCCAGTATACTGTGAAAGTTGATTCATGATGAGTTACCGATTAAACCAGATGATTAATATTTGTTATTAGAAAAATATTGGAGAAAATTACATAGTTGATGGCATGAAATTATTTACAGTATTTTTAATAGGAATTGTGTACAGTTGTGGAATTGTAATCAACATTTAAGAGGTTGTTCCAGTCAAAAATATAAACATATGAGATTTAGTGTATAGGATATTTCAGTGTGTGATTTGTTATGAGATGTAGGTTACAGAAAAATAAATTATTTTCATTGGCAGCTGATGTTTTAGAGAAGTCTGTGAAATGTAAAGTTTACACACACACAAAAAAAATCTGTCAGGATTTCTCTCCTGATCTCAGAGAATGGTTAGTTCGTTGCTCAGAAGTCCAGCTGCTGCTGTTGCTGCTGCTAATTCTTCACCTGAAATTGTGGTTCTCTGCATGTGACGACAGCCCGTCAACAGCCAAGTGGGATGTCATCAAAAAAGAATGATGTGAGTTCAGATGAGGCGTGTGTACCAGCAGCAGATGGACTCTTGAGAAATGAAGATTTTGTTGCCATGCCAATGACCTTTGCAGTGCAGAAGGAAGAGAACTACATAATATCAGAGGAAATCCTTCCCATTTTCACAGAGGAATAGATTTTACGGCATGAATGTTTGCAAATAGCTTTTAGATAGAAAATAGCCAGCAAATAGCTTTACCGTCTCTTTAAGCTGCAGCTATGCTCTATACCTCTTTCACCACGAGAAATCAGATGGTACCTTGTATTTCTTACTCTGTGCAAAACTGACTAATAATTCTTGACAGAGCTGCTCTGCCATGAATTCTGACTGTTCACTGCGCAGATTTCCAAGTTAATGGCCCAGTTCACTGGTAGCTCTGCGTCACACCATTTGCTTATTTGGAAGAGTTATGCAAATTTTATCACTAAAGTACAGACATACTTTTTCTAAATGCTCCTTACTTGTCCAGTCACTTTCTAATCTTAACTCTCTTAAGAAATGCAAGAGAGGTCAGGAGTAATTTATTCCCTTTCTGTGCAAAAACTGAGAAAAAGAAGAAATAGTTTCCACAAGTCAGCTGTGGGAGGAAACAGACATTCTTTTCCCTGCAGTTTTAATTACGCAGTTAATTGATATTCTAGGACATTTTCCTTCCTTTGAAATTATTCTTCTCCTACTAGCAGCTCAGGCTTCTGCTGGCGTCATTCTCTGGTATCTTTGCCATGTTCCTGCCAGCTCCCGTCGTCTGGAGCATGGCGGAATCTGCAATGGGGGGGAAGAGCATGTGTGGACAGGGGACTGCCTTTCACATAGTCATGGAAAAGCTTTTCATAGGACATAGGGTTTTTTCCAGCTTTCAGCTGGGATGAAGAAGATTTTCTAGTTCCCAGAGCATCCTGTTGAGATAACCACCTTTCAGCAGCCCCTTGGCAGATGACATTTAAAGAGACAGCATCAAATGCAAGCAGTTTTGAATCTCTGCAAGTAATTGCACTTTCATTATCTGGTCAGTAGGAATAGTTTCAGATGACTCACAAAGAAAACAGAACTATCTCTGATGAAGGTTTTATGCATCCAGATAAGATTCTGGTTTTTGGCACACCATCTATTTCTTTTAAGGAGTTTTTGCTCCAACTCGTCTGTCCTATTTGCTTTGCAGCATGGAGTCGTATTTAGATCATCTGTTGTGATACACACCACCACTAAATAGCTATTGCTGGAATGAAGGATGAGGATATTTAAGAGAAAGATCCTCACATGCATAGTAAAATCAGCTGCTACTCAGAAGTTCATTGACTCCACTTAACAGCATATTAGTCTTTTCTTAATGCAGTTCTTGTTAAGAAAGGGAAGTTGAAGGACACAATTGTTTTTTTCCAATAAAGGAGGTTCTTTTAAAACCTCTCAAGTAGAATAATTTTATTTTGTTGCACTGTTGCATTGAAAATATCTGAATTCACAAAAAGCAGTACGTGCATCTGTTCTGTATGAGGTTTGACTTTTATAACCTGTGTGACATCTCTGAATCCCCTTTGCATCAGTTTAATGAGAGTTTAGTATGTTTTTGTGCACGCATTTAATATTGAAAATATATGCTCTAGCAAAGGAGTTGCCACATGGTGATATACCGTCAATAGATTATGTTTCAAGTGCATATATTCCGCATTTCAAAGTTATTTCTGTATGTCCAGGGCCCAGATTAATTGAGTGCCAGATATGACTGTGGCATAAGCAGATGTACTTATATTTACACGGTGTTTTTACCCTAGAACTGTATTTGACTCAGAATGTTGATTTGTTGTGTGTTCACTTCAACAATGAGGTCAGCCACAGCTATTCCCTGACGCTGAAGACAAAAGCATCAGCCAAGATCCTGTCAACTGTGTAAAATTAAAGTTTAAAAAAGTGGAAAAGTATACATATGTATGTTTTGCTGCTAACTGCAATAATGCAGCAAGGAAAACAACAGAATACCATTTCCAAACACCGTGATGTGTAGCTTTGCCAAGTGAACCTGAGCACAATAGGACAGTCCTGTACATAAACAACTCAGTTAAGGTTGTGGTCCTTATTTTCAACATCTGCAGATGGTCAATTTTCAAATGACTCTCGGAGACCAGCAGGAAAAAGGCCAATCACAGAGCTGAGATTTTGAAGACCGTTACCTGCTGTCACTCCCAGCTGCAATGAGTAACAGTCTTCCTGTTACATGCTGTTTGGGGGTCTAAATCTAGTGAGATCTGTACACTAGCTTACTTCTATTTGCTGTGCTGATGTGTGGGACATCTGGTGTCGTGTTGTTACTGATGGATGGATGCAGCTGGATTTGTAATCAAGGGCGACTGCACAGCCTCTCTCATGGGGTTCTACCAGTTCCTCTTCGCTGCTCTCTCACTGTGTTATTCTGGCCCTGGGTGCTGTATTTAGACATTGCTGACATCTGCAAGTCACTGGTCTAAAAAGACAGGCTGCAAAAAAAAAAAAAAAAGGATTTGTAAATTTGTGGAAGGCACAAACATCTGCTCTTAAACATTTTCTTTGCACCATTAATTAAGTACTTACAAAGTCATGAACTGGGATGGTTTTATCACTAGATTTGAGGAAAATCCAACTTCTGCATCATAAACATTAAATACTGTAATAAAAATAAATGGCATGCTAAACTAGAAAATGTTCTCTCCCTGTTAATTGACAACCATATATAATAACAGAGGTTTATTATTAGTATTAACTGTGGAGAAGACAGTTGAAAAGAAGCCAAGATCACTTCAGATTTGACAGTATTTCATTTTAATAGACAGCACATGAAGACATAGATAGAAAAAATGAGGAAAAAAAAAAGACATTTCATCCACCAAGTCCTCTTATGAACTGAAGAAATGCAAACCTAAGTTAAGCTGTCATCTGAACCAGAGCTGTTACCAGCTACTAAAACTCTTTCACATGCTTTTTTACTGTCTTAATACAGTCTGGGCCTTCAAATGAATTGCCAGCACAATTCTGTGCTCAGACTAAATAAAGTTCATCCATTCTGCCACTTGATAAAACCCAGATCTGCCCCCAGGACTTTAGTGTGGAATCACCCCCATTTTTATGGCTGAAATCACGAAGCCCAGGTGAGCTGTGCTCCTGACTGCAGCTCTGTGTGCCATGGTTGTTGATGGCATTTACTCTGCAAAGAAAATGTGAAGGAGCAGATATGGCATTTTATAAGTCCTCCTTGTGGTGTATGAGATTCCCAGCTCCTACTCTTCAGCAGGTAGTGCTACCTGGCAGACATTCATGCAGCGTGGACCCTCTCCCACGTCTACCCCACGACCCACCCACAGCTATGGGTAGGCAGTAGGCTGGATTGTCCTACAATGTCTAACAGTACAGCTAGGACTGAGGAACCTAGATTAAAGGAACTTCATCTTCAACCCAGTGCCACAGCTCCTCCCAGCCACACAATCTGACTTTTTAACTGTTTTAAAAGTTAAGAAAAATCATTAAGTAGGTAAGCATTGAAAATTCATCATCATTCATCCCTGCTTATTCAGTTTAACTAGTCTTAAACTGCCACTAATTATCAGAACTTTATCTTCAGTTTTAAATGTCATATTTGAATACATATCTCCTCAACAGGGAATTAATTTTTTAATTTTATTTTAGGTCTTTCAACAAGGGAATTCTTTATTTTCGCATTATTTCACTCTTTCCATGTGAGACACCTTAATTGCTAAAGGAAGACTTTTCTCATTTAAAAATGTGCACATTACTCACGGGAAACTGGTTGTCCCTTTATTTACATGGAAACTGACTACCAAACACAAAATAGTATCAATTACTATAAATGTAATTTCACGTGCTGAATCTTTCTAACCCTTTAAAATCCTTCAGAATTTTTACTTTGACAGCTCATCGTTGTAGTACTTCCTCCCTGCAGGAAGTGAGTTTCAGTGTTCTCACAGTTTGTAAAAGGATACCTTCCGCTATGTACTTATTTTAATTGTTCTTAAAAATAATATTTTCTTTCGAATCATGACTGTCCTTTTCCATTTAGAATAATTTTTTACTTTTTTTATGGTCCCTGTTGGTTTCTTATGATGGAGAAACTGACACTGCAGGGAAACACACATTCATTTATTTGTCAGAAACATTACGAGTGCAGCAGCGTTCTGGGAATAAAGTTTATTAGTAAGTATATACTCCCTTAGCTGTCATTGGATCACTGTCATTGATGTAAACCAGCAAAATTAATTAGAAGGTTTTTCCTATACAAAGGTTCTTTTTAATATCCAAACCTCAAATATTAAATTCCTTTAAATAATAATAAAAAAAATGCTTGCTGGACTGGCTTTTATATAATAATATGTAATCACCAGGTCAGTAAATTCACTTCATAGAGCATTGATAGTTAATCCCTAAAGCAGCATTATTGCAGTCAAAAATGAGCACCAGTACTTTTTGTTCCACAAGAGATTATTAGAAAATGTGGCCTTTTTTGGTTTGATCATGTTTGTGTTGAAATGAATGTTCCAGCGTGAGCTGAAACTTCAGACATTGGATCTGTTGTCAGGGTGAGGCAAAGCTTCGTGACTTTGAGCAGTCTTGTCTTGCAACCGAGAGGAAATTAACCCCGCAAACAACATCGCATAGTTGAGATAATTCTGCAGTCCGTGATACTGTCCATCATCAGAGGCAAAAGGAGTTCTGGAAGAAATAGATCTAGGAAAAAAATTAAAGCTGTAGGTGTCATTGGGTTTAATATTATGACAGCTTTCCTATACTGCTGAAGCAGGCAGTGACTGTTTAAATCATAGAGTAGTAACTTCTATTTTTAGTTAATACAAAGCATTCAAAGGAGTCAGGCCAACAGAAGATTATGGTACTGCCACTCCTTTATGTTAAAGAGCACCTTATCACCATATTTCAGACAAACTGTGTTTTTGGAGATCTGCAGGAATCTGATGGGAAGTCTGTCTTTGCATACAGATAAACTGCTTACTAGAGAATAAGGCAGCAGGTTCTGAAGGTATCTGCAAGGACTCAGCAGGTTCTGGAAGCCACTGTCTTGCCAGAGAAGCTGATCTGCTGTATCACAATCTGGTGCCAGGCAGCAGCCTCTGAGCCCTGAGGTTGTGCTTTCAGGGCAGACAGTGTCCTGCTCCGTGTTGAAATGGCACATTGTGTTTGTGTGAGGCAGTGACTCTGGTCTCCTGCTGAGCGTGGTGCTGGTGCTTTTTCCCCCCTACTTCAAGGCTATGCAAGTAATTCAGATATTCTGTTTAATCTGATAGAATATAGATCTTTTTCATAGAATATACATGCAATATGAAAGTGACAAATCCCCAGGCTTTAGAAGTATTCGAAGTGTTGCTGCTGCCTTAGACTTACAGCTGAGCTACTTCCATATCTGCTAACTCCTCAGAAGATCTTGTCTTGCAATAATAGGGTAAAAGTGGGTAATGAGCGGAAGATTTAAGTATTTATCCACAACCATTGAAATCAAATTGCTCTGCAGGGTAGCATATACGGCACTGGATATTACAGAATTCTCAAATGTTTTTGTTTAGGAAGCTGAGCTCATCAGAAGCATCCAGGAGCTTTTGAAAAGAACTTTAATACAAGCTCGCAACCAGATGCGGTAAGACATTTTTCACAATACTGTAGCAGCTAATTTATATAGCCAAAAATTTCCTTAAATACAGGGGTACAATGCTCAGTGGATAAAGTTCATACCTATGCCAGGTTTATGAGCCTCATGAATTTCAGTTAAACCTGAAAACAGCTACTCAGTGATGAAACTTCAGGATTCTCAAGTAGGTTAAGGTAAGGTAAGAGCTGT
Organism: Tringa tobata; assembly: GCA_033628505.1. NCBI lineage: Eukaryota > Metazoa > Chordata > Aves > Charadriiformes > Scolopacidae > Tringa > Tringa tobata. The sequence continues at coordinate 593,879 of JAHREE010000502.1, forward strand.
GCTCTGATTATGTATATTCACTTCTTCAATTTTCCAACACTAAACTTGAGTGCAATAAAAATACTATCTGAATATCACTCTACCTTGTTGCTCCTAATGCTATATTTGTAGTATAGAAGGTTTTAAAATAATTTATCTGATCAAAGATGAGTTTTTTGCCACCAGATGTCAGTATGAGTTTAAAATATGAAATTTCACGTTATTGTCTGTATCAGTATGAATGTTCATTGCATTTCAAAAAGAATATTTGCTTTACATTTATAACAAGCCCTTTGGAAAGATTTTACCCAAATCCTAAGGTGCATCAATATGACAGACTTTACTGCTGGAAACCTTGATATTTTAGTTTATTATTTTTTTAATCTGGTCCGGTTTGTGCTATTTGACCAGATAAAATGAAATATCGTTTTTAAAAAGAATGCCTATAAATGCAAAATAATTTAAAGTAGTTCTGTTAGGTCAATTAGAATATGAGAATAATCTACTGAGTTTAGGCTTTGCTTTTTATAATTGTTTTTAAATTGTTTTAGTACCATCATCGGCCAGTAGTGTCTTTTTAATTCCTTAGGTGACAGTGACATCTGGTGTTAACAGTTGATAACAACCCACTATCTTTTGTAACCTGAAGTCATTTTAACTAATTTGGTAACACGTGACTCATTTAATTGACAACGAAACAACATATCCCTAATATCATTGTACCTGTATCTTCCAAGGCCAGATTACACTGTCTGCATGCTACAGTCTTTGAAAGACTGGATAAAAAGGCTCAGAGAATGATACAGGCTCACTTTATGGAGGTCTTAAATTTGAGTCTGTGTTTTAGGATTATTACGTAAAATCCAAAGTCCAACAACTCCATTGTCTCAGGCTATAAGAGCTCTAAGCTTTCAGCAGGCTCAGAGCAGTGCTGAAGGTCTAGGGTAGTGGTTACCACATTGGACTTCCCATTGTTCTAGCAGGTAGTTATGAGAGTGTTTGGTTAGGATTTTCAGGACAAAAATGAAAGTTTACATTCTCATTGTTCTTTGAAAAACAAAGGCTCAGAGCCTAGTTTCACAAATGTTTGTAATAGTTCTGCTATTTGTATTGTTTTTCGCTGACTGTCTGTGATAATGTTGACTTTTCAGAATAAATCGAGAACACAAAGAGGTTTGTGAAATAGACTGGTCAGACAAAGTTGAAACATACAACATTGATGATAAATGTGGGAGATACAGTAACCAGAGCACCAACATCCAGTTCCATCCTACTTCAGTGAAGTTTGAAGAGAGGTGAGCAGTTAATGTTATTGTCCTCTACAAATAGCCTTGGTAAGATAAAATATATCTTTTGCATCTGTGAAAGCTGTAATGCTGCTCTGAATTAAAGATGTCATTGCTGTGGCTTTGGACATACAATGTCATACCTTTAAAATAGCTCCATGGGTAGTAAAGGTAGTGCTGCCATCTCAGCATGGCACAACACTGATGGCAAAGCTGGTTCACTATACACAGACTGAGTTTGTAGAAGCTTTTCTCAGAATTAATTTGCTTTATACTTTTAAAGCCTGGTCTAAATCTTATTGAGACTTACCATTTGACATCGTCAAGCATGTCATTCTTTCGGGAAAGGCATGTGCTGCTTTTGCTACACAGAAAGGATTACTATTACTTGCAATAAATCTTGCCGTTTCTCCCTCCCCTTTCAGACAGTGCTCATATGGCGCAGTGTCCCAAGTGCTATGTAGTTCCTTCTGCTGCTCAACATGGCAAAGTATAACCAGACGTCTTGTTTCTTTTTGTTTCACAGTAGACACAGACTGTAAAGCTGGAATATATTTATGTGTTTATTTGCTGGTAACTTAACTGCTTGTGCTTGCACACAAAAGTAGATGTATACTTTTTTTTTTGCCTTAGTAGTATTAGCTAAAGTTGGAATAACTTTGGATGATTTTGTGTCATGTATTACTTCCTTCAGAAGTCAAAAGATGAATGAGAGTTTATAAATTTTATAAAGGATTAATCTTGTTCCTTCATGATAAGTCTAGACTGCATGCAACAGCAAAAACAAATAGAGGTTGGCCACACTTTTTCAGGGAGAGAACCAGCTTCAGATTGTCTTCTTAAGTGCAACTTGAACAAAAGATCAAGGTTCCTATTTTTATACCATTCACCTCTTCTTCCAGTGCCTCAACACCGGAGACATGGGCCAAGTTCAGTCATGACAACATCTATAGGGCAGAGAGAGAAAAACTGGCTTCCATCAATCTTCGTGACTTGATTGACAATATTCTTCATGATACATCTGAGGACATGAGGAAGCAATGTGCTGCTGTTAATGAGGCTTTTGCCAAACACTGTGAAGAGCTGTATGATACAAAACACAAACTAGAGCATCATTTGAAAAACGTAAGAGTTATTCTTGAAAGGCTGGCTACAGTTGTGATAGCCTGTTTTAAGAAGTAGATTTATCCTCTAGGAAAAATGTCTTAATCCATGTCGGGTACAGAACACTATTTTGTTTCAGCTTAGTATCTGATAAGAGTAGTTCTATTTCTTTTTGTAATACTTTTATTTCTTCTATATTCTGGCCAAATAGGAGGTCAAAACTATTAACTGGCTCACTAGGACTGCGAACAGATATATAGCATGCACAGGGACAATGTGTATTTTTTTTTAAACAGTTCTTTTTCTTGGGTATCCTCTTTAGACCCTTAAGGAGATTGGATATCAAGAAGCTAACATTGCTGCTCTCAAACAAGCTATCAAAGACAAAGAAGCCCCAATGAAAGTTGCTCAAACAAGGCTGTATGACAGGTCTTTTAGGCCCAACGTAGACCTCTGCAGAGATGAAGCACAATTCAGGTAAACACTATTAAACAGATCCTCCAAGGTGTCCATTCTATCCAGAAGTGAGGTTAGACAACTATCTCTTCTCTGAACTGTGTGGTTTCTTTTTAATTTAGATGATCCCAAAAAAACTGACAGCGTGTGGATCATTTGCAACCATTTTGCTGTTAGCAGAAGTTCACCACAAGGTGGACTATGTGCTGAATGAATTATGCTCCAAGTGCTGAGAATGTAAATAGGCTGCACATATTCATAGTCTGAGACAAGTCCTCTGTACTATAAACCATTGGGCTGGTGGCATTTGATTTTCAGTAATAATCCGTTTTAAAACTGGAGGTCAACAAATCCTTTCAAATTAAAGGTCTGAATGTCGCTTTTGTCAGTTTTGATCTCATTATAAGCTTTGTAATTGATTCTCCTCCTTCACATTTTCCTACCCTTAGGAAAAGTGGGAAATCAGCTTTTGCAGGCTTACAATATCCTTGTAGCAAAGCTCCCTACCATTTAAAGCCAATGTGCAGCTCTTTATACAGTGAGGAAGAAGTTACAGTTAATCCAAATGCTTTATACCATCTCAAGCACACTCACTTAAGGTCCTGATTCAGCAAAGCATCCCTGTGAAAGCTTTTCAGTATGTACATTGCCTTTAATGGGATTGAGGGACACATGCAAGTCCTTTGCTGAATGGGCATGTGTTTAATTGCCAGACTTACACTGTTTATAGTTACTCAGTTTGCATAGCACACAGGGATCTTGTTTTCCCAGGAAATAAATATGTGCCTTCTCTTCAGGTAAACTGCAGCAAAGCACCTAACTGAGTTTCAGTTGAAATAATGTGCTGCTTTAAAAATTGTTTGTTGCTTTTTTAAAATGGTGCATTAATGCTTCTTTAAAAGCTAAAGACTGCTTTCTGATCTCTAGTGCAAGTATCATCTTTAATACTGGAGTTTTATACCAGTGAACAAATATAAAAAACCAGGTGTAACAAAATGCTGATCCAGTCAAACTGGGTGACTTACTTAACAATTTTCATCCTATAATTCTTGGTACAAGTGTCCTACAGAGTGGGAGAAGGTGAGGATGGATAGTTCCACTGCGCTTAGTGGCAAAAGACGTTTTTGATACTGTCACTTCTGTACAGAAGCTGTGAAAGTGAACTTTGCTTTTGACCAAGTATCTCTGAGGTCCGTTGTTGTTGAGTATTGATTCTATAGCTGTTGATCTTCATACCCATTACAGTTCATGTGTCTTTTCAAACACAGACTGGCTTCTGCTCATTTTTTTTATTACTTAATGTAATTCTGTTCAGGTTGGTCAGTGAAGTTGAAGAACTGACGGAGTCCATTAAATCCCTGAAGAAAAAGCTGCTGGAATCTGAACAGTCTCTGAGGAACCTGGAAGACACACGGATGAATTTAGAAAAAGAAATAGCTGTGAAAACAAACAGTATTTTTATTGACAAGCAAAAGTGCATGGCCCATCGCACACGCTACCCTGTTGTTTTTAAATTAGCAGGTTACGAGTAGTAATCTCTGTACTAGCTATGCAAAGTCTGGAAGAAAAATGTAATCTAGAATCTTTCATATAAAATACATGGATAATATACACAGAAGAACTGTATTCACTATAATTTTTTCTCTATTTGTTTTAAAATGTGTTAGTATTGTATCATGGTGGGCTTTGAATCTTGCCTTTAAAACTTCAGTCTGAATACAGATGTTTATAATGAATTTAAAACACAGCTTAAAGGTAATTGCATCTAGACTTTAGCTATAGCATATATGTATCATTTGCACAGTATGTGATATTTGGGAGTTTCACCCTAATAAGTGAATATGTTGAATTAATATTTATTGTGAATAATAATAACTATTATAATAATATAGAGAAATGTAGGTATAACATTTATAGCTTTCTGGCATTTTCAGGCAGCCTGAAATGACAGCAATAAAACTGCCTGTCTGACAGAAGATCACATGATTAGTAAGGAAACAGATGATAGACTTTTAAGCTGCTCAAACATTATTAGTTAAAAAAAAAAAGTTTGCACAAGTTAGATGACAATCTGATTATTGGCAAAAGCACTCCCAGCCCATGACATCTGCTTATTTAATCTAAAAATGAGTCCACGTTTTTTTAACCTTCAAGTCAATAAATTTAGGGTTTTTTTCAGGAAAAAAAACCTAAACAGCTTGTGAATAGCAATCATGACTTCCAACTTAAGCACTTGGGTGTTGAATTGAGCTCTTGACCTATTCAGGCTATTCCCTGGAAGCAAGGTTTGTTTGAACTATTACCCATAATGGAGAACACATCAGATTCATCTACTCCAGTAGAGCGATGTAACAAATGTCATTCATCCATTAGCTTAGTAGGCCACTTGGTTAAATAGGTGACGTGTCAAAAAGGGGAAAAGATGTCACAGAACAGAATTCCATTATGGTTTCCTGTATTACAGGTTTTCACTTGTAAAAACAAGCTGATCAAGGAGAATGAAAAGAAAAAGAAAAACCAACAACAAACCCAAACCAAAAAGCAAAGCACACAAAAAACTCTCTAGCCAAGATACATTTCTGAATAGCCCTGCTCTGTTAACCAGAGTAGGAGAGGCCATTAGCCTATCCATTTTTCTCACAGGCAGTTATTTGTATTATCTTGACTCAGGATGTGCAGAGCACTATTCAGCAATTGCCCTCCTGCTAAAAGCTACTACCATTTCTTTGAAAACCAGCTGCGTCAGTGAGGGCTTTTGACCCACGACTCAATTTTATAGGCTCTGTGTTCAAGAGTTTTGTTTTTCTTTTTTAATAGATTTTCTCTTCATGATTATATTTTTATAGTCCAGATGTTGAATCCTTATATGCAGCTACATCACTGCACAGTTGCATTTAAAACTGACTTTAGCTGCACCAGAAGAATAAAACGCTTCAAAGGGTGTTCCAGTATTCAGAGCTGTGGTATTAAATGAGTTTTGGTCATTTAGCCCCGTTCTCTAGACAGTGCTGCTTGTTTCGTCACATGTACGTCTCTAGGTGTACACCTAAAACAGGGGAAAAAGTAGGACAGTGAACCAGGCTTTAGATTAATGAGAACGTTCACAGAAGTCTTCCAGAAAGTACAGAAAGGAGCAACATGTTCAAATTTACCTTACTCAGCCACTAAAGGAAAAAAAAGTGGAATCAAAGTGGAATTTCTGTTATGATTATGGCAGATGGGATGAGGAGAATATGCAATCCAGGACCAAAAATTATTTTTTTAATTCAAGAGTTTTGCATTAGAGAGAGGAAAAGTGCTGTCATCTTCTCTGAGACTGTGCTGAGTACAAATAACCTTATGCCCCATATTGGGTTGCAAATGGAGCTTTCACTAATTAAAGTCTATCAGTTTAATTTACCTTTGTGAGCTAAATTAGTCTGCCCTTGCTTTAGGCCAATCAAGGAAAATTCTGCTCTGGTAAACCTAATAGGGTTAGTAGGAGTGTAATCACTGCCCTATTCACATGGTAATAGATGAATACAGGCAAGTTGTTGGAGTAAGAATCTCATGGAATAGCTTCAAGTTTCAGTAATTTTTTTTTTCTTTAATTATTGATTTAAAAAGAGTAATTAACGCCACTGCTCTAGCATATAAATATGGGGTTTTATTATTTTTTTGTAATTCATTTTTAAGCTGAGGATTTACCAGGAAATACTTAAAAAGATGTTTTAACTGGCTCTCATGTGAGCTATAGCTCTTGAGCTCTACCTGCTAATCTGTATGACAAGTGTGGACTTTTTTGACTGCACTAGGATTTTTTAGTTCCTTATCCTGGGAGATTTCTGGTTATGAACGCAAGGTTTAATTTCCAGAAAGTCTGAGAGTTTTCTCAGGTACTCAGATAGAGGAAGGTAGAGGAAGGAATTAATGGTGTGATAAGTGATACTTTCATAATGCATGGTACAGGGACTTCAGGAAAAACCAGGAATGAAGACTCATTAAAAACTTATTTGTTACTTAAGAGCAGATAAAATTTTGCAAGGGGAATAAAGAAGGTTGCAGAGAAATGGAAGATAATAGTTGTGTAGTATTTTTATCATGAGTAATTGATTTTCTCTAAGACTGAAGCTTTGAAGAACTGTCTAATAATTTCATTCTTGTACGGTGTCACAGGTCACTAAAAAATCTAGTACCAAAGTGGAAGACACCAGCCTGAGACGCCCAGGTGAGATTTTTCAGAAAACTCTGTCTCTGCTTTTGGACCCCTGACACATGGTACAAACAATACCTGCTTCAAATATTGATCTTTAATTCAATCTACATGGTAAATAGCCACAAGTCCAGCCAGTAACACCAGCTGTGTCTTAAAGAAGAGATCTAAACATGGGAAGTTTTTTCTACTATTCTTCAAGATTCTGTTTCAGGAAATTTGCAGTGTGATTACAAAATAACCCACTGAGAAATGGTAATTATTTTAAAATCTTTTCCTGAGCAATCTTTCCAGGTAATTTCTGGACAGCCTCTTAGTTCTGCATGCCCCTCGAAGTAAATTGCATCCCACCATCAGTCTTAGCAGTAATAAAAGTCGCAGTAACAACTTTAAGGCCATGTACAGTGCTCATTAGTGGTCTGAGTTATCCCTGGGATGTATCTGATAACTAGGTCGCACACTGGGTCCATGGCAGGCTGAGAACAGGAGCAAAGCAGAACCTTTAAAGCTGATCCAAAAATTCCTCACACGAGGCTTGTTTGCAGGATCATTGCAGGGTTGTTTGCAAGGCTTGTTTCCAGGTATTAAATGCCCTTTTTCCATCCCCAAAGTGGCAGGATGGTCGCCACAACATTGAGAAACAAATCCCAGCTGAACAGGAATGAGGAGAACTGGCTGAATAGCGATGGGTCAGTGTGGTTAATATGTCCATGAACAAACAACCTGAGCTGGACTTGCCATTACTAACATCATTGGATATTATTTAGTAACTAAGCAGCATTTGATAAACATATTCATCTTCAAAGTTTCTTTAAGTTTGTTTGTAAAATAGCTATCTGCTGTTTGTCATTTGTCCTCCTGTTCAGAGTTTATATACCTGAAGTTAACAGATAAAAAATATTTCATGTACCCAGGTACCCAAGCAGCCTTTGACCAATCCACATTGTCAGCAAACTGTACTTTGATCCATTGTTGTTCAAGCCATTAAACCAACACTTAAGCCCACAATTAACCAGACAGGTTATGAAAGCCTGCAAGGAAGGGTGCCTTCAACACACAACATTGCAGCATCTGCTCACTCCAAGCTCCTTTTTTGCTAGAAGCTTTGTGCTCTCCCTTCTCTGGGAACAAGCTCAGCCAAACATGAGAACCAACGTTCTCATCACCGAACGAATGAGAACTAGTTTATCTCGTTGAAAGCTTTTGCATCCCGTTCCTGCAAAGAAATTTTGCCTGAAGAAAGGCTTCAGTGGGACTCCTACATTTAGTCTGCTCAGAGGAACAGGCATCAAGCCTTGTAATGTCTTCACCCAGACTGAAACACTCAGGATTCAACTGAATGAGAGCTCATCCTTTGACATGCTGAGTGCCTTTAATTCCCACTAGTGCCTGTTGTCTCAGGGGGAGTGACAGGCCCCTCAGGGTCACATCCCAGCTGCATTCCTCTCTGAATGGGGAACAACAGTCTGTTCTTACCATGCTGTGGGTGATGAATGCAGTTGTTTCTATGACAACTCCACTACCGCATCGTTTTTTCAAAAAATCGTGTGTATAGGGGGACACTCTGGTTACTACTATTTGTTACATGTGCCAGGCACATGCGCTTGAGTCCTGCAAGTCCCTCTTAAGCTTTATTTAGAAGAAAAAAAGAGGATGGGAAGAGTAAGCAAGCTGAGCATTTAGGAAGACTAGACAGTACGAGAATTCCTGTTTGAAGCAAGCCCATGTTGACAAAAAATTTTTATGGTAACAGCTCCAAATGGGGTCATGGAAGTATCCCTTAGCTTGCCTAACATCCAGACCATGCCAGGACACCCTTTATTTTGGACACAGTTGCAGGAGTTGGCCTGTTTGCATGTAGCCTGTTGTTTGGAAATGGAGAAGCGTGTTAATTTGCTGGAGAATTATTCCTCTTTGTTTCTCCCATTTGCTCTTTTTCCCTTATGTCTTGCAATTCAGTCATATCGAACACGCTATGTTCCTGCTTGTGATGCTTCTTCATAAATGGAAAGAAACTTTATCTTTTCGCTTTAAATGCCTTTCATTATGTACTTGGAGATTGAAAAAAAGATGCCAGGCTGCAAGTCTAAGAAGAACATCTCTGCTCCACTCAAATGCTGCACCCAGATCTGTTTCAAGCATGACTGTGGTTTCAACAAGCCCGGCCACTCTGAGTGTAAAACAGCAGCAGGAGAGGATGAAATCTTCAGGGAAAAGGCCACAGAGGGTTAAAAAAAAAAAAAAAAAGAAGATTTATTTTTAAAAGAAATAGGAAGGTGAAGTATTTTATTGCTGATTCTTAGAGGATTTATGTAAACATAATGACAGGGAAGAAAAATTGAATGACCTTTTCACATGCACAGTTAATCAAGAAGACCAAAATGTCCATCATAGGGGAATTTGAGAGATTAGAGAAAAATCTTCCAGAAAGGAAATAACTCTGAAGATGGGGAGAAATTTCACTTATTTCTTTAAAATATAGCTTCATCCTTTAAAAATTCATAATGTTGCCAGTGACCTTGCATACTAAAGGACAAAGATGTCTTTCAGATCAATGGCTTTTAATTTCCTTAAACCAAAGCAGCACCAAACTATCTGAGATATGTCCAGAAAACACCCTGTTTGTTGCTCAGTGGTCAGGGAAACAGGGAACTGCGGAATAGCAAAGGCTGAAAAATAGGTAGCCTGGAATGGAACGTTACTTGCTACTGGAAAAAAAAAACCCAAGCACAATTTAACTAATTATTATTAAATATTCCCAGTTGCTGCTTATTTCCTCCTGGCTTTCCTGTGGGCACTGACAGGAGCTGGTAGTGACTTCTGATGCCTTCTGGAGGGAGGGAGGTCCACAGGCAGCAGCGAACAGCTCAGATTCAGACTCGGGGCACTGAGAAGCTGAGGCTGTGGGAATCCATCCCCTTCCTGGCTCAGCCTGCCTCATGCCAGCAACACAAAGCGGAGCAAGACCGGCACTTCCGAGCACCCCACGGACAGAAGATGTCTGAGTTCTGCAGATTGAAATCAGTGCTAATGCCTCTGTCCTTCCCAGCATGGGGGGCTTCCCTCTCCCTAAGCTTTAATGACTCTTTCACCCTCATCTTTTCAATATTTCACAATTTTTTCCGCCAGCCTATGTATCAGGAAACATGGAGAGCCAGGAGATGGGTCACCAGACGCCAGGAGAATCTCAATGAGCCAGTCAGCTGTCATTCCCCCGGCTCTCCCTCCTGCTCCTTGGTTTGGGATTGTGTAGATACGATGTGCAGAAGACTGTAGCATATTTTACTAGCACAGCCCCAGCATGTGAACGATTACATCAGTTCTGTTGGCATTTAGTCAAGCCACGTCGCGCTCCCATGGACGTTCCCTGGCTGAGAACATTATCTGCCTGGTAATTGCAGGACGAGAGGGTACAGGACGTGGGCTCCTCTGAGCCAAGATTCTGGGCATTTTGTGACACCAGCTTTTGCCCAAGGATAAATTCAAGTCTGTAAAACTGAGGGAGGGATCATAAAGCCTTGTAACTCCCATCCATGTGAATCAGTCGCAGGCTGCAATCATGAAAGAGCTCTTAGGTCTCTCTATACGTAGTTCAAGAGCTGTAAACAAAACACATCGTACCAGCAAAATAAACCCAACCTGTGAGTCACACGTGTTTTGGGCTTCACTGCCAAAGGACAGCCAGGAGGTGGATGGAGCAGTGAGCAGCCAAGAGCTGTAGAATTGTTACCCTAAATCTCTCTGGATCAAAGCCAGGCCCCCTCCAGAGGGATGAAAGGCATCAATGCACATGTTGAAAAGTCCCAGTCCACTAGTTGCTGTTGGGGAGAGGACAGACTGGCAGAGTGGGTTAAGGCAGAAGCAGACTATTCTATTCAGTTTGGGATGAGGAGGTGGGGAACCACCACCATGTCCCTTGGGCACCCAAAGGATTCTGGGCAGGAATTGGCCAACGTGTCCTTCCAATGTGGGCCATCTGCAGACACTCCCCAGCTGCTGCACCTGTGAGGTGCAGAATTTGCCTCCTGGATGGTGTGAGGCCAAATGGGGCTGCGAGGAGCTCTTCCTAGAGCTATCGCATTCCTACCTCCTGGTCTCCCTCACAACCTTTCCCTCTCTGCAAGCAAATCTCTCCATTGCCCCTTGCACACCAGATGGAAGCCTGCCTAGATGCTGAGCTTTCACTTCCTGTGGGGTTAATGAACTTCCCATCTTTCTTTTTGAGTTTTCAAGATGTTCGAAAGAAGTTTCCTCCAAGGCAGGGCCTTTCCTCCAAGAGGGACTGTGGCCACTGCTGTCCATCCATGCTGCCAGGATGAAGGGTTTATCGGCATGCCAGGGAAAAAGATATGGTCCCTGACAGTTGTAGGGCTGTAATCAACCCTTGTTTAGCTGTAGCTGCACTTAGCTGGAGCTATTCTCGTTATGTAGACATTTTTCAAAACCCATTAGGAGTCACAGAGGAAACAGCAGAATCAAGCTTGGAGCCAGCATGACTCTTGCAGAGCTCGGCATTAGCTGCATGTTGTGGCAACACAGTGTCTAGACCATGAATTACCACCCAAGTTTTTTCATTTCATGTCTGTTTAGGAGAGAAAACGGAAAGGGGGGCAACAGGGTGGTTGGTTTCTTTCCAAATATCACACAGCTCGTTTGAACTGCGTTCACAGATTGATCAAAACCATGGGGTTTGTTCCAGACATGGGGTGGCAGAAGAAAGTGACAAAACCACCGATACTAAATGTAAGAGCTTTTCTTTATTTGGAAATGTTTAAAGTTTCTCCTTCCTTAACCAGCTCCTTTCGAGAACCTATTAACTGGGTGAATCATTACTGGAGGGAATTAAATCAGCCAGAACTGAGTCAAGGCCACTGGGCAGCTCAGGGGAGGTGGGACGCAGAGAGCAAAAGGGAGAGGCTACAGATTTAATCCGTAGCTGCTCTTTCCAGAGGAGAAGGCTGGTCAGAGACATCAGTGATACAGGAATATGGAAGGATCTGTTCATTTTGGGACAGCTTCTTCTGCCAGGCAGTGAAATTACCTGCTGCAGCGTGAGCCCACCAAAGCAGCTCAAAGTCCTTTTTCACCCACTTAAAAGCGATTTGGTGTTCTTGGTCCCCAGTGGGGCACATCTGGTGGAGATGGAGCACTCAGCAGTGGTCCCTGAGTTGCCCAGTGTGCCCAGCGCCCTGGGGACAGCCCAGCCCAGTGCTGGCACGTGTGGTCCAGGCTGTGGGCAATGCACTGGGTGTGCAGACATGGAAGCATCCCCCATGCTGAGAACTGCAGAGCAGGATTACACGTCGAATAAATTGAAATCCACCAAAGTCCTTGCCTGTATTTCCATTTCATACACTTATCCCATAATGATGGAGTGCCTTGTTCAGATGTGGGCTCATGATTAAGGATTGCCTTCAGGCTTTGTAAATAGAGGATCATTTTTATGATTGCTGCAGTGTATGAGCTCTTCATAGGAGAGGCTTTTAAAATCCGAATGGGTTCAAGCGTGCAAGAGATTAATGCGGGGCTGTGTGCATCTATCTCAGCCTGCAAATTCCAATTTCTTTCTGTGAAGGCCGGTTTGGTTGTAAAACTGCTCTGTGCTTTCTGAGAAAGTCTGGAAGACTTTCTCTGCCCGTGCACAGTGGCCACTTGTCTGGAAACCTGGCAGTAGGTTACCTTTAAAAGCTGACCAAAGTCTATTGCCAAAAATCAGGGAGCTGGCAGGTTCACTGTAGTGTCTACACGACCGACGAATGCAGCAAAGAGCTTTTTTACACTTTCAGCAGAGGATTCCTTGTTCGCAGGACAGCATCCTCGTGCTATTTCTGGCACTGGGAGCAGTGCTGAGTTAGAGCGGAGTTTGCAGAGCTGCGGAGGCTTCACAGCAAAAGATGAGCTGAGGCATCAAGGCCAAGGATATTCTCAGAGTAACTTACCCAGAGCTTCCCAAAGCACAGGAGGGGCAATTTTGCCTTCCATGGGCCATCACTACCCAACTGCTTCGTGGCAGCTCTGCTCGGGAACGGGCTGCAGGGGAGTGAGCAAACTCCCTCATCGCTCACATCACACAAACAGGGCTTGTCCTCCCAGGAGACCAGCCTGATTCAACCCCTCTGGCCAAACGAATGTGGAAAACCTCATATAAAAACAAGTGAGCAGCTATAAAAACTTGTGTCTCTACCAGCTTCCAAAGAAGAGGAGGGCAGAGCTTTGCCTGCGGAGCTCAGCTTGGGCTGAGAGATGGTAAAGCTGAGCGAGCAAGCTCTTATTAATTAATTTCAGATTATTGCCCCCTGCCTCATGGGATTCATGGGTCTAAAATGGAAAGTTCCCAAGGGTCTGTGCTCCCTGCCCTGAAACCTGTGTCGGGAAGGATCAAACCTCACCCTCCTCCTGCACCCCCTGCTCTGTCCTCCTGGCTGTGAGGATGCTGTTTGGTCACTGTAGTTATTACACGCTCGGTTTGCTTCACAGGCAAGAATGGTTTTTACAAGGTCTCTGTGTCTCTGGAGCTGATGATGCAAAACTGTTTCCAGCTGTCTCCTTCAATAAAACAAAGAATTAAAGGTAGGCAAATCTGATGCTTTCCCAAGCTGAAGCCTGTGACAGAGCAAGCAGGCACCTGGCAAATGCAGCTCAAATTGATTGTGCCAGGGCCGTATCCTGATCTGCCATGTGCATCGTGCTGCTCCCTCCCCTCACTCCCTTGGGCCAGCCCAGGTACCCAGCAAACCTCTCCCGACCACATCAGCATCCTCTTCTAGGCTGGATCCCTCTAACATGAGTAAACCTACTGCTGAGGAAGAGAGCAGAAGACCAGGCAGTGGCACGGCATTCCCCATGAAGCGCTGCAGCAACGTGGGGTTATTTCAGTTTTTCTTCTAACGATTACCCTGTGAGGTGGAAACCACAGCAAAAATCCACATACACTGAGAAAGCAGAAAAGTTTGGAATTAACCTTGTTTAGCAGGGAGATTACATTTCCCATTTCTCTCTTTAATTATGAAGTAGTGGCCAGACTGAATGATCTTATGTGCCCAGCCTGGGATGCAGGGGACACATCTGTGAAGGCAGAGCAGGAGAGGATTTTTGTGCTAAGGGTGCTCAAAAGGGGACACTTATTTACTGCCTTATGTGCCAACATGTTGGTAATCATTACTGTTCATTATCACTGATATAACCCTTTAAATTGGCATCCCACCATTCTTTTTTGGGTGCAAAAAGGCAACTGGCCCTGGGGGTACCAGCCACACTCCTGTTGCAAGGACCAACATTTGGAAGCATCGTCTCTAATTTTGGCCTTTCCTTGAGACAATACATGGTTATACTCTTCTAAAATAATTTATTATTTCTAGTTACCTTCCTAATTGCTTGGTGCAAGTTTTTCCAGAGCTCAGTTCACACCTTGCTCCATGCTTTAACTGAGCCCAGGCTGAGCCACCGCCTGGGTTTGTCACAAATGTCATCTCCTCCTGTTACCCTAACGCTTCCCCATGGCTGTACTCTGGGTGCTGAAGAAAGGGAAACCTCTCAATGCATGCAAGAGAGCATCCTTTGGAAACACGAGCATCAAGCCTCTGTGATTATACACACAGCCTCCTAATTCTCAGTTTGTGTCACAGCACAAGATGTGTGTACGCACTGAGAGGTAAATACATTCCATAGCTTTTTCCTCTACACCAACATTTAAATTAAAAGAATTAGGCCTCCCACCACTAAACAGCCTATGTTTAAATGCTTTGCATCTGCTCCAAAATTCCAGCTGACAGTTTAATCAAAGCTCTTACAAATACATTTTCCACTGCTTGCTGCCAGCTCTGATTAGTGTCATGTTCTCCTTGCTGCTCGTCGCACGCTGCGATGAACTAAGACTTTTGTGGGAAACATCTGCTTTCGGCCCAATTTACTGCTCTCTGATGACCAGCCTGGTGCAAATCTCCCTGTGACAAAAAGGGAAACCAGAATAAGGATGGGAGGGCTCTGGTGTGGAGTTATGTGATAGAGCAAACAAACAGATCACTCATGCTAATGGTCTCATTAGGTGTCTCTTTGGGAAAACATGATGCTGGGTGTAAGAGGGGTTTTGTTTGTTTGTTTTTTTTTCCCCTGAAATGTGTGAAAAATCAACCAGAAACGCCAAAAGGATCATCTCTTAAATATTGCTATCATTGCCATAGAATTGCAACTGCGTCCTGAAGGTCAGGTACAATAAAAGGATGTTCTACAGCAAAGAATCAAGCTGGAGACCAGGGACTGAGTACAGGCTGCAATTATTTCACGTGACCTTGTCTGACCAGCTGAGGATCTTCCAGCCACAGAGGAGGGAATAAACTGAAGGGGAACCGCAAACATCAAGGAGAAACCTGAAAACTGGGTGAAAACCCTGCAGGCAATGTGCAGCCCTCCTACTTGCAGTCCTTTCTGCTTGTCTTCCACTTCCTGGACCTTCTCTGGGTGTGCAGCCCCAGGGTGGGCTGGAGCTGCCCTGGCACCAGCCTGGGGCTGCAGAAGTACTGCCTGGAGGGTCCCAGCTCTGGCATTAACCCTTTGCAAATGTTTTTTTAACAAATGGTTAACTACTGCTGCTGTGCAAGACCCTGCCCTGGTCATCTGCAGGGCTCCAGATGATGGGGACCACGGACCATCACCCTGATGCCTCCTGTCCTTTGCGAACACAAGGGAAAATATCATTTACACTCTAAAAAAGCCACCACTGCCTAATAAGTATGAGACCTTGGCCATGCTTCTGGAGGAAGATCTATTGACGTGTTGGAGGCTAAAACCTTTTTCTTCTGTCACTCATTGTATTTAGTAGATCACAATGTTCGGTGCATTGAAAAGAGATTAGGGAAATGAATGAAAAGGGAAAACCAGCCCAAACCCATCTTTCCTTTTCCACAGAAAGCAGAGAGTCACGGTACTGCTTCCATTGACATTCATGTCAGTTGATGCTTTTAATTGTTCTCTCCTGACATTTCAATTATATGTTTTACGTAAATAAATGTCAGAATGTCAGCTGTGGGATTGTCTGGAATAGGATCTTTGTAGAGACTGTTTTTAAATCCTCATTAGTTAGCCCTACTGACTTACCAGCTATCTTTCCGTCTCCGTGCACTGCTGGTCAGGTTTTACTGTAGGGGAGGGAGACTTCTGAGTGCTCACAGCCACCTTTTCCTTCCAGGTTCAAACTACTACATTTGGCAGGAAAAAGAAATATTTCTTTAAATCAAAATTGCCGGTAACACTTTTCATAGACTGATGTGGTAAGTGCAAAAAGCTAAAAATCATCTTGCAAATGAAAGTAGGGTTTAGATAAACAGTATTTTTCTTTAGCAAATGGCTTCAAGGGAAGCAAAGATAGATGGAGCTGGAGTTTTACCTTAAGTTTGAACCAAATAATTCCTGTGGCTCTGAGGAGTTTACACCAAAATAGATCCAACACTTCTCTAAGTGTTTGACCCAGGCTCATTACTCTCCAGCCAAGAGATGACTTGATCCAGCTATTATTTTTCACACTGATGAATGCTCAGCTCCACTTATACTTGAAATAAAAGCTTTCTTACATCAGGGAGAGCGGCAGTTCTACCGAGACACCCGGCCCTGGGTGAGGGCACCCTGTGTGGCCTCTACCATCCTCCCTCGGTAGCAGAGACGTGGCCTTTTCCCTGTTACTTCACCTTCTTGTCAAACACCTTTCAGCACACAGGTACCACAGGACGGTGTTATCTATATGTAGTGTTAGGAAAAAGGTTTTTGACCTTTTTTCGAAGGTTCAAGGCCACCTGTGTCTGCTCTGGGACCTTTGGACACCATAAACTCCAGCTGATGCTTCTGTGCAGACAAGTGATAAATGGAAGACCACAAAAATCTCTCTTATTCTCACTCTTGTGCTGAGATTGGCCTAAAAATATTCCTCTGGGAGCAAGATATCTATTGCATCAGCCTAGTTTTTGGCTCATCCCAGCCAGCCCTTGCCCCCAGCCCCTGGCGGGAACCTTGTCTGTTCCCCAGCACATCAGGGACAGACACCAAGCTTTTGCACTTCCCAGATTTGCGGCCAGCAGAGCAAGTCATGGACGTTTTCCCTGGGCTCTGGTGGAGGGCTGGTCCTCTGCACAGCAGGGTGAGCTCAGCTTGACCAACATGCCCATTTCTGAGTTATTAATGAGCAAACTCTCAGCATGCCTTTCCCTCTGCTTTCTAACCCTCTGTTCTGGAGGAAACCACTTATTAGCTATTCTTTTTAAAGCCAGAGTTGTCTCCTCAGTCTCTTCCTTTCAACTCCACTCATCTTTTATTACCAGCATTAGAAGCATCTCTCCACCTTCATCCTTTCCAGCTTTTCCTGCAGGGCTGGGTCTGTTGAGGGGTGATGCACCCCAGGCTCTCAGCCCTGCTCCCCAGCCTTGCACGGACCACAACTCCCATGAAGGAGGCTCTTTGGTCCATTCACCCTCAAAGAAAACTCCCAAAGCTTTCTTGGGCAAGTCATCATGTGTAAATCATAGAATCATTCAATGGTTTAGGTTGTAAGGGATTTTAATGATCATCTAGTTCCAACCCCCCTGCCATGGGCAGGGACACCTCCCACTAGACCAGGTTGCTCAAAGCCCCAACCAACCTGGCTTTGAACACCTCCAGGGATGGGGCATCCACAGCCTTTCTGGGCAACCTCTTCCAGTACCTCACCACTCTAACAGTGAAAAATGTCTTCCTGTTATCTAATCTAAATCTCCCCTCTTCCAGTTTGAAGCTATCACCCCTTGTCCTATCACTACATGCCCTTGTAAAAAGTCCCTCTCCAGCTTTCCTGTAGGCTCCCTTCAGATACTGGAAGGGACTATAGGGTCTCCCTGGAGACTTCTCTTCTCCAGGCTGAAAAACCCCAACTCTCTCAGCCTGTCTTCATAGGAGAGGTGCTCCAGCCCTCTGATCATCTTCGTGGTCCTAAAGCACAAACCTACAACCCACACTGTGCGTGGTCAAACCCCAGCGATGTCTTGGCCCTCTGGTCCCTCTGTCCACCTCCAATGGATGCAAGAGGGCCACCACTGTGTGCCCATCCCCAGCTGCAATGCGAGTGCTCACAGAATGCAGCACCTTCAGCCTGCTGGGCCCCAAACTGCTCCGGTATTGGTTTTCCTTAAATACACTGTCCCAGTGGTGCCTTCACAGCAATGGTGCAGGGCTGGGCCAACGCTGGGTGGCATTTGGGAAAGGGGACATTTGCTTCCAGATGTGATTGGCGCCGCGTTCAGCAATGGCCAGGCACTGATGGGACTGGGAACAGAGAAACCAGCACCCGTCAACGTGTCCTGTTGAAACAGCTCCAGTTTTCTACTTTAATCTCTGAATCACTGCACTGAAATCCACTCAACTTATCTACAGCGCTTGGGGGAAAAAAAAAAAGAAATTGATGAAGGGGAAAGAAAAGCCCACAAGCTGCTTTCATGCAGGAAAAGGAATATGATCTGTCAAAAAGATTATTTTTTACAAATTGTTTGTCTGGTTATGATGCTGAACAAGAGTTACATTTTTCTGCCTGGCAGCTCATCACGAACTGAGTGCTGAGCCAAGGAACACTTAAGAGAAATGGAGTAACTCCTGGTGTCTGAGATCCTGAGATCCTGGTGTCCTGGTTTATCCACTCTCATTGCTTACGGTCCTAGTGGATGGAGAGGATTAAATTAAAGAAAAACCAAACAAATCCAAGAACAGAAGCAGTTTGCAAGTCCAGCTATGTTGTTCCCTCCAGCACATTTTTTATACTTAAAGAAAGGAGCAAATTCACAGCTGGAAAAGACTCCAGGACACATTCAGTTTTGTTTTTAAAACAAGGACTTTCCAAACTTTATGGGTAGGACAGGGATAACATAGCACAAGGATTTGCACCCTCTCTCCCACGGTTACAATCAGCAAAGTGCTGGTCATACCGATGCGCATGAAAAGTGGGGCCATGGAGTGGGAAACTGATGCCTTTTAATTAATAGTAAGTAAAGGAAGATGAGAAAATGGGATGGGGAAAAAAAAAAGCCAGCATCAAAACACATTTGTCATCCTCTGCTGATACGAGTCTTTTTTTTTCACATCATGTTTGCCTTAGCGAAATGAAAGCTGGGGCGAGGGGAAATATTTTCTTACAAGTCAAGCAAAAAGTATTGTGTGACCTGCTCTGAAATGGCTTGGTTTGTTTAATGATCCTGACCCTTTTTGATCACCTCTACTTAAAAAATAATACTCGGTGATTTTCAAGATGGAAATATTTCCTCTGGAAAAAGCCAGAATGAAACATCCTGACTTCTTTCAATTTTCTCTCCAATCACTCACTCACAGATAACCCCGGCTGCCAGGGGAACTGCAGCTTTGTTTAATTTAGCAGAAACTATTAAACTTCCCCATCTAGGCCCCCCAGAATATCATTTCGTTCAAGAAACAAGTGGATTTTCTTATCGCTGGTTAAAAAGAAAGGCTCTTGGGCATATTAGCAGAGGAATAGCATTGGGGGATGCATCAGGTTGTTTTCCCTCCAGCTTTTTTATGTCTAGCAGCAGCCCTGGAATGGATCAAATTATGTCAGTCACTGGACCTTAATGGGAATTGGTTCGAGCACATCCTCTGGTGCCAGATTGGACCCTCAGGGCTTGGGCTTTTAGAGTCATTTAGAAGCAAGGAAGTGATTACGGGTGAAGATGAGAGTGGGGCGATGTCTCCCCACCACCCCGTTGCTGACCCCATAGTCCAGTTTAATGCCCTGGGAAGGACTAGGAGCAGCCAAAGAGCTTTGTCCCCTCCCCAGAGCCTGCATCCCTGACTGAAGATGAGATCTGGCTCCAAGCACTCAAAAATAATGATTTATGTAAATGTGCTGCTTCTATTAAAAAAAGGAAAAAAAAAAAGTAGGCTTGCAAACATCACTGAATGGCATAATGGTATGTAATTTGCCAGAGTTTTCAACGCTGTGTTACAATGCCTATCTTAATTGTGATAAATTACTTTGAAATGAGTGGGTGTCAAATGAATTGATTGAAATAGTGCAGCATTACCACTTTCAAAATCTCTTTTAATCATGGATGTTTTTTTCTTAAGTTTTGGTTACTATGAGATTTTCTGTCTACAGACTGTCCCCGGAATTTCTTTCCTCTTCCATTTTTATTCACACACAAGCAGCTGCTGAGCACAGGGTTTCTCTGAAGACTTTTCTTGGAGGCACTCCTACCTCTGGCATCGATCCCTGGAGCCACGTGCCAAAGAGCAGGAGCCAGGTAGAGCATCCAGAGGCTTCTGTGGAGGGACCCAACATGGTCATTACTTAAAACACATCCCCAAGGTCCCCTGGGCTGGGAAGATGACTGAAATTCAATTTCTCATCCTGCAGAAATCAACTTTTATCTGCTTTGCCCTTTCCCCAGGCAGTTCTGGGAAGGTGAGACTAAAATTAGCTGTTCTCCTTGCTCCGTGCCAGGCTGGGAAAGTGGCTCCTGAACGTGGTACCCGCTGCGGTGGCAGCAGCAGGCGATGCAGCCAGGGGTAATTTGTCATCCTGCCTATTCCTGGTAACAGGAGGGATCCGCTTTCCCCCCCGCTGCCGTGCTGCAGGACCGGCAGGTTGAAGGTGCCGAGCTGGAAGGGAAAAACCTGTGGAGGACTCCTCAGCTGGCAGGTCTGCTGGAGTAAGGATTGCAAACCCCTCTCTTTAAGGATTCCTGTGGCTTTTTAGTGATTTCGGTTGAAGGTCATTCCCTCCGTCACTAAAACCTGAGCGTCTCTTGCTGTTTTGCAGCATTTTGAGCTGAACCGGAGCACATCACCAGCCAAGGCATGAAAGCAATGACACTTCTGTTATCAGCAAACCTCGAGCATCATGTGGCAGCACAAAGAAAGCATTTCCCAGGGGCTCTTTGCCAGCAAAGTACATCCAAATCAATCATCATATCTGATATGCTACGGGCCACCAGCCTGGACACCCCTTGCAGGTGGCAGCACCAGAGACTGATGGGTCAAATCCTGCCTCACCAAATCCGGCCACAGGAGCTTTCAGGAGACAGGGCTGAATGGCAGCATCCTTCCTCCCATGAACAGAATAAAAAGACAGATCCAACAGACACCGTTGGTAACAAGACTTTGCACACTGAGCTACACTAAACGTACATAGCAGGCCACAGCAGCACACTTTCTGCTTCAAGACAGATGTGGCCAGAGTATCCAGAGTGCCAGAGTTTATGTTTTAAACTGGACATTAGGAAGCATTTATTTACCAAGAGGGTGGTGAAACTCTGGAACAGTCTTCCTGGAGAGGTGGCTGATGCCCCAAGCCTGTCAGTGTTTAAGAGGTATTTGGACAATACTTTTAATGACATGCTTTAACTTTTGGTCAGCCCTGAAGCTGTCAGGCAGTTGGACTAGATGTTGGTCCCTTCCAGTCAAAATCTAATTTCTATTCTATTCTATTCTATTCTATTCTATTCTATTCTATTCTATTCTATTCTATTCTATTCTATTCTGCCATGTGCCAATTTTCAGTGAACTAGAGGCTTTCCAGCTGTGCTTTATGAAATGATTCAGAAGTCAAACCTTGCACAGGCTTTCAGTCTGTGCCAGTACCTCTTTAGCCCCTTCAGGGCCCTGAACTCACAGCTTGTGACAGTGATTGCAGTGACTTCCTCGTCTGGAGGTTTCTCCCAGCCCAAGCTCACAGCTGGGGCTCAGCAGCTTCCAGCCATCATGAAACTGGGGAAACCCGCAGAGCTGCTGCGGTGGGCACAGCCTAACCGACTTCACAACACATGACCTTCAATTTTCCTCATTAAATTAAAAAATCAAAAGCCAAGGAGCATATACCTAACTATCCCGTCTTCTGGAACACTGTAATGTGCTGACATTTCTGCAAGTCCGGCAGCAGCAAGAGGTTAAACTCCCCAACAGAGAAGATGCTCGGAACAAAATAGGAGAGATGTGAGGAAGCCTGAGAAGCGTCACGGGGTCGGGGTGTGACCCAAAGGGAGGTGTTCACCCCCTTCAGCTTTTCTCACCAAAGCTTTTTCATTCGTTGCCTATCGGAGGTGACAGTTGTTTTCCCAGCTGTCCACCCAGGGAGCTGCCCTGTCAAACGCTCTGATTGAATTAGTGTGGGTAATTTATATGGAGATAAAATGGAATGAAAAGTAAAGTAACCAGAAACGAGATTATTTTTCAAGGTACATTTAACTTACTGTGACATCTGAGAGCACGAACCTTTAACAGAAATAAGCAAGGCCCATTTGTCTGAGAATTTAAATATTTAATTCCCAGGAAGACAGACGCGATTTTTCAGATTATAATAATTATTTTAGACTTGATCAGCAAGAGAGAGAAGCGTTGAGCTGGCATAATAAAAAAGTCAAACAGGAAAAGTAACGACAAATAGGCCATGCACTGGGAAACCTGCACAGACGCAGTGGTGAGTGGCTTTGGGAGGGGGGTTAGGGGACTGCAGCTCTCCTCCTCAATCTGCTAATCACCAGTTTTGCAGCCACAGACAAATCTTGCCATCTGGCTGCCTTCCCTTCCTGCTTTCCTTTCATTTAGAGCATGAAGCGTTTGCAGCAAAGGCTGCAGCGACAGCGGGAACCCTTTCCCGTGCATCAGAGTGGTGCTTGAGCCCTTCATTCCGCCTCTGGTCGCCAAATACAGCAAAACCAGGCACCCGGAGGGAAAACATTTAACTAAGTTGCTTTTAATTACCATGGTACTAGCTGGCTTAAGTCTGAAGTGGGTGCTTGGAGGGTTATCCATCTAATCCCTGACCCTTTGCTGATGCTGCCCCAGTATTGACTCGGTGAAACTCCTGGGTGCTCACCACGGTGGGGAACGTGTTGCATGGTGCGACTGCATTTTTGGTGAGTAAATGTGGGGAGTTTGGGCAATGACACTTCAACCTGCAAGAAACTGCCATGCTGTCGATGAAGAGTTGAGAGCATCCCGAGGACGGGCCCTGGGGCGACAGCACTGTTGTCCTCCCAGGCTTGTGATGGAGCTGGGATGCTGCCAGCCAGTGTCCTGGGGCAGCAACCTGCCTAGGCTGGCAGAGAGGGCAGGCAGGAGTGGAGAAGTGTTGGGCAGGAAAAGTCCTGCCAGGTGGCAAGGGCAGGACTTGCAATCTGCTTCGCTGGAGATGGGAACTGCTGGAGCAACACATGAATCTGCCCTGGAGAACAGCTCCCACCTGATGGGCAAGCCCCCATCCAGCCTGACAACACACCACCCCAAAGAAGGGGAAAAAAGTGATTTCCTTCCAGTGTGGCAGCCAGGGGAATGAATTTTCACATCATGTATGTGCTTTTCCATAGGATACAGCAGAGCTCATAGCTGGTACCTGGAGCAAGTGGAGGCTGGAGGAACAACGAGCACCACCTCAGCTCTTAGGGCTAGTTTGGCTTTCCCTAATTTTTAGCCAGAGCCAGCAGACTTGTACTTTGTTACAAGCTCTTCGTCTTTGTCAGACCATCAGAAATAATATCCCCTGTGCTTCTTGCAGGGAGATTTATATGGATAATATTATTTGGGAGTAAATAGGAATAGGAATTAAGTTTGAATAAATTAGCTGTCTGCAATTATTCTCCCTATACTCACACCAAGCCTGAATGCTAATCCGAACATTGTTCTTCTTCCTAATAATGAAAAGCAAAATATTTTTAGTGAGGTGCCTTCGTCCAGGTTTCTTAGCCAAGGCCTGCACTTTGTTGTGCAGAGCTCGTTACACGGGGACCGCTGATGGGCAGTGTGGCATATCAATATTTCAGGGGACAGATCCAAATACACAGGAGGAAGACACGCTAATTGGAGAAAAACAGAGGGAAAGGTACAATACAGCAGTGAGGGCAGCTCTTGAGAAGGAATTTTAGAGCTTCTGAGGAAAGAGAAAATGCATTAATAAATTAAGGTTAAAAATAATAAATGAACTACTGTGTTATCTTTATGAAAAAGCAGTCTTTTTATCTTTAAATCTATCGAATTTAATAAATTGTTCCTTCCCCCAGTAAACGTGATCTTACTCACCTTCACTTTGTCCCCTAATTGGTTAAACCCAGAAGCTAAATTAAACCACTGGATCAAGAAAGGGACACTTTAGGACTCATTAAGAAAACGGCTCAGCAGGAGTTTAACTGTGGCATTTACCCCCCTGGTTTCCCCAGCGCGTTCCTACGGGAGCACATCCTTGAAATGACTTGCTCCCTCCTCTTTTGGTATCCCATCCTTTCTGATCAAGCTGACACTCACGGAGATGTATTTCAAACTGGTGTTTATTGAAGGTGGGCTGTTCAGCTGAAGGATATAATTAATATGCATTGGTATGGGAGACGATGCCTTCAGTAGCATGCTCAGAAGATGCATCCCTCATAATCCCAAATCAAGACCATCACAAAGCAGGTCTCAGCTGTTGAGGACCAATACTATACAGTGACTTCAAAGGAGTAAAATTCCCTCAGCCTGGGATCAAACCCTGCATCTCCCTTAATTTTAACAGAAATGAAGTCTTTTGCACGGCAGGAGTAGGCTAATTTTGGAGTTGAGCTACAACAGGAGCCCCACACTTTATGGGGGCCACAGACCCTACTCGCAGTCAGAGCTGCCCGTGTCCATACTGATGTGCGCTCAAGGTCTTGTGGTACATCAGGAGAGGCAACGTGGGAGAATCCAAAGGGACTGGGGTGGCAGAATTGGTACTGTGGATCGCTGCTGCCCCAGGAAAATATTTTTACCAACCTCTTCGATTTGCAAGAGGACCCAAAACACCGGCATTGTTATGGACCTAGCCCGGACAGCCCTTCCAGGCAATAGTGATTATTATGACCTGCTTAAATAGGACTATCTCTTTCACATACAGAACAGGACACTTGCAGCAGTAGGAAGGTAATTGTAGCCTTTTTCCTTGACAGGCAGCTAGAATTAACTCCGCTGCAGCAGCAACAACAGCAATCTGAATATGTATACAAAATAATCCATTCCATCAGACAAATGATTAGAGCAAAGGCCACCATGTTTTTCACTTTCTAAAATGTAACTAAAAATCATTTAGCGGGAAGATCATTTTTATGTTTTATTAATGGCCACCTCTTGATTATTTTACTTCTAATTTCTTTCTCAAATAGTCCATAGAAGTGTTCTTTGATGCATTGAGGTTTTTTGTGGTTTCTTTTTGAATTTTTCCAGGCAGCTGCTGAAAAACAAGTACACTGAATAGGCTGAGCAAAAGGGTCAGTCTAATACAAAGAACAATAGAGCAGAGAATCAAAAAGAATCAGAAACCCAGGGAAATTTTAGTCCATGTGCAGTAATGAGGGTTTCTGGTAAAACATCGGCTCTTTTCAGGACTAACATTGGGAATTGAAACAAAAAACCCTTATAAATTCAGCAAAAACTAACAAGAGCTGAGTATTTTGAAATGAAGGATGTAACTGAAATGCACAAATTTTTGTTGGGAAGTACCAGTAACCCTTGTGAGCAATAGGATCCCAACGGATCAGTCTTATGGTTGAGCTATGGTTGATTTTGGGCTCAAACCTCTCAGATACAGTCAACATTACTCCCTGGCAGCAGATGCAGGTACAGAGATCTGTGGGAAACCCCTGAGAATTGTCTTCAGCAGGGATCATGATGCAGAAACAGGGATGGAAAAGCCCAAGAGCCTTTTTTCCTGCTGCATAAACTCAGCATCTTCCAGCCCTCTCTGGGACTGGACATCATGAGCAGCCAGCTCAGGTGTGGGTAACCCATGGGCAGGAGAACAGCTAAAGTGGTCTCAGCATCAGCCTCCTGCAACCAACTAGAAACTGTAAGGAAGCTTGAAAATTAGTTTATTGGATTTTTCTAGGGATGGGGACAAATGATACCTTTTGGATCCAGGTGGAGCAGTGGAAGATGCTACTGTCACCTCCCACAATATGGAGTTTGCCCTCATGTTTTCCGTTTTCAGACAAAAAGAAGAGCCTTTGACCATTCTGCACCCTTTTATCCGACTTTTCAAGATTTCTGGTAGTTTTGCTAATCAGAAAGTACAACAGGAAGCCAGATTTGGAAAAATATTCTTGATCCAGAAACATCTTGGGTGAAGTCTGAATCCCTCAGGTGGCATCTCCACCACCCAGCCCAGCCCTCTCTTTTCTCAGATGACACCCATATGTTTATTGGGACTACATCTCCAGCCCCATCATTCCTCCATGCACCAAATATCCATTACAATGGTACTGCTCAGCTATTCACATCCAATTTGATTTATAACCCTCTAAAGACAAGGGAAAGACCTGCCTTTGATTTCAGTGATTTCAAGATAAGCTCCTAATTTCACACTTTGTCCAAGAAGCAGATAAAATGGATTTGAGTATGGCTTTTTTCTTTGGAAAATTAATCTTCTTTAAACTACTTTAAGACGCAGAATTATTTCTAAAATGTCCCATAATAGAAATAACTGGTATACTTGAAATAAATAGATTTTACAGTAATCAAATTCTTCAGCCTGGCTTTTTATTCTATTTATTGTCTTGTGAACTCCTCCATCATAAACAGCAGCACTTACAAATACAGAAATAAGTCACTGTCAGTGAGCTCAGAGGAGCTGAAAGATTTCCTGTAATCATACAACCAGCGCTTTGCGTCGCCTGAATATCGCTGTACTTGCCACGTGTGTATCTGATTCAATTACAAGGTGCACTGAGGAACTGAAAATATATTCCAAACACATTTATGCGAGTGCCAAAACATGATAGTTCCTGCTGAAAGACTCCCCAGTCTGCAGCTCCAGTTATCCTGACTGGGATATGGGTGCCTGGGATACAGGTGGCCCCACCAAGGTGGGATGAGTCCTACATCTGCAAGGCATCCGTTGGTATTGGAATAGATTAATTTAACAAAAAAAAAAATAAATTCTTTATTGCAAAATTAAATTTGCCAACATGGGTTGTGTCAACATAGGATTCAGAACCTGTGTCCACATGTATCCTGTTTCGACAAGTTCCCAAGTGAGGAAATGTCACTGACCTCTCAAAGCAGCTAGAATGGTGCCCGGGAAAGGAGGCATATTGAGACTTTTTTTTTTCTTTCTACCTAACTGAATTAATTTCCGTTGAGAAATAGAAGTAATTTCCTAGGGAAACAAAAATAAAATCAAAATCAATACAGCTTGTCAGCCAAGCCAAAATTAGAAAATTCATTGATTCCAGCTCACAAAAAAATTGAGATTTTCCATTCTCTCTCAGGTTCAGGGTGGAAAACCACTTGGAAACCCTAAAAGCTCAATGGGGAAATCGGAAATCTGCTTTCCGTTCTACTCTGCTTGAGATACAAGCTTTTTACTGTGATTGAGGTTTATATGGTGAGGATGACAGCACAGGGTGAATCAGGCTCTGTAGAGCAAGTTTAGCTTTTACTGAAGGTGCGAACACTGAAACTTTGTCACTTTCCCATGTTTTTGATTCATGATGACTCAGGGCTGTGGCCTTGGACCACGGCTGATGCAGTAAATATCTGCTCCTGCCTCTCCACTGCCCCACTGCTCTGCCTCCATGGGGGAAAGATTGCCCTCTTCAGAGTAAAGTCCACGTGTTTTTCACTTCTTCTTCCTGAAAATATCGATAAAACCTTTTTTCTCCCCCTCCACCCTTCCTTTCTTGTTTAATTTACTTTTTTATTTAATGTATCTATTTTATTGCATCCATTCAGGAAACAGAAGTGGTATCATAGGATAGGTATACTAATGAACAGCTGGAATTCGTTACGCGAACAGGAATACATTGAGCAAACACGTTTGTGAACAACCCAGAGATTGAAGCATGTTTGCAGAAAAGATCTATCGAACAGTTACGAACAAACAAATTAGGAAAAATCTAAAACCAGGTCTCGCATCTTAATGGTGGAAAGCAAAGCTGTAATCCCATCAATAAGCCATTAACCACAATGACGTGCAATTGTTGGGTCTGGGCTGGTTATCCCTCTGCTGTTCACATCTCCCTGCAGATGGGAGGCGGATGTTCTCCCTGTATGGAGACGAATGCCTCAGTCACCACCGAGCTCCTTGTTCTGCCAGCGCCTGGGACCTTTTCCCCAAGTCCTGGCAATGGTCTGCAGAGGAGGTGAGAAAGCCACCCCATGTCAAAATGTCCTCTTCTGAGCCTCCCAGAAGGGAACGTTTTTTTGAAATGAAATAGTTTCATTCTATGCACCAATATTTATCCCTGGAAACATTCCAGGCCAGGTCGGACGGGGCATTAAGCAACCTGCTCTGGTTGAAGTTGTCCCTGCTCATTGCAGGGGGTTTGGACTAGATGATCTTTAAAGGTCCCTTCCAACCCAAACCCATGATTCTACAATTCTATGATTCTATTATTCTATCATTCTCTGACATCTGAAATTCACATATATTGAAATGCACTGGAATGGCAACATTTCTTTATGTTTAATTCCTTTCTGTTTCAAAATAAGAAGCAAAATGGGGTGGAATTTCCTGTGTGTGGGAATCCAGCTCCTGGCCAAGCTCAAGAGTGTGCAGACCAAGAGTGTGCGATTGTCAGAGGCTTCAACACTCTCATAACAAGAGCTGTATTAATCCCTAAAGATGATTGATTTCAGGAAAACATTCAAGATATCTGCTGATGTGAATCCATCCATTGTAAAAGAGAGTTTTTTTCAGTTAATAACATGACCCAAAACACCACAAGTCTCGGCTCAGTATCCTGTGCAACACAGCTATAATAAAACCCTGTCCTGGCATCAGTCAAAGACTGGCTACACTAATGAGGCAAGGTTCTGTATTCTCTAGGGCAACAGAGAAATTACATTTAATTGCAAGAATAGAGCATCTCTGCTCATTGAATACAGTGCATCACAGATGAGAGTGATTCACTCCGCTCACGACTGCACTGAATACAGAGCAGAGCAGCCCCGGCTGTTATCGCAGGAGGGAAGAGAGAAATGCTCACTCATCCTAAGGCAGAGGTGCAGGTTTCATGCCTTATCTGCACATGAAATAGTTTTACAAAGAGATTGGCTTAAGAAAGGATATGAAAGGGGTCTTACATCTCTTTCCAGGAAGCCCAGTGATGCTCATTGACTGAGACAAAAAGTGTATGAGATCTGCTTTATAATAACTTCTGGGTGTTATCCTTTTATTAGCGTTTTTCTGAGACACAGCTCGGAAATGTCACCGAGACTCTTCAGGACGTACAGCAGAGAACGATACTCAGTTTGCAATGCCTAGAGGCAACTGCCTCTGTGCTCTAATGGGCCCATCACTACCTGTAACACTGAGGAAAGTGGATTTATCCCAGCCCTGCCAGGGGACTGTGTCACCCTGGGCGCATCCCACATCTGCACTCTTTATGCTCTGACACTTAACCCTGAATAAATGCACCCCCATCCGAGGGAGCCCAGTGCTGGGGTTGCCCCATCACAGCTTATTAGTAATAAATCCTCAGTGCCCATTCACCAGCGTTACGTGGGGAGCACTTCGTGCCGGGGGTATTAATCTGCTGAATTGCAGCGTGTCGGTGTTGTGGAAAGGTAAGAAAATGGAACTGACAGCAGCTCTGCTCTCGGAGAGGCAATGAGGCTGCCTTAATTAGAGCTAATTGTAGCTTTCCATCACATTAAATTGCAAAGCAGAATGTTTCAGGTTAGTCCATGGGTGAGTCGCACTGGCTGTCCCCCTCCTGCTCCCTAAAATGTTAGATGACATTTGTTTTTCTGCCTGGGGAACGTGCAGAAATGGTTACTCAGAGAAAGCAGCATGGACAGGACACCTCAAGGTCTGAAACAGGGAGCAGCTCATAACAAGCCCATTGCACATGGTAAATGGTCCCCATTAGTGCTGAGCTGGGCTGCAGCATCCCGGGGGCCAGCACACATGGGGGAGAGCTGAGCCCTGTGGGAAGGAGAAAGCAGTCCTGCTTCTCCAGGCGTTTGTGCAAGTCGGTTCCATCAGCACAGCACCATCATCAGCACAGCACAGCCTCCAAAAACAAGCACAGGATGAAGTTTTGGGTCGACACTCATCTGTGTTTTGGTGGTAGGTGGATCTCGTAGAGGTAGAGGATGTCCCTGCAAGTAATGATGTCCCTCCTCCATGAACTGAGTGGGAGCTGAGGAGATGTGCAGGATCATCCACACCCTGTCCCAGGGGGCAGCCCCCTGGCAGCACCACTGAGGGCTGGGAATCTGGCTCTGTTTGGGTTTTAATCCACAAGGAACACTCAATCCTTGGCATCTCTGTTACTCAGCTGGAGGTCTCTGAGGTCCTGCCCAGGAAATGAAGGCAGCACTGGAGTGGGGGTAATGCTGCTTTACAGCCTGGATCTTCTGTATATTCATGGTAAATGTCTGCTTTTCATGGAGAACTTGGACTCTTGCTGAAACACTTCAATGCCAAAAATCTTAAAACCAGGGTTTTTTTCAGCCAGAAACATGGTGCTTTCCCAGGGTTTCTCCTGTGCGGTGCAGAACAGAAAGGATGAATCATTCCCCCTCTCTTCACCAAAAACTTCACATGAAGAAGCTCAAGACACCCCAGGCACCCCCAGACACTTTCTACCTACAGCCCATCTCCAGCTAGTTTTGTCTGACACCCTCAAGCCTTACAGTGGGACCTGAATATATGCAAAGCCACAGGGGATTGAGGCACTGCTATTTATAAGACAGTATCTCTTCCAGGCATGCAGGCAATGTAATTTAAGACCAGACAAACATCTGTCTTTGGCAATTGCTATTCGTGGTTGGGCAGATCTGCTCTGGCTCTCCCTGTGCTCCACATTATGCCCCTGGCAGATACTTTCTCCTCTTTGTGCTTGTCGCCCTGAGACGGGAACACGCCTGATGATGAACATCACTAAGATCAGTCGTAGACTTTGCTTCCTGGCCACGCGAATGGACAGTTTTGTCTTCATCCCATGCATTTGATCTGTGGCCAACAGTGAAACGTCAAAGCAGAGAGGCATGATTTTTATTTAACAAAGGAAAAGGTGGGCTCAGCACAGAAGCATCTCGCCTCGATTGCTTGTTTGATCCACAGCGGTTGTGCAAGAAGAGGATATTAAAATGCATGGGCAGTCCATAGGAGGCTTTCAGCTGCCATAACACTGGTTAGCATTGCCAGCAGCTTTGCTCTTACGCTGCTGCCAAGGAGAAAACGAAATCAGCCCCTGATTGTCACACTGACCCCATTCAAAGCAGCCTGGAAGTCATTAACCTGAGAGATCTCGAATGGAGATCATTGCCACTCCCAAAAACATTTCACAGGACTGGATTCCCATCCAAGGCCAATTTCTCAACAACAAGATGTCCAATTAAAACTCTTCGCTTTGCTTCTTATCTATTCTCTAGCTATTAATAGCCTCTCTCAGAGGCCAATGGGACCAAAAGAGCTCCAGCTTGGCACCTTTCTCTGCCAAAAATGCAGTTGATTTTGCAAGTTGCTAAGACCACTCTGGAGCAGTTGCCTGCCCTGAGACAGTGAAATCTCAGAGGCCAATGCACTGAAGGCTGTGAAGAGCTCAGGCAACATTGCACGGTGGCACCAGTGACACCGAAGTCCTGTGCCCATCCTGAGCACTGACCCACAGAGTTGCATCGAGGCTGTGGCAGCCCCAAAGATTGGACAGCTGATGGCACTGATTCAGGAGAATTCGGCCTCTGAGCTTTTGTACATTGGAGACTTGAAGTGCTGCTTGAGCGAGACTCGAGAAAGGGATGCAGCTGCTGGTCTGCAATGAGTAAGAGGTTCAGATGGTGAACATGAGCCTTTCTCACCTTCACTTTGAAATGTTCCTTACCTTGGACTGCTCTGAAGTTGCTGGTACTGTGCTTAGAAGCTACTGTACTACAGTCTCTTTTGGAAACATAGTGCTGCAATGCACCTGATGATGGATGGGAGCTGTGCTGGCCAAGCTGGGAAGGGCACTGGGACTGCCACTGTCACGGAGCTGGTACATTACCTGCCTGCCTTACAAAAGTGTCTCCGTTAGACCTGCAAAGGAGTGACAGAGGTGGCAGCTAGCCCTTGAGCTACCGCCGGGCTGCTGACAGCCTCCGAGGCTGCGGCGGGGAGGTGCAGGGACACCCTGAGATTGATTCCCAGGTCTGCTGCTGTCATACCATGCAGACGGAGAGAAAGCATTTAACCTTTCTGTGCCTCCTTCTCTCCCGTCATAAAACGATTACCCTTATACTGATGTTGTAGGAGTGGTCTCAGGTGTCATGATGTGGCCAAGAAAAAGTGCGCTTGGATGCTAAAAATACTCATGGTATATGTCAATGTCAAGCGCTCCTGCAGATCAATGTTACATGCTGCCCTTCCTCCTCCTTTTCTTCAGATGCAAGAAGAAAAATGATGCTTTTGGCCACTGCCAGCTGCGGGCACAGGGCACTGAGCTCAGATCCTCGGTCAGGCAGCCAGCATGGAAAAAAGATCTGCGTGGTTTTTCCTGGCTCTGGGTCCACCCGAGCAGCCTGCTCCAGCTGAACAGCCAGAGACCTTTTCCCATCTAGGTCTTACACTAAGGACAATGTTGCATGTGCTTAAAAATGAGACCCAAAAAAAAAAAGGTTTCCAAAATTATACCAGACCAACTGAAATCACCTCTCCCTGCTGCCACAGGCACACTGATTCCCGTCTGATGCATTCAGGGCTCGATGAATGATGCGGCACCGGAGCCGTATGAGTTATCTGTGTGAGTGCTCATACCTTGGCAGGTAAGAAAGATTGAAAGCATTAAGCGAAATGCCAGGGAGAGAGACTGGAGTCTGTGTACTTCGCTCAGCATCCGATGTGAGCCAGGAGCAAGCACATCTCAGGGTGGAAGAGCAGCCTCGTGTCTGAGCACAGCTCGTGCAGGGGACATCTCGCCCTCTGCCCAGGCTCTCCTGAGCTTCCCCTGCCCATCTCTTCCCCTCACTCACCTGAAGGTTTATCTCTGTTTCCTTCAATTACAAGTTCTTAAAAGCAAAGACTTTCCTCCTGGGGTTTGTGACAACCCAGGAGTATCACCAGGGCAGCAAAAGTTTTGGCAATGAATCTGTTTATAAAGCACATTCTGTAATTTTTTATTTAACTGCCTTATCTCTGATTCCCTCACAGAGATGAGTGATTTTTGCTCCCACTTTTAAATCACAGGTCCTTGCTCTTGGAAAACTCTCTGGCTGAGTACTCTTTAAATGCTAAGAGCAAAAATCTATGACTTTATAAAATAGCCTCAATTTAA
Source organism: Tringa tobata (assembly GCA_033628505.1). Lineage (NCBI taxonomy): Eukaryota > Metazoa > Chordata > Aves > Charadriiformes > Scolopacidae > Tringa > Tringa tobata. The sequence continues at coordinate 627,121 of JAHREE010000502.1, forward strand.
GAAATGAAGAATAATTCTCAGAGGACCGGAGGGGACAGATTTAGTTTATTGATATCTCAGCCAACTCTTCCACATCGCTTCGGCAACGGCCACCAGGGAATCAAACTTCACCGATAGCTTCAGCCCTGTCTGCCACGGCGCAGGAAATAAGTGTGAAGCCTGAGCGGCGATAGCTGGAGAGTGTTTAATAGGAGATTACAAGAGGGGCTGGGAGCCATCCAGGAGGAGAAACGCTGCCCGGGCTCAGCCGGGGGAGCCGAGGAAGGGGCTGCGGTGCGAGAACAAGAAACCCTCTGGGCAAAGGTGGCCCGAGCTCCTTTGGGAGTGCTGGGGAAAGGTCTGCTTGGAGCACCCGAAATGTCAGCGTTTGGATCCTGCTGGGGTGACTGACACGTGTCAATGTGCTGCCAGAATCCTTGGGGTCGAGCTGAGCCATCCCAGAAACGCTTCCTCAGACAAAAGGGCTTGTCTGGACCCATCCCTTGTCTTTATGTCCCCAGTGAAAAATCATTGCAATCTATTTTCAGTTTCCTTTTCTCACAGGAAAGTCTGAGGTGAAAGGTGGGTTTCAGACTGACATTTTTATGAGGGGACGAGAGCGTTAGAGGCTCAGACCTAGAACAAGACCTAGACCTCAAGCAGTTCCTAGGGATGTAGATTTAAGGACATTTTGCCCACAGGGAGAGACAGGACGTGCAGCTGCTCTTGCCGAGCATGGGGAGGGGGAGCTTGGTGTCCCACAGCCCAGCGATTCAACCAGCAAATACCATTTTGAAGCTGAAAACAAGAGATTTAAAGAAAAAAAAAACATATCTGGGAAGAAAACTACCCTCCGTCTTTTTTCCTCTGTTGTCCACAGCCCGTCTCACTCTCATGAGTTTTAACTTTTTAAAGATTATTCTGAGAACATGCATGCATCTCTCTGTGGAAAATAGCAATTATTATGTGCTACGGGGTTCTACCCATCATTACTTCTGTATAAGCAGGCATGGTAAAGCTATTTCATTCAGCCTAGCAAATTAAACGAGCCCACTTGCTGGAATGCAGAGCAGCAGCGTGATGAATGACATACCAGGTGAACCCTACCAAGGGATTAAAGAAAACTTCCAAGTCATTTACAAAAAGGTAGAGCACCATTTATTTGCTCGGCACCATATAATTACAAGTAATCTTAAAACTGGAAGGGAAATGAAAGTGAAAAATCAAAACTCTCTTTTGTCCTGGAAACAAAACAACAAAGAGAAATATTTTCCTTCTCAGCTCATTTTGGTTGCTGTACAAATACAGTCAGTGTGATAAAACTATCTGAACAGTGGTGTTGTGCCAAAGATTTCTTCCTGGGTTTAGCTATTTTGATTTGAGTCTGTCACCAGGTTGGATTTTTTAAGAGTTTAAAGGCAGAACAGTGCTCATCATTGCCTAATATTACACAAAGTCATGGGCGGGGGTGAGAAAATGCACAGAATAAGTCAAGCCACCTTTTATGGTACATGGTGTGAAATTTCCATGGTGTGAAACTTTCAGGGTGTGCGCCACCGACTGGGGCAAACACTCTTCCCACCATCAGACAGATGCTGTGAGAATGGCTATAAACCTGCTCTGCTCTCCCCAAAAGGGGATGCACAGAAAGGGCTCAGATAGCATTACAGCACGCACCGAAAGCCCTGTAAGATTAGCTAGTGCTAATCACACTAAACCCAGGGTTTAAAGTGAATTCATGCTCTAAGTCCTGCTTAAGAGGTTATGCAGCATAACAAAGCTGCTTTTTATGCAAAGGGAAGGCAGATACAAGGGGAGATGGATATGCTATTTATGACCACTGCGAACTCCCATTTCCATTTAACAAAGGCTTAACTCAAAACCAAGATTCCAATCTTTATGGATTTTCAAATTTAGACTTCACAACAGGGCCTGAAAGCTTGACAGCTTGTAAATGAGGTTTAATGATGAACCAATGTTGCAGCTTAGCGCAGTTATAGCCAGTTTTAAGAGTACCACTTGGTTATTCAGCAGGTTCCTGGCAAAACTGACCCGGTTCATGGTGACGAGGTCTTGCTGCCTCGTGCCTGGTTGGCCTGGATGGTGGGAGAGATCACCCCTCCCCAATACGCTGCTGCAAACACGCTCACCCATCTCTCCGTGCCAGCCTGAATTAGTATCACTTCCCTTTTTTAATTAAAAGGTTTTGACCAGTGTTTTGCCAAAGTCTGTGTACCTGCATCAAATAAACTTGTAATATATAATAGATATCAGGTCTACAAGGTCTGTTTCCCACCAGGCCTGGCTGATTGGCTTTGGCCGCGTTACCCTCCATTAACTCTTCATTAGAGATCATCAGCAATTCTGTTACTTTGACAGGTTCACCGTAAGGCTGATTAACCTATATTTATCCAGGTCGTCTCATTTCCCCTTTGCAAATATTGCTCAGCATGAGCAGCCCTGGAAGGCTCCGGTGTCCTGGAGAAAGCACCGCACTTCTCCTCACTACCTATTACAGGCAGAGTTTCTTCTCATCTGGAAAGCTTTCAGTCCCCCTCAGAACCGGGCTTTAGCCATAAATGTTTTCTCACTCTGTTGTGAAATCACAGCTTTCATGCTATTCAGTAAATTATTCTTAAGCAGTTCCCCATTATCATTCACAAGCTGCTGTTTAAATTCCAATTAGCTCGTAATTATTTGTGGCTTTGTGCAATTGGCCACTTGAAAGCACCGCACGTGAATATATATATATATACACTTTCTTGCATTGAATTATATTATTGGTTGGGGATTACTGTATTAGAGGCTTTGAAAACTCTTCCTGGGCTGCCTGGCTGACATGGCAGAGCGTAGAGAGCTGCTTTTCACTTTTTCCACTTGGTTTTGGAGTTTAGCACAGCCGCTGCATTAATCATATCTCTGCACACACCCTCCCGGCTCCCCAAGCATCGTCTGGGCTCGTAGTTAAACATCACAGAGGTCTGGCTGCAGTTGGTGAATGCCAGGGGGGCTCTTGGGATCCAAAACGACACCCCAGCAGAAAGCCAGGAGGGAGGAAACTTAGCTTAATATTTAATGTTTCCATAGGAATCGTCCGTGTGTGTCTCTGCCACGTGGTGCAGACGTTGTCATGGCACAGAGCCCCGGCCTTGAGCGGGAGGGGAGAGCAAACACACAGCACTCTCACCGAGTTCAGCGCGGTGGAAAAATCCATATAAAAACATGCCTTTTCGTTTAAAGAGCTGGTTACAACTCAAATAACTTCAGCCATCATATATAGTGGGTTTGAAAGCTTAAAAAAAAAAAAAAAAAAAAAAATACGCCTTCACCTAAAAGAAGGGGCAAGGATGAGCGTGCCTGTGGACACTGGCTGAGATGTTTCCAATGCCTTTTTTACACAAACAGAGCTGTGCCTGTGGCCTGGCCATGCTGGGAAGTGAGTTTGCAGAGCACAGAGGCTCCAGCATCCAGAGGCTCCAGCATCCTGGCAAGCCACAGCTGACCTCATGCCAGATTTGGCACAGGATTGCAGAGTCACAGTCACAGAACGATATGGAGTTGGAAGGGACCTCTGGAGATCATCTAGTCCAACCCCCCTGCCAAAGCAGGTCCACCCAGAACAGGTGGCACAGCACAGGAACATGTCCAGGCAGGTTTAGAATGTCTCCAGTGATGGAGACTCCACCATCTCTCTGGGCAGCCTATTCCGGTGCTCTGCCACCCTCAAAGTAAAGAGGTTCCTCCTCATGTTTAGATGGTACTTCTTATGTTCAAGTTTGTGCCCGTTATCTCTTGTCTTGGATTGCTGATACTGGCTCCTGGAGCAACAGCTCATGCATATGTGTGTCTCTGGATGTCCTTCCCCAGCTGTAAATGCTCACCCTCGAGCACATGCTCCAAACAGGGGAAGCTCCTCTTCCTGCAGTACAAAGTCAGCACCCTCCTAAAACCCTAGGTACTTCATCAGCTAAGGGATTAGAAAGAAACATTCACTTCCCTGTAGACCAGACCAGCTTTAGCACACCAAGGCTGCAAAGAAAACCGTGGCTTTGCCAGCTCACTGGTTTTGTGCCTTAAATTTACCATAAGTGTGTCCCTTTTCTAGCTGAATATTGCTTCATTTCCTATCACATTCCTTGCAATAACTGCCCCGCTCTCTCTCGCGGGGAGGAGGCAGATGGGGCTCAGCGTGCCCCGCACTCGCTGCTCCGTCGCACACAGAGTTTCTTATTAATTTGCCTCAAGGCTTCAGCAGTCTGCAGAACTGATTTTTTTTTTTTTTTTGTTTCCTTGCTCCCTACATGGACAAAAGCCAAGCTTTATAAATCAACTGTGTAAACAGAAACGTCCTTCTTCCTTGAATGTGATTATTATTACGAAAAAGAGGGCTGTCGTTTTAAGAGGCAGAAAACCTGTTTCATCTGGAGACACCGGTTCTGATGCCAGGTGCTGGTTACCATAACATTTTTCTTCTGAGTTTCAAAGTAAAAATAAAAACCTCTCATATAGACTGTTTTGGGACAGTTTTTGACCAGCTAAGGTCATTTTTGGAGCCCCAAACACTCTTCCTATTGAGTTACATCTATAAACTATTTTTATATCCATGCAAGTAAGCTCTCAGTGGCGGCTTCACACCCCCCTGTGAAACCAGAGCTCTGCCCAGTTGCACTCCAACTATACATTTTTTTTCCCGAAGAGCTGAGTCTAAAAATAGGCAATGAAGAATAGGAGAAGAGACGTGCCATCCCCAGGAGGGCAGAGGGGAACTGTCCCAAAACCCCATGCCATCGGCGGCAGAGCCAGGAACCAAACTCCAGTCTCTCTCTGCTTGAAGTGCTCAGCATTTGCCTTTGCACTTTGGTTTGCATTGTTTTTTGTTGCAAGGATGTACTTGATGCAAAGCAGGTCCCGTGTCTCAGCAGAGCTAATAGATAGTATTTACTAATTGTGTTCTAATTATAAATACTTGCCAGGTGGAAAACAAAGGAAAGAAACTCTCAGAAGTGTGCCCAGGGTGCTCAGGACACACTGCTGATCTGCTTCTGGGAGGCAGATAGACCCAGATCCCTAGACCCTATGTGGTGCCTCCACTGACAATGACACAAATACATTAATGCAGAATATTTACTCCTGGAATTCGGGTGATTTGTGGGACCAAGTAAATGAAAGCAGCCACTGCAGAGGGGTGGCTGGACACCGATGCAGGACACATGGAGGAATCTCTCCCTTCCACCAGAGGTGCTGACTAGTGCCAACCAGGGAGCAGGGAGATGGAGCAGAGTAACCTGGAAACACAATGGATGAGAAAAGATTGCACAAATCTGGTGTTTAATCCAGAACAGAGAAGATGACAGGAAAGGCTTTTGGTTGGCATTTCTGAGCAAAGGCATTTCTTTTCTTAGAGACTGTTTAAGGTCCCTCCAAAAAGAGCATGAGTAAGATTTTGCTTTTCCTGGCAGCTTTGGAAAATGCTGCAGCTGCATTTTCCCCTCTCTGCATGGGGCTCATGGTGTCCCTTTGCAGGTGACTTCTGTCTGGAGCAGCCACTCCTGCCCATCCGTGCAGGGCTGGACAGGGGACCACGGCTGGGGCAGGAGGGGACAGCGATGGGGAGAGGGACAGAGGGGCTCCAGGAAGGCTGGGCTAGAGAAGCCCAGCAGCAGAGGGTGACTCATGGAGAGCTGGACGCTGCTCGGGTTCGTGCCGGGACAGCAGCAAACCTCTACGTTTCGCCCTTGCTGATGGAGCCTCCCAGCACAGCACCATCGGCTCGTGTAAATCTTCCTTCCCCCTTGATACGAGGGCAGCCCTCGAGCCCAGATAGACCCTATTCCCTCTCCTCATCACTCTGGTTGCAGATTTTTGAATTTTAAAAAAATATAAAATCCTGCTGCAGTCTGTTTTAATCACCAGCTAGGTTTTTTTTTAACACCACCTATATAAAAACATTCCCAACATAAGTCATCTGCAAACAATTTGAGTTCTCCCTTTTATAACTCAGGTCCACCTACAGCTTTAACAGTTATACTCTTTCTTATTTAATTCTGCAGAGATGTGCAAAATCCCTTTTCTATCATGACAGCTGTCTCCTGCCTCTGATCCAGGGCTCTGAGTTATGGAGGGCAGGCAGTGGTACAGTGGTGCAGAGCTTTGAGGAGCTGGGACACATCAGCACCCGGAGCAGAGATGGGGGACCTTTCTCAGGACATCGGCTGAGAAGTCCCCTGCCTGGCTGGGTCAGGGAGGGATGGGAAGTCTTTGAAGAGGATTTGAAAAAGCAGAGATGTTCCCAAGGTGTTCTCACATCTCATCCCTCGTCATGTAAGGCAGAGACTGTTTAAAAAAAAATAAAAATACAGCATGGGCAGCATGTGCCCCCAGGGACCGGTGAGGTGTGGAAGTGCTGGGTCTGGGGCAGGTCAGGGGGCAGAGCAGGAGGACTGCAGGAGAGGAATATTTAAAGCACCGAGTTTTGACCTGTAGTGGCAAAGGGCACTGCGAGAGGACAAAACACACCTTTCCCCTCCTGATGTTCTCAGGACAATCAAAAGCGTTGCTTTTCTTTTTCAGTCTTAGTGCAGGAATGATGCTGGATCTTGCACTATGTAGGATACTCATCTCTTTTAACTTCCTCTTTTACAATTGCAATTCTTTTCTTTTGCAAAACAGAAAAAAATAAAGAAAAAAAAAGAAAGGAAAAACCCCCCAAAACCCAAATTCAGAGCCCAAACCTGGTTTTATGTAAAGCTGCCAATGTGCTTTTTTCCAAGGGCTGGAAATGACCTAGTGTGCAATTTCAGCTAAGAAAGTGAGGGCACTAAAATCAAAGACCACCACGTGTTCCTCTGCAAATGGGCCAGGCCAGGCAGGCCAGGGCTGGACGGCTTCTCTGAAGATGCCCTCTGCTCAGCCTCCTTTGGAGACGGTGTCTACACCTCCCATCCCTCCCAGACCCTCATGACACCCTGGCTGTAATTCCTGCAATTAGCCAGAGGAGTCAGTAATTCAGTCCCAATTGAACGTGAAATAGTGGCAACTTGATCTCCAGCCATTTCTGAGTGTCATGGAAAGAGTTAGGGCAAAACACACCACCAGCAAACAGGTAGTGATGGGAGAAAGTTGTCTGCAGACACACGGTGAGGAAGGTTCACCCCTCCTCTTCCTTTTCCCATCATAGGATGCTAGTACTCATCATATCCCTCCATGGATGCTTTAGAATAAGGCATTATCTCCTGACCCTGCGAAGCAGTGAGGGAAACCAGCACACTCCAGCTGCACATCACCTTCCTGAGATTGGCCCCAAATCTGCTCACACAGAAGCAAAGGGCCACCAGTTTGTTCTTGAGCAGGGAGGTGCATGGGACAGTGCAGGTGCCACCTTCCCCCAGTGCCACTGCATTGGCAGTTGCCATTTCTGCACCCCTTCAAAATCCTTTTGCCACCTTTGCAGATCGTGCACAAAATCCAGAGCTTTGATTGTGCATTTGGTCTGATTTTTTTTCTCCTTTCTCCTGCCTAAAAAGATGCTGAAGTCTCCCAAATAAAAATTATTTCCATGTGATGCAGCACTTTCTCTCTTGGCTGGAACACTGAATGTGGTTTTGGGTCTGTGGTTTTTTGATACATTTTTTTTTATTATTCACAAATTTTTCTGGTCTTCATTTCCATCATTGTGAGAGGCACCGTGCAACCCGACAGACTGGCTGCGAGTCCTAAGGAAACTATAGGAAGGACAAAAGCACAGGAACCCAGCACGAGTTGATGCAAGCAAAGAAACAAGAAAAAAACCCTGCTTTTGCAAACAACCTAGCTGCTGGGTTTCATAAGGAGCCGGACTGACTTTCAGTGTTTCATTTGGACTCCAGCTAGGAAGCTGCAGCCACCACTGAGAACTGAAAAACCTGAATGAACGGCAGCTTTCATATTATGCATCCCGCTAAGCAACAGCAAGGAAAGTAAGAGACAGGGGGTTCTGACTCACAAGGTAAGTTAAATGGATCTGAATAAGTTGGGGGAAAAAAAACAAACGATAGGGAACAAAGTGTTCCCACCCTGCAGAAGCAGGTTGCTTGGGTGAGTTGTAAAAAGAGGTGGTCTCTGCTTCGTCTCGGTTTTTCCGCTTCACTGCAGCAGGTGAAATAAGTGCAAGGCCAGATTATTGCTGAGCTGGCTTTTACTTGTTCCTACTAACACTCCTTGTTTCACAAACCACCCTTAGCACTCCAGAACGATGCTTGCTCCCAGTCTGGCTTTGCTCTTAGCTGAGCAGTGGGATGGGGAGGGTGACCCATCCCGTGCGGCTCCGACCCGATGCAGGATCTGTGTGAGCCCGGGGCAGGAAAGAGCCGTTTCCTGGCATCCTCTGCAGACGTGGAAACTTTCAAGGGACTCTGCTTTGCCAGCCTCGCAGGGGAACTGCAGCCATTTGAACTGTGCTGCTTGTTCCTGAGCTGTGAGCAGGGGTTTGCTGGGACGGGACAGTCCTGTCGCTGCCAGCATCCGTGTCCTGGTGCTGCTCCCACCCGCCCGGGAGGGACAGCACCGCACGGGACCCGCCGCGGGGACACCTCTGCCTGCTTTATTTCGGCACACAGAAAGCTGAGCTCCCCAGAGCAGCTGAGTCAGCAGTGGCAAGTTTCGGGGAAGCTGCCTCTCTGCTGGGTGCCGTCCGCTTCGTCAGGGTGATTTGCTCCACCAGAGAAGCTGCCCTGGGAATGACTTACCGTAACTTGCCCTGTGCCTCAGCAGCCCCAGGCTGAATCACTGTCTGGGCTTGCCATGGAGATGGGACCGCTTTCAAGGAGCTGCCTCGCCCAGAGCAGGGCCATTTCCAGGACATTCCTGGTGCCAAAGGTGCAGGCAGGGACAAGGAGAAAGAGGGAGTTATTTGTTTAGGGACCGACAAACATCATTTTGCTGGTCTGTGCTGAGGTAAGTGTGGTAACAGCCCCCGTCGCAGCCCAGGGAAGGCAGTGCCATGCCAAGATGCAGGTGTGTTTCCACACAGGCACAGCCTCTTCTCCCACAGCACCTGCAGGGGATGGTGTTAAATCCATAGAATCCCCCAGGTCTAAGCAGGTGCAGGCAATAGGAAGGGATGTTTGCTTGGGATCCTCGTCTCTTCCCACGCCTGACAGGGGAAATCGCAGCTGGAGAGAGCGTGTGGTGAGACCATATGAACCACTGCTGCTCAGGGATAAAAACTCGTGAGTGTCAAGGTGTTTCACAGCTCCTCCCAGGACAGAGGAATTAGGGCAACTTGCAGAAATAGGCACATGCTAAAAAAGTGCCAGCAAACAAAACCCAAACCATATAATTAGAAACAGAGCTACGAACTCACTGACCAAGTGTTCAGCCAGACCATTACAAATATGGATGCAGGAACATCCCTGGACCTCTTCGTGGCCGGATCCTGGCTTTGCCTCTCTTCCCGCCCCACTCCCAACTCACAGGGCTGGAACTGACCCAGCTGTCCCCAGCAGAACTCCCGGTCCTTCTTCTGCTTCACCCCAGCACATTGCATAAACACTGTGGACAAGAGGGCGTTAACGCCAGTCATCTGCAAACCACTACAGACAGCGGAAATTTTTAAGCCACATTGCTTTTCGGCTTCCAAATATTCTTGTCTGCAAGCCCTCAAGTCACTTCATGGCTGCAGACGGGCTCCTGATGCTCAGTTTGGGCAAAACATCTCTGCAGCACCGCGTTGGAGAGGAGATGCCCCACACTCGGCTGTGGCACCGCGGGCAGAGGAACTGCTGAGCTGTGGCAGCTTTGCCTTGGAAAACACACAAGCTCCTTGAGTGTTTTGGGCTTTTCTACAATAAGTTGCTCATGAAGAAATTTTAGATCCTCCTGGGGAAGAGAGTAAAAAAAAAATCCCGAACGAATAATTTCCAAGAGGAAGTCCAGTGTCCAGACAAACCCGGCCCTAACGATGCTTCGTTTCCTGCTGCTGGCGGTGCAAGGAGGTCTGGAGCAGTGAAGAGGTCGAGGCTTGAAAGAAGACAAAAGGTAAAAAAGCAGAACTGGAATATTTTCCATCTCTGGAGCGATGCCGAGATTGGAGGCTGACATATCCATGTGTTTTCCATCTCTGCGGCACAAGAAAGGTTTTAGTCTTAACTGCTCTCTTGGGTTTTCAGTTAAGATTTGTCACTAATTAAAATGAGCAGTAGCTGGTGTTGTCCTGTGCGCCGTGAATTTGAAGCAAAGATAGTCATAGAGTGGTTTTCCAAGTGAGTTCTTAGGAATAGTGGGAAGGAAAATGCAAGCAGAAGTTTAAAGCACAGATCAGGGATCCAAGAGCAACTCCTGCCTCCTGAACTCTCAATATCGCAACAGCACAGTTATTAGTGGGATTTATTCTTCGAGCATCCCTGCAAGGTAAGGACATACTTCCACATAACCCAGTGAAAATCCAGCCTGTAGTAGGTTATGGTAGATTTGTACCTTTGCCTTGATCTCTACATCCCATAGGGGCTGCTTGCAGTGCTGATGACCAGATAAGGTTAGGCCAAGATTAGGCTCCAGGTTGCAAACTGCACATTGCTAACCACAGGGAAAACATTTTGTCCAGCCTCCAGGCTGATTTGCTTTGCATTCTTGCTTTATCTTCTCTGCATACAGAGCAAGGAAGCTATTTTTTGCAGACACTATGGGGATTTCTTATCATTTCAATTGCCCAGATGCGTTACTTTACATCAAAGTGTTAAAATTCTTCAGGTACACAGAATCATTAAAAAACTTTGCATGAGCCTCATACATAAGCTGTCTACCTTGAGCTATAAGATTAAACTCAATCATGAACCAAAAAAATCAATCAAGGTGCTCTCTTCAGCTGTAATAGCATCAAGAAAATATATTTAAATAACAAGTTGCACACAAGAAGAAAGAATCGCATCATTTAACTCCCTGAACTGGAACTAATGGCTTCTGCCCTTCCCTAGCAAAGGTGTGTGGCATCTCTAAAGCTCTACATGGGAGGAATTTGGCTTTTTTTTTGCTAGCAGACCTGGGGAATGCCAGGTGTCATTGGAAAACCAGCATTTTTGATGCAGGTTGTGCATAGCAGGTAAAAAAATATGTAAATAAGCAGCTTGATGGATTATGTTTTAAATCAGGGTACTTCCAAGGTCAGTGTGGAGCGAAAATACATTGTTTAATCATCTGTTCTGTTTTGGATTGAACATGGTAGGCAACAGTGTCCCTGGTTTAGGCGTTGCATTCTCGTCGGGACTCTGAGGCAGCAGCTGCTAAAGGGTTTGAACTGCCAGCTCCGGTTAGGAAGACAGACACACCCTTTCAAAAGGGTCTCAACAATGGGAGCAGTTGAATTTAATGCAAGGAGACCAGTATTTTCACTTGCTTTTTCTTCTTGTTTTGGACCAGGCAGAAATACCTAAACAAACAGTCCCTTTCGGTAATATTTTAATCTTATCTTTCTACTCAGAAATTCAGAGGGGAAGAAAAGGGACAGAAAAAGCAAACAGTCTTTTTAAACCTTAGCTAAAGGGTGGTTTCAGTCAAAGAAACCTTTCATTACAGCTTTCCAACAATAACACGTATTCTAATGTTATAACGAGCACCACCAGCAGTCATCGTCATCACCAAAATGCACTGAAATTAACTGCCTTTTCATGAAGTTCAGGTATCTCATTTCATCATTCACAAATTTTCATTTTGCACATGCAGAATTCCTTCCTCGGCATCGGATTAACTTCACACTTGGTTGTTGGATTTCATCCCACTTGCAGAGGCTGGGGACTGTGCCATGTTTCATGGCTTTGGAGTGGGCAGGCTTGAAAGTCTCATGGCAAGAGCAAGTCATTTATCTTGAAATGACCTATTGCAAACAAACGGGTCACACGCTCAGCCTTGTGGTGAGATTTCTGCTTTGCGAGCATTTTGCAAGAAGTGTCAGAAGCATCAAAACAATTTACGTTTTTCTACGTGTTGCCGCAAGCTTTTCAAACTCACAAAATGTTTCAAACTCATTAATTGTCAATCGACTGTTTCAAAATGAACCCAAGCTAAAAGCAGAGCCAAAGAAGCTGAACTGAAAAAAAGGTTTTGAGAGAGGGAGGGCTGAAACATTTACGGACTTCAAAGTTACTAAAGATGTGAGACCAGTTTTACTCCCAGCCACGAGAATGTCTGTGTGTCTATCGTCTGTCATCATCTCTGGGCTTTTCTACCTGATAGGAAAAACAAGATTTCTGAATTGAATGAGGTTGTGATTTGCAGGTTCCCTGTACAGAAGACAAAGACAATAATTTATACTTCCAGTTTTAATCTGTTGCTTTCGGGACGCTCCTGTCCATCTCTAGAGTGGTGCTGTGAAGGATGACCAAGGAGGGACGTACTCAGTTTTGCAGCCTCGGGGCATTTGATGTGGGACTAATGCATCATTTCAGGCACTAACGAGCGTGTCGGTTCCTGGTGGGAAGGAGGATGGATGTCCCTCCTGTGCGGGGATGTGAATGATGTGCAGGAGAGGGAGCCTCCCAGCCTGTGCTCTGGTGAGTCATGGGCAGAGCAGAGCAAAGCCAAGTTTGCTGTTTGCTGTCTTCCCAGGAAGATAAACCTGTGCAGCTGGTTTAAAATCCATCATTGCCACATTTGACAAAATAAGGTCACAATAATTATCTTTAAGGGAAAAAACAAATGGCTGAAAACAATCCCTCGCTTTACCTTATAGGTCTATATTCTGAGCTTCATCCTCTTTGTATCTTTCTTTTTAAGGTTTCAGATTTTACTTCCCCTCCACCATGAGAGTTATATTTGCTTCTCCTCTGAAATTTGGCTCAAATCATTCTTTTTTCCAGATTGACATGATCTTATTACAAGGAAGTCCTTACCGGGTTTGTTTCCTTTCCTGTTGCACATTTGATTTCTGAGGGTTGGAGTTTTTAATTCACCTGCTCTCCAGTTTTGTGCTGGATATCTTCCAAACATAATCCCATACTGCTGAATTTGTCATCCTTTTCTTGCAGTCCTCTCAGACTCCTTTGTCTCCATCTCTTTCCTTCTTCTCCTGGCCTTTCTGGTCCGTTATGAGCAGATTGCAAATCTGAAACTCCGTTTATTCGCATATATCATTAAGGTTTTTCCTAACCACAGATATTGCAGGTCTCTGCGACTTTAGTGAACTAACTTCACTAACTTTTTGAATGGAAATGTAGCAAGGGGGGTGTCAGCTTTAGGACGCCCTGAATTGACCGGATTGTTGCATCGTTTGCTTCATTTTTTTCCCCAAATGCAATTTCTAGCCAATAACTTGAGTAATTGTTCTTCATGAATCATGCAAGTGGCCACGATTTCTTCAACGGCTGCTTGGATTACAGTAATGTAAAATGTGCACAACCTGAACACTGATTTTTCACCCAGATTTTTTTTTTTTCCTTAAGTCACTTCTAAAAATAGGAAAGTCATTCATCTTGGGAAGAATAATGGCCTATAAAAATGTAAAGTAATTTCTTCATATTTATGAATCCTTTCCCTTCCGCCCATTATGAATACCCCTCTTAATGAATGCTCTTTCTCCTTCATGAAGGTATTATGAGCAATTATGTTCTGGTTTTAATGTTCTGATAATGTAATCCAATGGCCTATACTTTATCCCCAGGTTATTGACAACCCACACTCCTGAGAAGAGCTAAATAGATTTTAGTCCCACAGAGGATATATTGGTCCTGACTGCCTCAGACTCCGAGTGACCATGGGGTCTTCTTTAGACTATTATGTATATGCACATGCTTTAATTACTGCGGAGGAGAGCCCAAAGACATTATATGGACCCCAAACGCTCTCTGTGGTGCAGAACTTTCTGTTCTGGTCACGTACAGGTTGGTTATTTATGACCTGCTGTCCATTTAGACTTGCTTTGCTTTTCTGTTCCTGTTTGGCAGCACGAAGATGGCTTGAGAAGTGAATGAAAATTAAAAAGGACTTAATGAAAATGAAATTCAGGCCCTGAACACTGATATAAAAGGAGTATTAATCCCTCCTCAGACTTGTACCTGGAATGAGGTACAATTATGAATAGAAAGATCATTTCAAGTTATGACAGATTTGATGAAATAACTTTCACTGCTGTCAGAAGGAAAGTTATTATGCTGCTGCTAATAAGTGTTCATAGGGTTTCCAGGGAGCTGGATTACACCACCTAATAAAAGGTGTGAATGACGGTTCTTTTGGGGCAGGTAAGAACTAGAAGAAAGCGTCTCCAAGAATGCCGGTACAATCCAAGTACCTTGCCCTGCACTGACACTTTTTTTTTTTATATTTTCTCAACTGATCCATTTTGTGCCCAGTGAAGCCTTTGAAGAGCTTCAAGGCAGAATTCCCTCTCTCCCTCTGCAGATGGGGCCTGTGTGTTCATCAAACTATTTCTGTAAACCCAGGCCATCTCGCTGCTACCTTCCCAAACTATTCCAGGAATTGAAGCTGGTAGAAGAGGAGCTGTAAAAGCTGTTCCCAGCCTGAGGTCAACAAGTTGAGTCCATCTAACTAATTGGACTTTGGATAAGAACCAAAAGGCATCAGTCCAAAATCTGTCTTGTATGAAACACCACTGCAATCAGGAGAATGACACTAATTATACATGGTATGAGGAGGCAGTTGCCTGTCCCCAGCTCCCTAGGAAGGGGGCCAACGGGGAGCTAGATAAAACTCACCTCCTTTGTGCCACCTGAAACATTTTCTCTCTGTTCATTTCACCCAGTATTCAGGGCCTTTGGAGCTCTCCAGTAGCGGATGAAAAATGTAACAAATGATCTCAAAAACTAATGTTTGTGCAGAGCAAATCCCAGTGCAGTCTGTTTGTTGCAGCTATTTGGGTTTCCTTTCTGCACACTGGAAAATAAAAATGGGAAGCGTTCAAAGAAATTCTGCTAGGAACAGCACATGGATATGGTCAAAGCCAGGCAGTGAGTCTGCCTTGAGCAGAGCTTGCCATGACAGCTTTAAGCAGCTCAGCCTTAACTTCTGACCTCAGCAGGCTTTGTTTGTTTGTTTTTTTTTTTCTTTTGTTTACCTGGTGTCTCTTGTCAGATATTTCAACTGTAGGTAATGAAAGACAGGGATTGCCTTTTCCGTTGCTTGTAAACAGTACGCAGTGGGGCACCCTTCCTACCTGGAGTCTCCTGGTGCCATTACAAGATAAGCTAATAATTAATCAGAAGAAATGCACCTTGCGGTAACATTAACAGATGGCCCATCAGAAGCTCTGACTTGAATCACCACATTATTCATTTCTGTTCCTTTGCTCAGTCCAGCTGGCTCCACTGAAGATGAGCGAGATGAAGATGTTTCTTCTGCTTTTGATGTCCACTGTGAATGTCAGTGCCATGCTGGAAAAGGGTCTGCCGAGACGGGAACCGCGGCGCCTCTCGTGTGTGCGGTGCTGTGGGCCATCAGAGCAGCCCGTCTCCATCATCTCCTCGCGATACACAAGGATGAGCAGTGACCCTGCCTATTCGGTACCCAAAGTCCAGCCCACTATAGATATCACCATCCTCAAAGGTGGGTAAAGCTGACTACCATGACAACAACTTTTGTCTTACTTGCTGACCCTCATTTTGCACGCTGTGCATCTCCCTACAGCAAGAAACTCATCTACTTTAATTACCCAAAAGAAGATCAAGGGGTGACATGGCAGAGGCTGTAAATGTGTGCAAGTGAGAAGAGTTGACAAAAGGCTATAATCCATCAAAAAACAGAATCATTGGAAGCTCGAGTTAGGTCACACTAAAAATGAGATGCAAACGTTATCACAGAATTAATAAATGGTGGAGTTAGAAAGCAGGAAAAATTCTCAGTCCCTTTTTCCATTTCACATTTTTTGTCTCCATAAGGCAGGCAAACAAAAATTAAGCATATAATATGGGAGACGTACCAGGGAGTCCTGCAGAGCAGATGAACCCAACCACCTCTCCCAGGCCCAAAGCAGACCTTAGCAGAATCAATAGCTTTTCATGCCCTAACCTCTGCACAGAGGTGCTGGGTTCACGACTACTGGGTTCACGTAACCACTCCGGTGAGGTCACGGACTTTCATTATTGATCATTTCCACCACAAGGTCAGTGGGGCCAAGCTTTCGGCTGGGATTTTTAACCTTCTGAGAATTAGGAGGGTGCTGGTGTCTGACCAATGCTTCCAGATATCTGTGCTGGGAAAACAGCCTTTTAGCAGCTGCTTTCCTCGTTGTCTCCAGCAAGGACATGTCTGCAGGTTGGGCTTTGCCTGTTTGTATTTGACAAGGTTTTCCTTTATGCTTGCAGGTGAGAAAGGTGAAATGGGAGAGAAGGGCTACCCTGGACCAGTTGGGAAGGAAGGAGAAAGAGGGCTACGTGGCTTTAATGGACGGAAGGGACAGAAAGGCCAGCCTGGCCCGCAAGGCCACTCCTGCAAGCAGCTCTATGCCGCTTTCTCGGTGGGTCGGAGAAAACCCCTTCATAGCTCAGACTACTTCCAGCACGTCACTTTTGACACTGAGTTTGTGAACCTCTACAAGCACTTCAACATGTTCTCGGGGAAGTTCTTCTGCTATGTGGCAGGGATCTACTACTTCAGCCTCAACGTCCACACCTGGAACTTCAAGGAGACCTACCTGCACTTGATGAAGAATGAGAAAGAGGTGGCCATCCTCTATGCCCAGCCCAGTGATCGGAGCATCATGCAGAGCCAGAGCCTGATGCTGGACCTGCAGGAAGGAGAGGAGGTCTGGGTAAGGATGTTCAAGCGGGAGCGAGAAAATGCCATTTATAGTGAGGAGTCTGATGTTTACATCATCTTCAATGGCCATTTAATCAAGCCAGCCATAGAGTAGCCATTCATCAGCTTTAGGCTCAAAGCTTTGGTAGATACATTAGTGTCTTCCCTCTTAGGAATGCATATGTCTAGTTCCACTAGGAAGGATTACAGGCCTCCAGGCCTGCTGACAGGGTTGTCTGTCCATGCCAAGGACACCTCTGTGGATGGAGGTGACTGTGCTTCAAGGTGATGCAAACTACACAAGTACTGAGAAGGCTTCAGCCCTGATGTGCCCCAGAGAAGAACATAGAAGGCCCCAATTTTGCAGCCATGTATAGATCCCCAGTAACATCTCTGAAGAGCTTACCAAGTTGGTAGCAAAAATCTATCCGCTTTGCTTTAGTGAAGACGTTTTAATTATATCTAAGGGTCATTTCAGCTCCCAGGTATCTGGGTGCTATGTAAGGAATGTCATTACTTCTACAACAATGCTTGGGAATCTTTGCAGTGTGCAGTGCTGCTAATAAGAGCCCACACTCACCAGCACCTACACCAGGGCTGCTCCACTCAGGTAGGCAAGAACGCATCAATGTTAAGAGCAATATTTGGTACATTTACCCTAAATTACATTTTTGTTCCATTTCATGTAATATACCATTCTGAGAGCATAATGCTAGAATTAGGTAAATAGCAGCACATCGATCTGGCAAAGCTTTTTCAGAGGCACGGAGTTTTAAGTACAGCTGTAGCCACATGCTGTAACTTTGCAAGACTTCTGTACTGCTAGCAATACTTATCACATAAGAACATCCAACACGGCTGGGAATGTGTGTTTTCTATTTTAAGGAAAATGGTGGGTCCTGCCATAGGGTCCAATTTCAGAGTGTTCATTGCTGAGCTGGAATTCGAGGCCATGCTCACATCTGAAAATTACCATCTTATAGCACCCTCATTTCTGGAAAATGGAGAAGAAAACTGGAAATAAAAAAGGTGGTTTACTACATGCAGTGATATTTTAGGGGATTTGGTTTCTTCTTCCTAAAGTATTATTGACACAACAGCGGAAAAGCACAAGCAGCAGGAAGAAACATCATTTTTTCCCAGTTCCTTCTTGCCCATTCCCCCAGTGTCTTGTTTGCATCCTGAGCCATTTGTATGAAGGCTACATGTAAAGTTTTGTTTGGCAAACTGCTTCAGTGCTGTACCTCGCCTGTCCACAGATGTTTGGAAAAGTAGCTGAAATAAAGATACTGCTTTGTGTACACTTGCTTTGAGTACCCTGCTTTTGTTTGTTTTATCTCCATACACCTTTTCACAGCATAGGGCTGAAAGCACTAGGCTGAACATCCAGTTCCATATAACAGTCTCAGGTGGCAATTTTAGTTACTTAAATACCAAAGGGCCCCAGAACTGAGAGTAGGCTGATACCAACTCCTCCCCTTGCAGACCAGTAAACAGCCATCATCAAGTATCAGGATGGAGAGACAGAGAAGTTAATGACCCCTTGCTGTAAAATAAATACCAGACCTTTGAGATCTCACAATCTTCATGAAGACAGGAACTTTTAAGTAGCCTATCTGCCATGTAAATGCATGATGAAAATGGGTCTACAAGCCTGTACATCACATCTGCTCCTGCTCCCAACACAGCCTGCAACCCTGAAAAGGAAAAGTGGGAAACTCACATAGCTTTTAAAAATAATTCCCAGGGGCATATTATGCAAATCCTCCACTGACCTGCTCTCAGCTGTCCCAGCTGCTTTGATCAGGCCATTGCACAGCGTTTTCATTCCCACCTTCTAAAAAAGCTTCCTAATCAGCTGCTTCCATTATGATGATGGTAAAAGCCCTAATGGCTGCGTTGCTTATTTGCAGCACGCCACTTAGTACTGAGAGCTCTAACGGGGAGATGCCAGCCCTGAGAAAACACATGCACAAGCAGAAACCTTTCCACTGCACTGGAGTCAGTGAAGGCATTTGCAGACTGTTTTTACCAGCCATGTACCACATTTGAGAGCTCAAAATCTTTCTTTTTTTTTTTTTTTTCTTTTTCTCCCCCTTCCTTTGTCCCTGGTTTGGAATCATTCCCAACCCAGACCTAGATTTTGCAGCTGCAGGAAGTCATACTCTGGGTGCAGGGTACCACAAGCAAAGGACCACGTGAGATGCCTGTGGTGGAGCAGGGATTATTGGCCGAGGCTGATGCGGTCCAGGGGCTGTCTAACATTCCTCACATATCGAGCAGTTCCACCGCAGCTTCGCCTCGCTCCCGTCTGCGGTTCGCTGCATTGACTATAATTAAAAAGAAAGAAAAAAAAAAAAAAGATCCAGCCCTCTTAAAATGTCATGCCCAGCTGGAGTTATTGACAGTGCTTAATCCAACGCTGGAAAAAAACACACCCAGAATGTGTTTATGTTCAATCCTCACTGATTTTGGAGAAGTTACTTTCTACTAGGAAGCAAGCAAGAATCCATCCATCTGTATCACTATATATACATAGCTCCGTAACACCGGACACACAGTCAGAGATAGTCTGATTATTGAAACAATAGAACACATTCAAAATGCTCATGACTGATATGCAAGTGGCATAAGCAGGTAAATCATTAGAGCCACATTGGTTTCAGGTGCAGAATAACCTTTCAAATAATAAAAAAGGTTATTGAGCTGCCTACATTATTCAAATCAGTCATTTATAGCATCGAAGAACTAGAAGTCTCAACCTTCTGAATCCTTTGGGGGGAAAAAAGCTGCAATACAATATCTAAAAAGTATAATGTATAAAGACATTCGTCCTGCCACCTTTTGAATGCATGCATCAGTTTTTTCCCAACTTCAAGGGCTGGGACAAGCATCCCTCCTTAGAGAAGTTTAATGAGCCAAATCCAAAGCACAAATATTTGAGATCTGCTCATCAACATACAGGCAGCTTGCCAGGGCCTCTCTTATAGGAACAGAATTTAAATTTCTTTTTTCCAGTAATATGTGGCTTGGAGAACTAAACTTTGAAAAAGCGTTTTAAGTTCTCTTTTGAAGAGAAAAACAACCAGAGGATTTAACTGCTGAAATCTAAATTAAAAGGAAAAAACTTAATTTGTATTTATTTTTCCAATTATTTCCCTAAATTGGCATTTTGTATTTTATGCTTTGAAATAAGTCATCAGGGATCTGTCAGAACATTTTTTTCCAAATCCTTCAGTGAACAGCATTACACAGAAATGACAAAACTGCCTCAGCTGCCATAAATCCCAGTGCATTTTATTAAGAAACATTAGCTCTTCTGTAGGTCTCATCCCAGGATCCTCGTGGAAGATTGGAAGATGAAGCCACACAAGGTACAAGGCACCAATAAACCAATTTGCCAAAATAATCTTACCTGTTCTTTGAGCAGGGCCAGAAATAGGGGAAGCAGAGGAACCCATTTAGATCATATCCAAGGAGATGTAAATGGAGAATAGGAGCCGTAAATGGAGAATAGGAGCCCTCTATAACAGAAAGATTATGGAAAACATCAGATGAGAAGCACCTACCCCCCAAAAATCTCCTTTGGTTGGCATAGGAAGGTTAAAACAGACTGTAATACAACATACCCTTTGTTTTCTGGCTGCAAATATGTATGAGATTTACACTTAATAGCCCAAATGTTGGTAACAGAGAGGAGATAAACTCACCTAAAATCCTCTCTTTCATTTCTTTAACATCAGAGCCCCAGAAGAGCACCTCTAAATGAGAGTGTGTGCTGGGACAGCATCTGTCCTTGTCCCAGAAAAGGTGATGAATGGAAGAGAGCAAGCAAACAACCTGTCCGTATCCACTGGGTGTAGGGCAAGATTTATGTTCAATATAAGGGAAAAACACTTCAAGTAGAAGGAGAATGAGACTCCACAAGTAGCTGCAGCATGAAAGACGAACTCTCCATCCCAAGAAGCCTTCAATAGCATCCTAGGGTCTGCCAGGACCTATAAGGGCAGCTCTGGCTTAGAGCAGAGGAACGCACCACAGAGCTGCATGCTGTCCCTTTAACCTTCTTTTCCTCTAAAGTTTCAGCTTTTTTTTTTTCATTGAGAAAAGCCTGAGAAAGCCACACAAAATACTTCCCACTAAAAAACCCCGTATGCAGAAGCTGAGCAAGCCCTGCTTTCACTTTGCTTTAAGTATGCTTCAGCTGCAGTTTCCAGTGCCACAGACACACACAGAGGAAACCCTGCAGCACAGCTCAGTAGTTCCTGGGATCCATCTGCCCCATTGAATCCTGCACTTTGGTCTGTCTTATGATTTCCAAATGTGCTCATTGACTACCCTTCCTTACACAATCGCCTTAAATGAAGCATTGCAGTATGAGTTGCAAGATTTCTGCGGAATCCTTACTTAGCTGCATAATTGCTCTATAAGTGGCTTTTTCTCATTTTTCTTCTGTTGTTACCCCTGTAAGTATAAAAAAAAAAGCAAAAAAAAAAACCCTTGTACTTGCAAGCTTAACCTAAAAACACCACTTCTCTAAGTTCAAACACAAAAGCACCTGTCTTCTAACAGAGTCTGACCCTCTTTTCTCTAGAAGCTTAAAAATAGTACAGATTTACCTTTCCCTCTCCTTTCCTTTTCCTGAAGCAGAATTGAGGGGTGGTGCTTGAACTCCTCTTTATATGGAGAAGCAGCAAATTACTTGGGACACACCTGAGTCTGCCTTAACAAGTTAAGGGTCTATATAAGGCAGCAGTAAAGGCTGAGGCAGTTTTTAGATCTGCTGTGAGAGGTGAGTTTCATGTAGGGTTTAATCAGTGAGGTGCTTGGGAAAAATTATAGATGCTTTTTTTTTTTTTTCCTTAATTTTTAACAGACAATTAGAAAAGGCACTGTATTTCCCAGTGCTCTGAATGCACTTATGTCTTCTCTGTTGCCTGTGGTGAACTGCAGCAGTACTGAGTGTGAGGGTGGTGTTACAAAGACCCTTCTTGGGTCCTATTGCTGGTCCTGTGACTTTTTCACTGACCTAGCAGAAGACTTTGCTTTTAAAGATTTTAATGCCTTTTTGTGAAGTCTTTAAATAATGCTGTAACTACTCAGAAGCCCTTTCTTGAAAGAGGTGTTAAAGGGTTTATAATCCTGGCTGTGACAAACAACCAGTGCTCAGGCTAATAGCTCTTACAGTGTTATTGGAGCTCATTATACCTGGCAGAGCTGGTGACTGGGCTGGTGCTTAGTGCTCTTGATGCCAAATGGCATAAAGGAAACTAAAGCCTCTGTGTGCTCTGTGTTTTCTCTCTTAATTATTTGGTTCTTGTGTGCCTGCTCCTGGTCAAACCCTGCTGCTCTGTACTGTCAGCCCTAAGTTGACTAAACTTCTGAACTAGTTCATTGACTCTCTGAGACTGTTCTTGTGAGCTGCAAAGCAAGTCACTGCCCTTAACAGAGCCCTTCTTATAGCACTTTCTAATTCTCAATAATTAGAGCAGCAGGTGAAGACTAAGTCTTCATCTTGCTGTAGGTTTAGCAGTGACTCTGAAGCACAGCTAATTGCCTTGCTTGCACCCCTATGATAGGAATGAGTAGTCAGAGCCAAGTGAGGAGGCCCTGAGAGGACTGATACTGTGTCTGCCCCCCAACTAAAGCAATCTGCCTCCTGTACTCTCTCCTGTTCACTATGGGCTTGTGGTATCCTGGAGAGAGGATGTGCTCATCCTGCTGCTGCTCCCTGCTTTACAGATGCTCTCTGAGCCAGGGTTAGGGTTGCTAAGCCTGAAATCTTGCTCTCTGCTCAGTCTTTCAACTATACTCTTCAAAGATAGCCCAATTCCTTGATTTGATTTCAGCAATAAGCCATCCCTTAGTAACCGCTGTAATCACAGTTCTTTTCTGGCTCATCATAAGCTTAGTAAGGACTGTGAGCTAGAGTGAATCAGGCTTTTCCCAGCCAAACGAGACTGGTAAAATCCCTGTTCTGCCAACTTTCACTCCAAATGTTAAATTCCCCTAAACTCTAGCTCTTTCTGTGGGTTTTTTCTGCCTGTAAATAGCCAGAATGGGACCTGACAGCTAACATGCTTCTCCTCAGCAGCAGTTTAGTGTTGCTCCTTTGATCCCACGTTGGGTATGCTGCAGTTGGGTTGTGCAGGAGCTGGGCATTTTGCTCTGTGCATGTGCACTTTTAGAAGTCCTGAAACGTCTTTTCAGGTAACTAAATCTCAAAAGCAGTGAGTACATAAAAACTAAAGCCTGAAAAATTATTCCTGAGCATGTCTGGGGATGTATGAGAATGTCTATGGTGCCTGTTGGAGCTGCAGGTGTGCAGCACCTCTGATGCTTGGTGCTTAAATATCAGCTGCTCAGTGGAATAACTAATATTGCAAACACAGATTGCCATACAGTGCCTCGCTGCATCTTGCCTGTTCTGCTTATGGTTGCTCCACCGAGGGGTATCCAACCGATCCTGCATTCCCCTCTTCTCCCAGCCTTGTTTTGGGCAGGAAGGCTGTTTCCAGTGAGGTTTCATCCCTCTTCGCTTTCTGGAAGCATCCTTCTCTGTCGGTCAGGGTCAGGGTAAGAACAAAAGGAACCTCTGCCTTCGGCAAACTGCTTTCTTCCTCTCAATAAGGAAACTTTTATTTTATAACAGGAACCGGCAGATAATATCAATGCAGATAAGGAAACCAGGCAACAAATAAAGCTAATGGGTTGCATTTGGATGAGTTGAATGGGACTTAATGATTCTAGTAAGAACCTATTCACTAACAAAGATTTGAAGTAGCAGATAAAATGCAGCAGATAGAATAGGAAAGTGTTAAAACAAATAGAAACCACTTATAAACCAGGCAGCAATACATAGCTAAAAGGCTGGAGACTTTGGCCCCGACAAGCTATGCAGACATCAGTGACTTCCCCACTCTTGCCCTTTAGTTTGCTTGGTAAGGAGGCTGGGAATGGTGTTTCCCAAACCATTGAGCTGTGTCTCCAGGCAGAGCAGCCAGGGGTGCCCCAGGATGGCTGGGGAGCCCCCCCATGCTCTTCCCCAAGAGTTGCTCAGGGAGAGGTTGGGCAGGGGCTTTCCAGTTCTTGCCCCATGCTGTGCACCATGACTGCCCCTGCCAAAGCCTGCAGAAGCCTCTTTCTCCCTCTGCACCTGCATTTTCCATAGTGGTTTTAGCTTTCATGGCTAAGGTTCAAGCAGCAGCACCTGGAAGCTGTAAAGCTGTGTGCTCTCTCTGCCAGCTCACATTACCCGGCTCTCGGCACCTATTCTTTGCCTAATTTTGTGAGATTTTATATGCCTTTTGCCTAACGAGGTCTTCAGTTAGAAGTATGTGGGTGAAGGAGTTCACTCACTGTGTGACTATAGCGGGGTAGGATCTATCTTCTAGCGGGGAAAGCCCAGAGCTGGTTATTTGCATCCTTGCAGAGCTGGATTTGGCCACAGCAGAAACGTGGGCAGAGCTTTATCCCCTTTGCCTGCACTGGCTGCAGCTCAGGGACTGGCAAACAGGGCAGATGAGCTGGTGGAGCCCCTCTGGTGCTGCGGGGGCTTTGCTTCCCTTCTCCTGAATCAAGGGAAGTTTTCTTGACAGCAGCTGCGCTTCACGCTCCAGCCAAAAGCTGCTGCAGAGGATCTGGGCACCCCGACAATTGCTGCCATACATTGGGCATGACAGCCTAATGCTATTTGCAACTCCTTTCCTCCAGGGAAAATCACATTAAAGCTAACTCAAAAAGATATTGCTTCCTCCCTCCGTCGTGGGGGCAGCAGACATGTTTTTGCTGGCTCAGGGACTTGACTGCTGCAGTGTGAGCAAGTGGCCCGTCTCCTCTTGCCTTTGCCACCGAAAGACCTTTGATGGAGCAAAACTTGTGTTGCAGGAAACAGGAATTGCCACTGCGTTCTGTGTTTTGCTGATGCAAAATGCCAGCACTGCACCCAGGGCACCCGTGTGCCCAGGGAAACACGTTGCCCCATTTCCAAGCAAGGAAGAATGCAAATCAATTACTCGACAAGGTCATTCATCCCCTTGTTTCTCTCTCTGTGCTTTTCATCCCTTTTTCCAGGCAGAATTCTGACTCTCCCGTTGACTGAAAAGGCACCTGTACAGTGAAGTGTAAATCACATGCTGCTGTGTAGGCAGGTCCTGACAAGCGTTAGCATCCAGGGAATTAAAGTGCCTGCCTGGTTTGGGGGGGTTTGCCACTCTTATTTGCACTGCCTGGACCCTATTGATCAGCATTTCTCTGAAGTGGCCTGGTCAGGGGTCCCCATCATTTTTGTTTTCAGTCTTGGGTAAAATCAAGGAGGGAAAAGCTCAGAAAGTGCTCCAGAGGGGAGGAAAATGCCAAAACTTTCAAACTTCAGTAAAAAGCTTTGAAAACACACAGCTGTGAACAAACGTAGGTTCTGGCCCTGGAACCTGTTCTTCTCCATAGGAAATGCTCCCTCAGACCACACTAATGGCAGTTGTTCCCCAGGGTGGAGAAATAAGCTGGCAGCAGCACAACACTGCCGTGGTGATGCTCGCTGTGTGCAAGACTTGTCTGCTATTTTTAAGATCCAACAAAATACAAAAGGAACTGCTGGAATAGGTGATGTGGATGCCAGCTCCTTCTTGCTCTCTTCTGCCATGCTTTCCGTGCCCATTTGGCAGCAGTGCTGCGTGTCTTGGCTTTATTACACATTGCAGACAGAGATTGAGCCTTGCTGCTCTCCTGGGAATGGAAATACAGGGATGGGAGGGTATGTAATGTAGGAAACATGAAAAAACCTACCAGGTACGTTTAATTTTGGAAGATACAACAAGCACATTGAGTCACAGAGGTTCCTTGCATAACCTTTGCAACCTGAGCAGCTATGTATTAAATTATCTCATTAAGAAACAGAAGAGCTTAATGCTCTGAGGACCCAAAGTGAAAGCTAAGAGGGCTAAGAAAGGGTATTGGTGCACTCAGGATTTCGGCAAGGGCTCCTCCCCAGCTCTGCTCCCATCTGTGAAGGCTGAAGGAATGTCTGGGGCAGGTTACACAGCTGAAATATTTGGAGAAGTTGTGACTCAACCCAATATAATCCCTAGTTGTTCTCCTAGATATACCCGAGAACAGGAGGAAGTAAAATTGAGCAGACAGTGGGAACCTGGCCTGAATTTAGCAAATTCACAGAGCCTGGGTGGTAGAGCCAGGGCTGATCAGACCTGGCCTGTTATTGGAGGTGATTCAAGTTATTGTGGCCTGGAGATTTCAGATATTTAGTGACAGGTCTCCTAATGGTTTGCACATTAGCAAATGTTTGATCATCAGTGTCTCTGGTGCGGTTGCATTTTGTGTTCAGTATCTCCCAGTGCCGGGATGTTTCACCTTGGATGATTCTGAAGTGGAGCAAATAGCATTTATTTGGTATATTAACCTCATCTAATTGAGTCTCTCTGCTCATTAAGAATAGCAGTTACAATTTATTAGCCATAAAACTGCTAACCGCATTTGCTTAATTACTGGCGATGTCATTTGTTAGGGGCTTTGGGGAAGAAAGCGGTGGGTGTTTGGAGCTGACAGATACCACGTACTCCGTCAAGCCAAAAAGCTCCTTCCCTGCTGAGGCTCTGGGCAAAGCAGTTCACCCACTTCAAGCAGTTTGTAACGCTCTTCTGCCCATGCAAAGTAATTTAGTCTCTCGGGACTCACTGCCTTCACGGAGAATTGGGTGGCTGAAAGTCAATCGGCAGCACCTCAGGACAACCCTGTGATGGGCAGGATAGATAATAACCAGGTGATCTGTCCCCAGACTCAGCAGTGGGCACAGGCATCCCTCACGTTTTGCTGTGGCTTGGTCGCCTGAGGCAGGAGCTGTTGTCTCGGGTGCATTGGGCTGTTCCTCCCATGCAAAGTTAAAAAAGCTGTGATGACACCACAGGCTGAACCTGCAGCACTGCAACAGCCTCTGAATTACTGCACTGACTCATGGCCTGGCTCTTTGCTAGACCAGTGAAAAGGAAAATACCAAAAGCTTTTGTTATCAGGTGGCATTCATCGGAGACAGAATGGCTTGCGAGTCAAGTATTAGGTCTTTAAAATGCAAAAAGAGCCATGGCACTCAATATAAAATTCCACAAATGCTTTTAGCTTCACACTGAACAATACCCTGTGGCACTAGATAAAATATTGTTCCAAAATGATTTATGAGTTGAATAGGATCCTGCTATTATGGAAGTTAATTGCAGAATTTATATCTCTCTGCCTGGGATCTGTTTTGGACCCTCAGGAGGTGCTCTGTAATCTCTTCTCCCCAACTACTGGGTTGCAGCCTCAGCCAGTTGCTGAGTAGAAGGAGTTTGTTTATGCATTCGTGTTTTTAACCAAATTAAATATAGCACCACTTTTTGTGCGAAGTGGCTTGCGCACAGTAAGTCCTGATGCACAGAACTGCTTGAAAAAGGCCCTTGGAGAAATTCAGGTGTGATAGAATGTCACACGACACAGATCAAAGTGGTACTTTCCCAGCACTTTGCTCTGGGATGAGTTTCTATCAGGCTTCTTGAACTTGCTGTGATTGTTAGTCACTGGAAATGACACTTGCTAAATTGTCAAGTGTCACAAAGTTTTGCTTTCATTTCCCTCTGAAATTTAGTTTGACTGGAAAAGTATCAGTGAAAGCCTGCCTATGCAAGCTCCTATTGTGTTCCTCACCTTGATACTTACCCTCATGAGAACTTAGCAGTGAATTTTATTCTTTATCACTACTAATACTCAGGCCTGTGATGCACCCAAACAGGACAAAATATCCCAGCTGAAATGATGTATTTGACACAAAAGAGGCTACACTAATTTATTGGTGAAAATACCAAAAACTAGTGTTCAAACTGGACCGTTCACAGCGTAATTCATGCTCCCCCCCCTCCATTCAGCTGAGCCCTGCTGACCACAGGGCAGGTTATTCCTGATGCTGATTTGAGCCCAAGTAAGAAGTGGGGGTCTGTGCCAAGCTGTCCTGAGCCTGGTTTATCTGATGCGAGATCAAGAAATCAGTTCAGAGTTATTCTTAAGTAAATTTTGCAGAACCTGCATCTTCCCTTTTTGCTTTTGTCACATTAAAAATTAAATAGCCAGTATCTGCTGAGAAGTGTCCCACGAAATACGGGCTTTCTGCTCACCTAAAGCCCATGCCTGGACCAGCAGCACCCTCCAGACTGGGCCAGCTGAGCTGCCACAGCATCCAGTGCCCAGCATGGCCTGGGTGGCACATATGTACCCCAAGCCACCAGCCAGGGTCGACTGCACACTCGGCTGTGTCTCAACCAGACTGGATTTAAACATCTCAGCTATGTGTCATACACATCTTAGTTACCTCTTATGATTTATCACCATCTTCCTCAAACTAAGATCTCCCCAGTCCCAGAGTGAATGGGAGAGCTGGCGATGCATGGTCAAAAATATTGAGAGTATTGTAGTTTTTTCATCTTGATGTGCTTTGAAATTTTTCACTATTTTAATTAGACACTTAGGATCAGCTTCAGCTGTCAATTTACACCTTTTAAGGGTTGGGAAAGGAGGATGGTTGGAAAAGGGGGAAAAAAGGTAGAGAAACAGCTTCATGTATGGGCTTTTCATACAACTCCATTTTCCACGCTCTTTTTTTCTGTGCTCTCTGGAAATTGCAAATGCTCTTTGCTAAGTGCGTCTCTGCCAATGCTGGCTCCTGCTTGCTGAACACTATGGAGGTGTTTTAATATCCTATTGGAAAATTTCTTGAGGGATTCACAAAGGATGAAATCCACCCCCGTGCAGCCAGCCAGCACCAGGTCCATCATTGTGAGACATAAGTGGTTCATAGACTTCATTCTGGCCTTTCGCACAGCAGTGAATTTCACCTAAATGAACTGCCTGAAGTGATTTGAGACTAAATTCGTGCTGGTTTTAGCTGGTATCTATTGTGCTGGCTACAGGCATCGCAGAACCTGGTCAACAATCCCAGAGTGGGAGGCAGGGTTGATGTTGCCCTGCCAATAAACTTCTCTCTTTCAGGGATGCAGAAACCCTCTATTCACATTGTCTGTATGTCCCAGCTCAGCTCCACGTTTATATCATGTGGATATAAACACAACAGGTCAGAAATGTGATGCAAGTGCATTTCCCTCATGTAAGATTTCACAGGTGTTGGAGAAATCCAAATCCAACATGGTGACATGAATTTATTCCATGTAAATGACACTTCGCTGATCCCTGTCTGGAGCAGTCAGGCACATGCACGCCGGAAAAATAAAATATTTGCAAGGCTGAGATGTGAGGCCCATCAGACCTCTGTCTGTCACCTGGCATATGGGACTGGCTTCATACATGTGGCTACAGAAAGCGAACGCAGCCTGTGGTGTGAGGCTTAATAGCAGTGCAAACAAGAAAGCAGAATGATCGCATTAATTCTGGAAGCCACACAATTAATTCCCCCCTGCCCATGGGAGCTACTGTCATCACATCTCTTCAGAGCTGGCATTTCTTCTAGTGACGTGACGCTGCTCCGGCGTGTGCTGCCTGTCTTTGTTCTGCTTGTTTGGAGCAGCAGTTCTGCGGAGAAGTCGGGGTGCAACATGCCCGATCTCTCCTGTTGTGCAGAGCTGCTGCAGCCCCGAAGCCTTAGTGATGGCCATGACTCATACCCATCAGTCTGAGATGGGTGGGAAGAGCCCACGCAATGCGTCACATTGTTAATTGGAGTAAACCTGTTTCCATTGATCCCACTCGTTATTATCTAGTGGTGGCTACAGGTTCATGAGCTGGATACCCATGATGGCCACGCATAGACTGAAAGGTGCTGGAGAGATGGTGAACACGGATGACAGAGCTGAAGTATTGGACCTTCTACATGGTGCTGCTAAGAACCCTTCATCTCCACCCTGTTTTTATTTGTGCTTTCTGGGCATGCTGTTAACTCCAAGGGCAGGGACGTAACACAGTTTTATTTCAAATTTCAGGAAGGCAAGAGGATGTTATTCTGGGAAATACCAGGAGGGACACAAGTTAATTGACACCTTGGGAGGGAAAAAATTTTTTTCTCCAGACTCTCCACAGAAAGACATGGTGGGACATGCCCCTGGAGGACTGGCAGGGAAAGCCCAAAAACTTCCTCTGGAGCTTCGAGGTAGGGACGCTGATGGCAGGACTAGTGATGGCTGCCCACCTGGACCTCCCATCCAAACACTCTTCACTTGCACAAGGAACATAAAACTGGATCTACAGTTTGCACCACAGACTGCCTGGCAGAGGGACAGCCTGACTGTATGAGGAGGTACACTGAGGCATTCTTCCTGATGGTAATTCCCAGACCAGGCTGTGCTGCAGGTCCAGGGCTGTGCTGTGTGTACATTTGCAGCACAGGGGCTGTCAAGTTAAATTCAGATGAAATTTATCTGTTGGCCTCACATCACCTAACCTCACATCACCAGAGGACAGCACTGTACATCCCCTGTACTACCCACTTCTTTGAAAGGCTATTGCTTTTTCATTACCCATGTTGGGAAAAAATAACCCACTGCAGCAACTCTGAAGGCTCATCCTAGGAGATGGAGAGTAGGCTAAGGGAAGAGGACGCTTCTGATGTTTGGGACAACTCAGAGCTCGAGGTCAGAAACCTGGATAAAGAAGTTAAAGGTTCGAGATCTAGATGGTAAGAGAGCAAGTAGAGAAAGCTTTCACCTTTCGTGACTTTTCAGGGAAAGATGAAGAGATACAGAGGATTAAGTGTTACGAGATTACAGCAGGAAAGAGAGAGAGAGCATGGAAACCTCAGAGCATCATCCATCTCATAGCAACAAGGCTGGATTTAGATGGAGTTATTCAAACAATACAAAAATGTGCAGGAATAAATGTGACGTGAAAACAAAGTGCAGGCTGAGGTGACCGACTGAGACATTTCGGGTAACTGAGATGGTGCAGCTGGATAAGCTGTGCTGGGAACAGACCACAGTAGTACAAAAATATCAACTTTTGCCTTCTTTCTGGTTGCAGAAGGTAATGGGCAATTAGGAGGATCAGGGAAAATGCACCGTTAGCACATGCTAGAAACATGGCCTTGCAATTTTTAAGGATGCTGCTGCATGTATGAAGGCTGTGCGAGGACCATCAGGATGTGCAAGCATCACGGGAAACATTTGGATCCCAGTAATAGCCCAGTCCCTGGGGCTACCAGCGCACAAAGCCTCAGGGAACAGAGATCTGGTTTTAACAGATGGTCTCTTAGGCTTGTGGTAGTCCCAGGGAGGTTTGCGTTAAGGCACACATAAGCAAGATTGATTTTGGAAGTCAGACTACATTTAGCTGCAACTCAAAGAGGGGAGGAGTAAAAATAAGGCTCTGCTCTTACTCCGATGTAAATCCATCGGTCCCTGGCTATGCTCCTGCCTCAGGCCCCAGTTCAGACACATGCCTGGGTATTGCCTCACTTAGAGCAACTGGAGAGAGATCCTGATGCCAGTGGACTCAATGGTGATGCTACTGAAACCCAGGTGGCCAGAAGTCACTGGTGAAGCACGTTAATCCCAGGTCACTCCCGACCCCTCTGAGATACCCACCTGGGAGCTGCTGTTTGGAATGGCTGTGTTCTGCAAATGCCAATTGTACAAACAGAATGGGTGACTTTCCCCCCTCACTTATACCCATTTTTATTGGAATAAAAAGTAATAACCTTAAGAAAGGTGCTGCTTTATCCCAGCTGTTGCTTGTTTTATTTTTGCCACATGCCTCATCAAAGCACCTTGGTATCCAGCAGTTGAAAATCTGTTTATTGAGAGGTCTGCATGACTCTCAATGAATATTCATGACTGGGGACTTAAACAGAAATGGCAACAAGCAAATATATTGTGCAACCTTGTGAAGGTCAGATGGGCACAGGGCAAGGTTTCCTTCACCTTCGTGTGCAGGTGGGTGTTTGTTTTCAGTAGCACAGCTCTTAGACAGCTAACATTTGTAATGCTTTAGTGAATCAAAGGGTTGGCCAAGAAGGAAGTATTTAAAGCTGAATAGGAAGGTTTAATTTGCAGAATTGTCTGTCGAGGTATTAAAAATGTCAGTCAATCCCTCAGGCTTAGTGACTGGATTTGAAATGTGTAAAAAAAATAACTGCATTGGGGAGTGTCGCTTCTGTCTCTTGCTTTCTGGGAATGGCTGGCTGGGAGGACAGATTTTCATCTGAATTTGTCAGTCTTTGTCGAAGCATGACATGTTTTGATGAAACGTGTTCAGAGATGCTGTCAGCTTGCCTAGTTCTTCAGAAATCCACCGCCAAGCTGCTGGGGAAACCCGTGTCTCCCCAGGAGCAGTGTATGGACTTTGGAGAAAGAGCGAGTGGAGCTTTTGAAGACACAACTCAAGTCTGAGAAAAGTCCTCTTGGCATGAGGGGAGGATCCCATGGCGCAACGGCTGCATGGCACCGGGGGAGATGGTCTGGAGCTGGTGTGGATGGTGTGGAGGAGACCTGCAAGGAGCAGAGATGCACCTGGAAAAAAAGTCCTGGGTCAGGAAAATTTACACTGAACTGTTCCACGCTGAGGTGATGCCTCAGAGCCCAACAGGGCTGACCCAGGGGCTGGATTCTCCCTGGGGGTGGGAAGCAGACCCTACGTGTGCTCCTGGGTGCATCTGCCACTGTGCTTCCTCTTCTAACCCCAACTGGGGACAGGCATTTGTTATGAAACCAAATTCCCCAGACGGTTGTTTGTTGGAAAGGTCATTTGGCTGTCTTATCTGAAAATTGATGCATTGAAAGCTCTCCTAAATTTGCTCATTAAATATGATGCATTGCAACATTATCAACGAAAATGTTGGCAGGCAGACTTCTCGCTGGAACATCTATTTTCCAGCAACTGTGGTCCCAATCCTGACCCGGGGTGGTGGGAACAGAGGTGGAGTAGGTCTGACCCCTGTTCAAAACAAGGACCCAAAATGGTATCTTTTCACATCAACCTTCTTTGCAAATTGTTGTAGCACATAGATCCAAGGATGAGAAGAACAGAAGAACAAAAG
The DNA here is from genome assembly GCA_033628505.1 of Tringa tobata. Lineage (NCBI taxonomy): Eukaryota > Metazoa > Chordata > Aves > Charadriiformes > Scolopacidae > Tringa > Tringa tobata. The sequence goes on from JAHREE010000502.1 coordinate 659,834, forward strand.
GTCAAAGTTGCAGGTGAGATGATGGAGCTGGGGGAATCATAGGTTGGAAAAGACCTTTAAGATCATCAAGTCCAACCATAAAAGAAGATGTGGGAATGCCTGTGGATCAGACTGGGTCTGACCAGAAGGAAAGGCAAAGTAAGTGCAATCAAGAAAAAAATCTCCTGTCCCTAGAAGAAAGACCTCAGCTCCCTGCGGGACCTCACTGCTCCTGCCAGAAGCTACGGGATCTGGGGCACGTTTCATGATGTGAAGAGCCCTCCAACCCACGCATAGTCCCTGGCAGTCCTGCCCTTCTGTTTTAGAGGTGTTTAGTGGTCACATGAGGCTCTGTGTGTACATCAGGCATTTCCACGACTGGCGTTTTGGACGCCACTGTCCTCCCAAGAGGACCACTGCATTTGAGACCGACTTCCCAGCTCTCCCCATCAGCTCCCCTCACAGACACAGCAGCAGCTGGTGAGCGAAACGGCGGCGTGAGGAACGGTGCCCCCGTCCCCTCTCCCCTCCACCAGCCTCTCGTAGCAATTTGTCAAAGCAGCGTGAGAGTCAGAAGCAGCGCTGAAAGGCTTTGCGCTGAGATTTTCAATTAGGGAACACAAAAGCCTGTTTAATAAACTCTTAAAGGCTTGTTAGCTGAGACATAATTAAGATTAATGTTGACTTGGGACTAGAGGAAACAGGGCTGAAAGTGAATCAAAGGGGGGCAGACAGTTTCCACCATTAGGATAATGCAAGAACGAGTTTCCTCCCTGCAGTAGTGGATGGTATCGGATCCACTGCTATGCCGGAGGGAACCCTGCTTGTATTTCCCTATTCTGTTAGAAGGCAAACATTAAAAGGGGAAAAAAGTGGTTTTCTTCTTCACTCCTCAAAACATGCTTACAGCCTTTGCACAGGCAGCTTTCTCCCCAAAGCTTTGCACACTCAAAGCCCAGGCAATAGCAGGTTTGGAACAAAGCTCCACACTTTGGGCTGACGGTGAGCCAGCTGTTTGGCTGATTGATTTCTGATGCTTCCCTGAGGCTATGATTGCCAGTAGGGAGGATGGCAAAATTTAGGAACGCTGGCACACAAGGACTTTGCCAGGCAGGTCTCTCCCCTGCCTGAGAGAGCAGCTTAGAGGGGGACAGCCCCACACAGAGATCAGACAAACCCAACCAGCATCTGTGCACGCACAAGGACACAACTTCTGCATTCCCTGCTTTGATCTCAGTTTTATCAGCCTATTTTTCATGTGTCTCACTATTCCCTTCAGATAAAGCTTTCCTTGGTTAATTCCAAGTACGATCAAACTCTGGAGGAAGAAAAGAAATCATCTTTGTTCTGCTAATGCAATGCCAAGTTTTAATTCTTTTCCATATATCTTCATTTATTAAAGTCCTTTTTCTTTCCAAGGCAGAAGATGTTCCTGGCTGAAAACATGAATCAAGCCAGAACAAATGGGTGGTAAAATCCACAAGCAGTTACACACCGATGCCAGGGAAACAGCCCTGCCGCTCCTTCTGAGCTGGGTTTTCAGGCTTCATCTGTCCAGCCACAGACTGCACTCTCCGGTTGACTCCTGTGGATGTCTGTGATTTCACTGCTGAGCCAAAAACCATATGAAAAAATCAGGGGTTTGCAAATTCAGTTCCCACTTGTGAGCATCCAGAACAATGTAACACCATCTTCAACAACCAAGCGCTCACTCTGGCAATGCCAGCAGGGAAGAATTGCCTTCCCTGCCCCCAAATCTGGTGCCCAGATGCTGCAAACCCCCTGTCTTGCCAGAAGTCAGAGAAAGCCATCAGAGAAAACAGGAGGGATGGGCTGTTTGTGGGATTCCTGGGAGAGACCAGGAGCAAACACTGCGGGAGGAGTGGGTGGGAGAAGACAGGCATGCACCAAGGGGGAGGCTGGAGTAAGAGGGACACATCCCAAAAGCACAACTGAATTGCACGCCATGACTCAAATCCTGAAGTCCACTAATTTCCTCACACTCCCTCACAGGTGGGAACTGTTAAAATGTTGGCTCCCACACCACCACCCCAACTGTCACAAATCTCTACGGGAAATAGCCCCCTCGCTATTGAGTTGTGAGGCAGAGGGCTTTAGTCATTTTTGGTTTGTTACCTAGAATCTCAAGACATGCCTCATCATAATCTATGCACATACAGAATGAGCTGACGGAAGGTTACTGATGTTAATCACAAGCTGTGTGGAGACGGAGAAAGGAAGAGATGAAAACCTGAAATGCGAACAAGCCGCAGGAGTCCTCAGAACTGCCTGTCTCGCTGCCATCCCCCATCCCTCATCCCATGCTCTCTCATTTACATCTTCTTCAGGTAAAGACCACATGCTTTTTTATGGTGGCTAAGTGCACAAATACAGCAGCACTGCTCTGCTCTCCTGGGGTGCCCTGCTTTTTCCCCAACCCACTGCTTAGGAGCCCCACTGCCTCTGTGCAGCTCCGAGCACGGAGGAGCACTATTCTTGGTGTGGAGGCACGACAGCAATGAGCATCCTCAGTAGCAGCTGGTTTCTTACTAATATTAGTGATAAAATAATGCAGTAAATCAGTAGTTACAGCAATATTGACCAGAAATGTAAGATTGCTGTCATGGGACAGCCAAGCTGGATTTGCATGGCTGTACTTGCATCATGGCTAGTTTAGGCTTTAGATAGGGTGGTACAATGATGCCAGACCAATCTGAACCTCTGTTTTTTCCTCCTATACCTCCTTCTGGGTGTAATCATGTTGTGTCTGTGAGTTAAAGTCCCATGGGGTGGCCCCATCCGTGTTTATCTTACCTTTTTGGAAGGATTTCACAAAACCAAAAAGGAAGTCACAAAACCAAAAAAACTTTGCTAAAATTCCTGTGCTTGGCTCCCCGTCACTGACCTCGGCTCCAAATTCTCCTTTCTTGAAAGTCTAAGACAGTTTTCCTGCTGCTCTTGATTTGCATGGACATAACCTGAGGACAAAGCTTAATTCACTGTGCAATGACTACATCACCTTTGATCGTTCAGCCAAACTCTAGTGCATGATCAAAAGGGAGAGAAAACAAGAAAATATTCAGAAATGGGCTAAGAAATTAAAACAAACCCAAAACCAGATCCAAAACCAGAGTGGAGGAGGAGAGGCTATCCATCACCATTACTGTGTAACGCAAGAGCTGTGATAGCACTGATTTATCAATTGCTAAATGCGAAGAGGAACACACACACACACACACAAAGCTGGGCAAAACCTGAGAGCCCGTTGGAGCCCAGGTGAGTGTTTCTCTAACTTGTCTGATTTGGGCTGAAATGGGTTAGGGAGGGCTCACCTGAGCTGCAACAGCAGCAGGAAACTGTGTCACCCCACTGCCAGCCAGAGACAGGCAGGTGATGTGGGACCAAAGCCAACTTCTTGGCAGCTGTAGCTGGCCCAAGTGGCTGTGGAGCTGCAGTCCCAGCAGGACAGCCCTGTCCTTCTGCTGTTGCAGGTGTGTTCAGTGCAGACAGATGCTTCACATGCCCTCACTTTGCCAACCGGCGAAGGCAAATCAACCAAGCTCCTGGGAGCAATCTCAGGAGTTGGCAAATACAGTGCTAGCATCTCTGTGGGACCTCTTCCATCAGGTTCTTGGGATAGATGATGGATTTCATGATTAATAATATGCCCCTTCTCATCACCCTTCAGAGCATAAATCTAACTCGCAGCAGAGCGAAAGGCTGAAGAGCACAACGGCTGCATATAAATGCCTGTGGGATGGACAGGGGCATTTCAATGCTGTGGCTCAGCTTGAAACAGTTAACAGTGGCCAAGGAAAGGAAATATGTTCTCTCTTTTGTTCTGTCATTGTGGGGGAAAAGAAAAATTAATAATCTATTTCTGTTCCTAACTGGGCAACCTTTGGAAGCCTGCTTTAGCAGGTAGTCCTGAAGCCTGGACCCTTCTTACCTGACCCCCAGGCTTGAATTTTTACAGTCATCTCCCTTGTCTGAGCTTCTAGGAGGGATCCTGACCCGATCAGCCACTGCAGGAAATGACTAGGTTGAATCAAAGTCCTCTTTAGTTTTCATCTGGTGAGAAAATAGATCAGGAAGGGAAGAAGGAAAAGTGTAAAGCCAGGTTTCTTCCCAGTGTTGAACTGGATTGCAGCTGGATCTGAAAGTACTTCTTTCTTGGTTTCAACAGTTGAAAATATCTTCAAATACCTTCCCTTTATCCCAGAACCCTCCTCCTTCATCCATCATTGCAGACGTGGCCCTGCTCGTTGCTGTCATCCCTTTAATTTTGCAAGCCCTTTTGTCCCTCATCAAGTTATGCATAATTGCTTCAATTATAAGCATCAGCTGGCAAAAGTCGTCCAGCCAGAGATGGACCTCCAAGTCTCAGTTGTCTTGCACCCTCAAACCAAGCTTCCCTCTCTTAATTGTTTCCTTAATGGTTTAATTCATTAAGAGGATGACCTAATTGCAGGTAGCGTTTATTCACTGTCACCATTCTGCCAAATGAAAAGAGACAGTCATTGATCATGTCCAGTACCTTTGGCCTCCACCAAAATCCCTGAAAGGCAAAGAGGTCAGGGTGGCAGGGAAAGGTCTGCACGGAGGAGGCATCACAGCCCCCTTTCCCCAGCAGCCTGCCCCAGAAACCAGGTACCTAAAATGCCCCTGGCATTAGCTAAAAGTCTTCAGCTTTGCCATGTGAGTTGTTTCACACTTGCAGCTTTTTGACATCTAAAGAGTCATTATCCGCTGTCAGCTTCTATTTTCCTGATTGTCACCTCAGTGCTGGAACTGGAGATGATTTGCAGCTGTTGTAACTCACTGAAAAGCACCAAAGCAAGGCTGGGGCCAAACTGATCCCGGCACACTCCCGATGCCTTGCAGGTAAGAGGGACTGTGCGGGACCGATCTTGCTTCTCGATGAGTGCACTCCAGCAACTCCTGCTGTTTGCAGCCACCAAGGAAGTGGCTGTGAGTCCTGCCTCGAGGTCTGATCAGAGTAACCCTTTCAGCTTATACTCTTTTTTCCTCCCTGTGTTTTACATCCTTAAGGAGAGAAAGTGCATCAGGCAGCCAGCAAAACTCTGTATGTAGAGTTACAAACCATCACGTGTCTTGTTTTGTAGTATTGCATCTCCTCCAGCTCAGTCCACCAAAATTTGGGCTTACAGCACCGGCGATTTCAGAATTGACCCAACGGCAACAGTCATGTTATACCAAGAAAGATGGTGTGGACACTCTCCTTGCCAATGAGGACTTGTCCAAAGGAGAGGACTGGGTTGCACCCAGAGAAATGACACACCGCCTTTCCCAGCTGCTGTACCACAGCAAATCACACTAACAGCAGGAGGGGTGATGCTCACTGCAGACAGGAGAGCCAATGATGGCTATTCAGGATGGCCACACTTTGCTTCCAGTGACACTCCAAGGACCGTTGGCTTGACCAGAGGGATTCTGGATTGTCTCAAGGGTAGGATAAATCACGTTTTGACTCGGTTGCTTTGGCCTACTGTGATAAGGAGCAGCCCCGTGTTTTTTGGGCATGCAGGGCTGAGAGGGAGATGAGTCAGTCTGGCAGAAAACCTGCTGCATCCTCTGCTCAATCTATTTAACCAGAGTCTCTGCTCTAATGCAAATTAGCAGCATGCCCAATTTTTTAATGTATATAAAGAGAATTTGGCAAAAACGGTTCCCTGCCTTTTTAATGTTATTTTAGCAACAGAAATGACATGTTTCTCATATATCACGCTGCTGCTTTGTAATCCTTTCTGTATTTTCACAGCACAGTCAGTCATTTATTTGCCAGTCATTAGCAACCGGCAGAGAATAAAATCAGTCAATACTATTTAGATAAGGCATGGTTGGTTATGAAACGCTGGCAGAATCCTTCCACTGCCTGTGCTTTGAAATCAGCCATCAGTACAACCTGGCAGATGCGGGTTGATAACTCACTCACTGAAGGTCTCTGGCACTGTGGCTCTGGTGGTGAGACTTATCTTGCTCCAACAGACAGGATGGTAGCAGAGCTCCCAACAGGCTGCTGAAGAGTAAAACCTGCATTGATGCTGGACACAAAACCTCTTAGAAAAGCCAAAAGTGCCTGACTACGCTGGCAGGGAGGAGGAAAGGAAGGATTCATTTTTCTTTTTAATTTTGATTCAGACAAGTTTAGGAGATGTGAGGAGGTCTGAACGAAATGCCACAGCAGGCGAAGCACAGCAGCACCCTGCTCACGTCGACCTGCCTGGAGGGCAGGAAATATGCCCACAGCTCAGAGATAGGGAGGGAAATTGCGGATGAGGCTGAGTGCGATCGAACATGGACCACGACAGATAAGACAGAACGTACATCAAGGGCGAGTCTGACTACAGCAGGACTAAAGCTCTGGCAGCTTGGGTTTCATTCCTATTTCAGCATTCAGGACGTCAAAGACCCTGGTTTACACCGTATGCTGAAATGCTCCTTTATGTGCTTCAGAGATGTGATTTCCCAAGGCTTTATCCAGATTTCATTCCTCCTCTTCTGTCACTGCGTACAAATCACCTGCATTTTCTCCATGAAGTAAGAATATAATTTCTAGCCTATACTGCACACCCATACATAACCCCTAAGCACTGACAGAAGTTATCTGACTCATATACCATTTGCCTAATCTATACTGTGACTGTTGTGTATTGCACGTGGCTGGTATCTGTGACACTGAGTACTTACCCAGCTTTCCTGGGGGTATGGCTTGGCATGGCTTAGCATCATCAGCCTGGCGGTGCCACTGATGGATGGTGTACTAACGTGGTGGACGGTCCATCAAGGCCTGGTTTGTGTGATCTATTCAGTCCTCTTTGCCCCAAGAGAGCCACACTGAAACCCAATCTTCTTTCAAAGTGGTCCCTCTTGGAGAGAGTAATGACAAGCAGGCTCGAAGTGCACAGAGCAAGCTGCAAATTTTCTGGAGATGTATTGTCGATGAGAGTCACCTGATTGTCTACCTAGCACAGCTTTCACCAGCAAAACCCCCACCTGAATAGGGGAAAGGAGACTTATACCAAAGAGACACAAAATCAATGCACCAGAACTTATCTTCTTCATAAAAAGAGACTATTCCTGCAAGACTTTGACAAAACTGATGTAAACTCCGTGGTGCTGGCACTGAACATGCATGTTGTGATGGGACTTTCAAATATCTCTGCCACATAGGACAGGTGTGAGAAAGGAAGCACTGGGTTAGTTTTACAGGCAGAAAACTTTGGAGGTCACAGCCTCCCTGACATCAAACAAGGTTGTAATGTAAAAATTAGGAACTGAACCAAGATCTGTGGAGTCCTGAGTTGATACTGTAAGGACAAGCCCATCTTTTCTTCACAAAGAGTGCATGACAGGACAGAGTCACCCCTTTCTCATTAGTTCCCCTGTTTTTATAGGAATATATTGCATTAAATTAAATGTGTTTGCAAAACAAGAATTCCTTCTGAAATGCACATTTATTCATTCACTCGAGCGTGACCATTACTGTCTGTTTAGTAAATAAAATTAGTTTTGATTCTTTTTAAATTAGAAAACAAATCAGTCATTAGCTTAATGGAAAACTTTTTTCAATCTCATGGGTAAAAGCTGCACACATTTCTAAAATGTTTTCTTTATTTTATTATGGCAAATTAATAGAACCCAAGTCCTGCTCCCCTGCTGTAAGTCAGAAGAGGAATCAGAAAGAAATTCAGACACTTCTGAGTTTTTCCACATTACGGTGCCATTCTTTCCTGCAAGGAGTTAATCTTCAGTGCTTTATCAAGACCAGTTTGCTTTGAAATCAAGGGAAAGAGGATCCCTGGCTTGATCAGCAGATAGACCAGCTTTTCAGCATCCTTTGTGTCTTTCTGATAGTCACTTGTGGTCAGAACATCAAATGGGCCATTGAAAAAATGGGTGATTAGCAAGGTGTAACCCTTCATCATGGACTGCAAATTTGATTTCACACTGAAATCAGCACTGATTTGGTCCATTTCTCTTCAATCTTGATGTAGGAGTAAGCTCCAGAGCTAGCAGGAACATGCCAGTGGAGCAGCTCCAATGTCCCTGGGGACTGAAGCCTCTGTGTCCCCAAGGGGACAGTGCTGCCACCTGGAAAACGAGCTGGGGGCTGAGATAAGAGCCCAGCAAGGTGGACTTGGGCAGGCTTTTCACAGCAGGTGAGACACCTAAGAGTTACCATCATAGCAGCAGCCAGATTACTTGGAAAAAAAAAAAAAGACTTTTCAAGACCCAGAAAATATGCAAACAATTTTGGGGTTTAGTTCATTCGATGCCTAAATTTTATACTTTGTCCAGAATGTTTTATCAGAGGAAAGTGAAGACAATCTCTGTAGCATAAGCCTGAAGACCACGGCAGATGAACAGTGCATGCTAACTCCACACAACACACGCTGAGCTGACTATCAGTCAGGGAACAGAACAGAGAAATTTCACTGGGTACACAAACAGCTTATAGTTTGCACTAAAACTCTTCCTCAGTGGTAAAAGATGATGCTTTTGTTAGCACAATATTAATGTTTATAAACCATCTTGGCATGAAATGGTGTTGGCTTTTATTTCCAGCATGTTATAAAATCATCATGGAAAGAAAAACAGAGTATCCCTAATGCACCAGATTATTGTTACACTGGTATCTCCTGATACTGCACCAGATTAACGTGACAGAGTAATAAAACTCTGTATCTTCATTTATCACACCTCTTTAGCTCTCTCCCACGCTCAGAGAGGTTTGAAATGAATATTAGCTTTTCTCCTGAAGAGAAAATAAGAAGTTACCCAGAAATCATCGATATTTTGACTCTGCCAATTTTTACTCGAGTGTTGGTCTTGTGAGTATTCTTCAGTTCTTCTGTGTTATTACCTAATCCACTGAGGAGGTTTTTTATTTTCTTTGGTTTTGGACTTTATTCTTCCATCTGCTTCCTGTTATATTGCTTAGTCTCTAGGTGTGTGACTTATTCTAGCAACGTGTTTTTATTTTTGTGTTAAAGTAACACTCACACAGTCCCTGTGGGTCCCGCAGTCTGAAAAATGTCCAAAAGGGGTCTCCAATTCTGGGATGAAATGTCTGGAGGGACATTTTGGGTTTTCTATCATCTACCCTCTGTTCTCAAACCACCACGCTGAGTCTGCAGGTGGTTTTGTATGATCACAAATTCCTCTGTCTCTATTCTGCAAATATTCTGGCAAACCAGTATTCATCTCACAAGCTCTCTATATCATACATGGGTCTCTGCCCCACCTCTAAACTTATTTTGAAATAGAAGAGGCTAAGTATGAGACTGTTGTTCCTTGCACACGTTAGTTCTGTTGGTGGTGCTGCCAGTCTCAAGCATATCAAAGGTTTCTCTTGGGTTCCTGGTTTTGATGCTGTTGGGTGCACTTGCTTCAAGTTCATCGGGAATCCTTCATAATCCCCAAGTGAAATGATTTCTCTTGAAAGTGAAGACTGAGATAAGTGACTGAAGGTAAATGAAGACTGAAGACTGCTCCTAAGGCATTCCTTCTCTCAGGCAGCCTTAGGAAAATGTGAGTGAGGACTGGCAGCGATGACACCCTTTCCTTCTGCTCCCCGATGTATTGCCTGTCTCCAGGACTGCCAGCTCTGATTTTTATGGAGCTCCAAGCACATCGGTGGGAGACAACAAATTATAAGGAGTTGTCCCCAGTTTTACAGATACAGAAACTGATGTATGAGGAGTGAAGTGATTTAGGCAGTCTCACAGCCTCAGGGGCGAATTCCTAAATCTCACCCTGGCATTTCAGCTATTCCCTGCTCATAACTGTGTCCTGCTACTTCCATAGCAAATACTAGTATAGAATACAGTGCATGAGAGCAACCAGCCTTGCTCAGCTTTGCTGCTATTGTGAAAGCCCCTCTGGTTTCTTCATTCTGCCAAATTTTTCCTGTGCTTAAGAGCTCAGCTGCTCCAGAGGACCAGGCTGGTGACTGGCGATGGCATAGATGTACGCAGCAGCACACTTTGAATCGAATTCTGCATCCCTGCACTTTGGCAAAGCAAGCTACCAACGCTGAGCGCACAGGGCACCCTCCCTCTGTGAGAGCATAAATTATTACTGCTGCTTGCAAAATGATCTGTGAACTAAAATGGGTTTTTCTAATTCTGTCACTGTAGAAGAACTTCTGGCTAATCAACTGGAGGCAGATGGAGTTGGTAGAGATGACATAAAGGCCTGCACTAATTACGCCACGTGTCTCAAGAACTGATAAGAGAGTTGATTTATGCCTGGAACAGCCTGATAATTCCAGAAATAATAGATATTGCATGACTAAATTAATCAATGTAAACCTGGTTGTGCTGTGATTTTGAATTAACGGCCGTGGTATAGCACAGGTGTATGGAAGGCTGGCTACAGCCTCTACTGAAGAAGCCTAAATGTACCTACTAATGGCCCAAAACAGCGACCAGGCTCTGGATACATCCTGCAATTGTCTCTTATTGTATCTGGTGAGTTCTTGTGCTCGTGAACTGGGGGAATGTGAGTGTGGCCATGTATGACAGCACTAAGAAGGAAATGGTGCACATGTACACAACAGCAGTGGGCAGGAGCAAGAACTTCCTTAGGAATCAGTCCATCCTATGAGTTCATTCTCAATAGTTGAATCAAGAGTAAGTATTTTTAAGACCTGAGTGGTCTCAGCTCAGGCTATCACCCTGCCTGGTGTGCTTGCTCCTCAGGGTTGATGTCTGTTCTCCACCTGCACAGCTGAACGGGGACACCCTTGGGTGGGAGCAAAATTTCTGTCCACCCTGAGCTACAGATGCTGCTGGCTGGCATCAGCCTATAGGACAAGAAGTGTTTTCTTCTGGCTGTTGTCCTGCTTTCCCCATTCTTCATACTCAGACATTGCAGCTCTATGACCCATCATGGGACCTCGCCGTAGTACCCCCTACCTCTCACCTCAGGCTGATGTTTTGGACATAACACAATTTTGCTGTTTGTGTTTGCAGACACGCAATGTTTTCCTGGACCAGCTTGGGAGGATGGACAGGTTTTACTCGGTTTTTACCCAGCTTGTTTGCATTCCTCCACTGTGATTGTTGAAGTGAAGATAGATGTATGGGCTCGTTGTGACTCACTCTTTGTAGGCCAGAACATATATCACTGAACAGAAACACATGCTTTTCCAAACTAAAACAGATGTCAATTAGAAACATCTTAGGTATGAAGACAAATCCAAAAAGGAACTTGCCTGCTAGGGCTTATGGTAGATCCGGAGTCAGTTTTAGCCTATTAAGAAGCCCAGTGACTATGTCCCTCGGCAGGGATTTAACTTCTCCTGTAGAGCGTTTTAAGGAGAAATTTTTGAGGAATTTCTGCTCCAGTGCCACACGTTTTAACAAATTATACCTGCTTTTGGCACCTTATGGCACAGGTGGCACAACATGTGAGTAGATTTTGAATAGTGCATGTCAGGACAGGGTTTGGACTGGGAACTACAAGCTCCTGAGAAGGACAGTTAAGAGAAGCATCAGGTCTCTGCTCCCTTCCCAGGCCATCCTGAAGGTCTCAATCAAAAGGACTCATGGAAACAAGGTGCTGTGGACAAGCTGATAACGGTAACCTGGCTTTGAAACAACATCTTCAGGCTGCTCTGCTGAACATGCTGAGCATTTGTGAAGCTATAAGGGGGAGAGGACTGCAACCTCTCTCTCATTTTGGAAGGCTGCCAACCCCAAAACCTTCAGTAATTTCAACAAGGGGCCTCTCACTCTAATCACTCTTGTCCACCCTTCTCTGGGTTGCACTCTGGGGAGGAACCATGTCAGCACCATGCTCTGTTTAGAGTTATTTGAATAATCTGCCTTGCTTGTACAAATGACAGGCTGATATTTACTGCTGGTGCCAGGGTGCAGTCAGGTCCCTTAGAGATGCTGTAGAAGGTCACCAAATGTTGGAAGGACAGCTGAGATGCCCTCTCCTTTTGTATCCCCTGCCCTTGCTTGCTATTATATACAAATAAATATCCTGACAGAAGGACTGTTTGACCTGTGTGGGTACCAGCAGTGGTGGAAAGCAATTTCTAAAGAGAATAAACAGTTTCTCCCTGGATTAAAACAAAGAACTAATTAGCTTTCTTCCTTTTTGCGTATAGAGAGTCCTCACTTTACAGTGCAAGTAGCTTGGAGCAGATATGAGGCAGGAATCGGGTCTGGATACTGTTCCTTGGTCCCCCCCATCCTGCTATATGGTCTCACAGTAGTTATTTGATCTATATCTACCTCCTGAGCTCCCAAGCACCATGAGGCACAGTGACTTTCCTTTTGGTGTCTGAGCAGGACAGAGCCCCACAGATCCCTGTTCTTGGTTCTACCATACTAAACTATATTGCATCTGCAATGATTTAAGCATCAAAGACTCAGCTGAGTCTTCTTTGTGCAGTGCCTGACAGTGCCTGGTGAAGCCATCAAATGGATAGTCAGAAGGGGATTGAACTTGTTTTAATTTCTGAAAATACAGTTTATATTCATGTCCATACTTACATTCAGAACCAATAAATATACACAACAGCTTTCCAGGACTTCACAATCATCGTCACTTACATAATAATAAAGTGGTTACATTACATTTTATATGCATTTTGGTTTAGAATGTGAAAGTATTATGAATACATTGAATCCTTTCAACAATGTTTTCCTTGTCTTGTTTTTATTCTTTCTTATTGTGTTTGAAAGTATTCCTGAATACTATGACTCTCTTATATGGGTTAATGACAGTAAAACAATCTAAATGGACTACACAGCACTTTATAACCATGGCTCATACACAATTTCAAGATCAGTGCTGTGGTCTTTTTTCTATGAATCTTCCTCTTAAGAAATAGTATTTTTCTTTTAAGAGATCTCCTTGAAGGCTTCCAAAGATACTATCTGAGCTGTTTTCTGCTTTGAGATGATCCCAACAGTGCAAAGCAGCCATAAACTCAGCTTAACAAGGTAGTTAAAACAGGTTTAGTGTTGTTTTGCACCACTAGAGCAGTACAAAGCCAGCAGTGTGTACCAGTAATTCAGTTCTCTAGAATACAGAAAGCGGTAACACACATCTGACTTAGCTTAAACACCATAAGCGCTTCACACAGCCCAGTATAACCCATAACATTTTTAGTTGGGAAATGGAAGGGAGTAAAGTGAAGTCTATGTACATTTATTTGAGCTTGTGGGTCTCCAGATTTTAGCTTTTCTATGACTTCATCTCTCCTTTAAGTCCCCAAATTCTCCAGTGCTTTGCAGTCCCAAACCATGCCCTTAGACCTTGCTAGTCTGCATATGTCCATTGAATTCAATATTTCTCTGGGTTAACATTGATTCCTGCAAGCGGCTGCTGTTCTCTTGCCTGTGTTCAATGGGGTCACCATCCTCTACACCATTGCCCCTTCGGAGGCAAAGGACTTTCTGAAAACTCTGCTTGAAGTTGTCAGAAAGAAATCCATAAAGAATGGGGTTGGCACAGCTGTTTGCATAGGACAGGACCACCACAAAGAAGTATACCCCTACCAACACAGGGTCTTCTGGCAGTATAAATATCAAATTAACAATGTTCATCATGTAAAATGGTAGCCAGCAAAACACAAAGACCACCACAATGATCACCACCATCCTGGTCACCTTCCTCTCTGATCTCCTGCGTCTCGTAGACCCAACTCGGATACCTGAAGATTTGACTTTAATCACAATCAGCAAGTAGCAGAGACAGATCACCAACAAAGGACCAAAAAAACCAAGGACTGATGTGTAAATGATGAACGCTGCTGACCAGATGTTGACAGGCTCTGGCCAATTCATGTTGCAGGTCTGAAAGTCTTCCTGCACATCCGAAAAGATGATCACTGGAAGCACCACCAAGAATGAGAATGTCCAGACAGTTACACTGATGAGCTTGGCCACTCTGGGACGTCTCCACTTGGTTGATTTAATGGGGTGAACTACTGCCAGATAGCGGTCCATGCTCATCACAGTCAAACAAAAAATACTAGTGAATTGGTTAATACCATCTACAGTCATAACCAGCCTGCACAAAAAGGAGCCAAAAGGCCAATAGGAGATGGCATTCTGGGTGGCCAGGAAGGGCAGGCCCAGCATGAAGAGTACATCAGCAACAGCTAAATTCAAGATGTATATGTTGGTGACAGTTTTCATCTTGGCATAGCGCAAAACCACATAAATGACCAATGTGTTGCCGCTGAGTCCGACTGCACATACAAGGAGGTAACAGATGGAAATCAGGACTTTGTGGATGTATTTGAATGGGGGCTGCTCTGAAAGCGTCCCATTCTCTGTCACATTTGTGAGCAGTGAGGAATTCACATCGCTGGAGCTAGCTTCTGTGCTAAATGTGCTGGAAAAGTATAAAGGATCCATAACTTTTACTCCTCAGTTTTTCTTTTAAGGCTAAGGGAGATTAAACTTCATGGGCATCTTGTTCCTAGAAAGACAAAAAAAAAAAAGGGAAGAAAAAGAGAGAAAGAAAGAGTGAATTAGAAGTAGACTAAGTGTTGCAGGTCATTTAATTTTCTATCTACAGTCAGAATTTGTGTCTGAATTACGCAGTAAGCACATGGGATGAGATCAAGGCCTGAACAAAGCAATTGCATAATGGGAGAGTCGCACCAGTGCTCATCCCAGTAGATGGTGGTCTCTGTTTAATTTCCACAAGCTCCATGTAGTGGGGTCCAGGCTGGATGTAAGTGTGAAGATGGGAGGCTGCACGACAGTAACACAGCAGGCATCCCACTGGGAAACGCAAGCCAGAGGAGGTGGTGATGGCCATCACACTTGACGGGCAGAGCAGAAGCTTTCCTGCAGCACAGGAACCTGAATGGCCCAGCATATGGGCTGTTCGGGTCCAAAGCCTATTTGTAACAAGGCCAGTGCTTCCTCCACTGATGAGAAATGTCAATTCTTGCATGCCTTCTGTGCCACTTGGTAAGTGAATTTTACCATCTGATGGTCTCACTCTCCATAACCTGTGGTAAACATATTTTCCTCTTTTGTGAAATAAAGGAGCAGGGCAGTAATACCCCCTGCTTCCTCACTTGCACAAAAATACACAAATCCAGAACCCACCTTTCCTCCTAGCTTTCTGTCTAAAAACCGATATAGAAAATGTTAGAAGATAATTTTGAAAGACTGACCGGACACAAATAAGGCTGAAAGCAGAGCTCTGGCATTACTGCTGAAAGCTTTAAAGTCCAATTTGGTACAATTCTGCTGTCACTAGCAGAGGGTGCCTGGAGAGGCTCAGGGACTGACTCAGCCCTGTCTCACTCCCGTACAACCTCTGGGTGCTTTCAGAATCCGGAACCAAAGATATTTTCCGGCTCTTCATAGCTGAAGCTCCAGTGCAATGTTTCACAGGTCTCCCTGTTTACATGGAAACAGTCTCAGTTTGATATATTCAAATGCCACTTACTGCCTGGCAGAACCAATTGAGAACCCCCAGGGAACATCAGCAGTTGTGTAGGTGGGAAAAAAAAACCCTCCATAACAACCAACAAAACCCTAGGGGAAAAAAACCCAACAAAACAACCAACAAGACCAAAAAAAAATAATCAATGAACTCCAAGTTGGAGAGGACCCTGTCTGAGAACACTTTTCTATCAGGTCAAGCCTAGTGCACGTGGATGTGAAGACACTGCAATGGAAAGGTACAAGCTGTTTCTTTTCCATCTCTTGAGGCTACTCTTCCCTTAGTGTTTCTGAGTCCCTTTGCTCTTGCCCTGGAAGTGTGCTTTTTGTCTTTCTTCTGCAGGAAATCCAAGCTGCAGTGGGCAGCTTAAGGACACAGACAGCTGAACTTGGTGACAGAATATATTTTACTAGACAATCTGAAAAGAGTTGGGAATTTCTAACGCTCTCTTTCTATGGCATACTTGATTCACATGAATATTTTTTCACTCTTTGTCTGAAAACGGCCTAAGTAGGTGTTTATAAAGCTTTCCACTATAAAAAAAAAGTTAAAGTATCTGCTATAAAAGAGTGGAGAATCAGAACACCAGCATGGCCCAAGATCTCTCCCAAGTCTGGCCAGCAGACTGTGGTGAAGGTGTTCAAGGAGGATGTGCCCAGCAACTTTTGTTCCCATCACCTGCTGGTTAGGTTTCCATAATAACCTGGGGGTGTGAATCTGCATTCAAGATGATGTCAAAAACACCCAGCCCACATTGCACCCATGCCTTTCGAGCAAAAGCAAAATTCAGTCTCATGTAAGCATGCAAGAGACTTCTTGTCTCCAAGAAGAACGCAAACACCTCCACGGGCTGGTTACCGTGCTTTCTTTTTGGGTGAGAATAACTGCAGTGGGTGAGAGTAGAAGTCCCTCCAGCTACCAGTAGTAATCACAAATATGCTGTTCTGATTTGGAAATGTGCAGATGGGAAGTAGGTGTCTCACATGTCGCTCCCTAGCTGGGAGGAGATGTACCAGAGAAATCAGAAATCCAGGGTGGCTGGGATGATAAAGCTGAGAGAGCTGCCAAAGCTCAAACAAATACTGGCTTGAAGATGGAGATGAGAAATGGGCAGGGAGGATCTGCAGGTTCTGAATAAGCTACCATGGTGTGTTTGGGGTTTGCATATTGCAGCCATGGGCTCGCTGCAAGAGTTGTTGCGGTCCCTGACAGCACTCTGCATGGCAAGGTCAGCTGAGACCTTGATCCTTGGGAATTAAATAATAACATTGGACTTAGTGCTTAACTAAGAAAAGGCAAACTCCAGTTCTGGCCAAAGAGTGGACTTTTAAATCCTGTTCTGACACAAATTTTAAAGGACAAAGCTGTATTAAAACACAGATTATTTCTCTGGGAGAAGCCAGAGCAGCACCACGCTCCCCTTGGGCTGTGAGGTGTTTGATCTTTGGAAGGCTGCATTTTCTTGCAACTCAGATGCTGTGTGTGACCCAGCTGGTTAGCCAGTGCCTTTGAAGGGAAGAATATAAACAAAACAGGTAGTGGGATGGGGCAGTCAGTATTTATAAACACCTATTCATGGAACAGCATCTTTGGGACTGAGTACAGTGCTGAGATTGGGAAGGCACTTCTCCCCAGACTAGCTCAGCAACATCCAGTCTGGGCCAAAAAGTGAAATTTTTGTTCTGGGACTGCAAAAATAGGAGGTCAGCAAGAAGAACTAGTGCTGCCACTCAGTGGGGGAAATCCAGGGAATGCATGT
This sequence comes from Tringa tobata, assembly GCA_033628505.1. Lineage (NCBI taxonomy): Eukaryota > Metazoa > Chordata > Aves > Charadriiformes > Scolopacidae > Tringa > Tringa tobata. Next base: position 677,028 of record JAHREE010000502.1, read on the forward strand.
GTGGCTCTCATCCTAGTGCTATAAAAAAAATGGAAGATGAACATCTTTCTTCTAAAGTTAACTCCTTTTTCCCCACAATACATATTCTTAAATAGTTGACTATGGAAATTGCACAGTAAGTTCTTCAAGCCTGTTACTCCTTCCACCACAGTTAGAGTTCAAGCCTTGGGAGAAGCACTGAGGAAGAGGAGTTCCTATATGTGGATAACTTACTCTACAAATGCTTGCCAAAGGCATCAGGTTCTTTGAGCCATCCATTGCCAGCATTCTAGAAAAGGATTTTCTAGAGGGACCTTTGGGTGCCTTCCATGCAGGGGGACAGCTCTTCCAGCTTCCTTCAGCAGCAGCTGTGATGGTCTCTTCCTGCTGTGTGCTATCATTGACCAGGAGTCAGTGATACTTCAGCAGTTTGTTAGTCTGCTTCTTTAGTATTTTGGTGAGAACATTAACCTTTACTCTCGTATTTTTGGTTCCATTGGATGAATTTTGCACCTTTCCCTTCAAAAGCAGGTGGATTCAGAAGGAAAAGCATTGCTAAGGCTCTCATGCAAATTCTTTGGTGTTCTCATTCGCTGGCAGCCTGCAGGTTGGCAACAGCAAGCAGCTGCCATCACCTGAACCTTCCCCATGCACTGGCTGGGGAGGTGATGTGCTTGGAGTTGCCCAGATCTGAAAACTAAGCCCAGGTCTCCAGAGTCCCCGTTCAGTGGCTTAGTGGGTAAAGCACTGAAACCACATCGCCTTTGCCTTGTAGCCACTGGTATTCTGGGACTCGCTATAGCATGGCAACAACAAAAAAAAGCTGAACAGCTGCAAAAACATGTTTTGCTGGATGTCTTTGGTGAGCATTGATGATTTTCCCCTCTGTTACCTAGCTAAGAGCTTACCCCTCAGCAGCACAATGTTTGTCTGAACTTAACACTGCCACCACAGCAGTTAATGACCACCAACCTCAACAAAGGATGGCTAAATATAATTAAGGCATGCTGACTGATATCTTATACACTTGTTTTGGTATTCTTAATTAATGGATTAATAAAAAACCACCTCTAGGGGACTTTCTGTTGTCCAGATTTTTGTCCCCTTGATGTTTGATCTCCAAGACATCACACCGGCATACTTCCTAAATTACGTGCTTTGTGCTTAAACCACATGAACCAAAAAAGGCAATGGAGCTAAGAATAGAGTATCTAGAGTAGTAGGAGCTAATCCAGAGGAATCACTGGTATAATTCCAAGTTCTCCTTTTCCAGAGCAGTACCCTGAAAAAAAAAAGGAGACATCCACTGCAGCTGAACATATCTGACTGCCTGTATCCCTGCCCAAGAAAGCTGAGAGAAGAAATTGCAGAGGTGTTATGGTACAAACCAGTCTGCTCAGAAGAAAGTATTTAGCTTTTGTGAAAACTTCTCTAGCAGATACCCTAAACAAACATGCTTTTACTGGGCACAAGAGCAGGTACTCATCTAAAAGCTCACAGCAGCCCATTACTGACTGAAGCATCATCACAACAAAAGGAAGAGCAAACCTTAAAACTGTCCAGGCAGATCAAGGTTGAAATTCTTCCTGGCTGTGGTTACAATAGCAAAACAAAAATAACTCTATCAAGTGCATTGCATCAGAGTCAAAGCTGGGTATAGCTGGGATCAAGAAGGAATTACATAAAGAAACCTAATTTTATGAGTCAAGATTTGATCTCACTGCCTATTTACCACTGAAATCATGATTCTCTCTTATGCAGCATCAAGCATAATTGCTGTGAACTACAACAGAACAGCAGATTACTTCTTCCAGGTGCCAAATACCTAGCAGAAACAGACAAAATGGTAATCCAGACAGATACACTTTTATAACAGATGGCCTCGGTAATAATGGGAAGAAAAACACTTGGGTAAGTATCCAAGAAGTATCTAATAGCAGCAGAGCTTTGTGGGTTCCCCCCGCTCCATCCCATGGAGTTGGCTGCGATGCATTAGTGGAGCAATTTGCTATAACAAAGCAAAGGAAAACTCTCCTGGTCCTTTAGTAAATTTGCCCTTTTGAGGATGAATGTTCATCACCTGCTCCTTCAGCTACAGCCCATGGAGCCTCACGCTTTGCATTTCAGAGCCAAGGGCTTCTGCTGCAGGAGGGAGAGCAACCTGCTGGCAGAAGGGGAAGGAAGGGAGGTGGTGGTGTGAAACCTGGTGTCACCTGGCAGAAGAGTTCTCAAATAACACAAACACCCCGACAGGGCTCTGCATGAGGATGAGGAGGGAAATGCCAAGACCTGCTTCAACTTCTTACAGTTATAATAATGTTCTTATACTAAACCACTAGTTCCCTGAGAGCACAGAAATCTCATCATTTCATATGCAAAACTCCTGTGTTTCCCCACTCCCTACCTTATTCCACCACCTGGGGTAAAAAAAAAGCAAAAGGATTCAGCTCAGATGGGAACTTTCTTCTCGTTAAAATCTACCATATGATATCTCTCAGGTGTGTTTCTCACTCCAACAAACCGAGGTGATTGATTTTCCTCTACAGTAGACATAACAAAACAACTTTCTTGCACTAAATTGGTTTTTGGTTTTGGTGACTAGCTGTGTTGGTACTAAACACCGATCAACTGAAGTCAAAATTGAATAACGTCTTGCCACTTTTAGCACTATCAAAATCTTTAGGAACTATATTTTCAACTTTGTTACCATCCTACCAGCCTAGTGTTTCCTAGAGCACTCTGCAGAGACGATACCTGATGACTTGGTCCTATTTTTAGTTTGCAAACAAACAGCCCATAAAACACTTTTGCTTTTGCCAAATATTTGCTAAATACTTTTTTTCCCCAAACACATTTCAGGCTCTGTTATGCTCAGAGATTACTCACTTTGGCTGAGCTGGTCCTGTCACACAAACAGTCCTGTAAATCACATGCTTCTGATTTTTCTCCCAGATCAGTTGATTTAAGCAACTTCAGTCAGAGGAAAGTGTGGAGCCCAACATCTCTGCGCTCACACCTGAGCAGGTGAGGCTGGGGCTAAACTCCAACGACTGCGCTGCTGCATCACTGTAACCAGGGACTTTTACCAAAATGTTTCTCTTCCGCCCCGCTCTCCTCTGCGATCCATTGGCGTCAACCGATTTCAGGGATGCGACAGATTCAAAACCAGTTCAGGAGCATTTAACTATGGGCAGCATCTGCTCCATGGCTGAGAGAGAGCTGAAACAACCACAGGTCCCTTTGGCTCTGTCACCCCTTCCAGGAGAGCCCTGGGTCCGACCAAGCTCAGTAACAGCTTCTCTTGCTGCATGAAGAGGAGCAGCTCCAGGAGAGGACCCTCAGGTTCAGGAGCACCTCACACCAGCAGTGCTGATCCACTCTGGCCACCAAGCCCTGGCAGCAAGGTCCCCCAGGCTGGGATTCCCAACAAGCACTAACAGACCCATCCCAGCACCCTAAGTACTGGCTCCCTGGTGTGACCTGCATGTCTCCACCCCCACAAAACTATAAAAAGTCTCCAGTTTACGCCAACGCAAGCCTGCAAGTTCAAAACACTTGAGCTGGGTTGTTCTTTCCCTGCTCTTCAGTCAGGCCACAGGGAACAAGCTGTGCCCAATTCTTCAGGTACTGGAAGCTGCAGCAAACCAGCAAGACCAGTGGTGTTACTCCCAGCCCTGATCGATGGTGAAT
>JAHREE010000502.1:680835-778028 GCA_033628505.1 Tringa tobata
CCACCTACTCCGCAGAAAGTTGGGCTGGATGTAGGGAGCCGTCGGTGCCGGAGGGAGCAGCCTTCCGCCGGGATGCTCTGCCTCTCCCCAGCATGCCTGTGCCCCCCCGCCTCCCCAAGCTCAGGGATGCCCTTACCTGGCTCTGTCGCCCCGCCGCGGTGCCGGTCCCGCTGCTGTGCCCGGTCCCTTGCACCCCGAGGAACCGGCAAACCCCCGCCGCGGGTGCGGGGTCTGCGCTTTGCGAGGGGAGCGGCGGCTCCTGGGAGGGGCTGGGAGCACCCACTCTGTGCCCACGGAGAAGGGAAGTGGGTATCACAGGAGACCTGCATTTCCTCCCCTGGTCTAGCTCCCTTCCAGCCCCGAGAAGTCCTTTTAAAGACTCCCGCAGGCTCGTCTGGAGCGAGCCCCCTCCCCGAGCGCAGGGGAATCACTGCTGCTCCTCCGACGGTGCAGGGCTCCTTCAGGGGCGACGAGAAGAGACTGTCATCTCCAGCACATTTATCTTACGCACCTGAGCACAAGGGAAGACGGAGTGACAGGGTCGGACTCAGCATCCTGCCTCACCATGGAGAAGAGGAGCTCAAATCCCATGTGGGGATGTTTTACTCCAGCTGGCTATGAATCAGGCCCTAAAATTACTGGCTAGTGGAGAGATGCAGGGCTTAATATCCCGGCTGCCAGGCTAAACTTGGTGTTTATTTTGCTGGCTCCTAAATTCCCATTGACTTCACCAGGGTTCGGCTGGGCTGAAAGGTTTTGCCCTTTGAATGCAACAAGTGAATAAAAGTCATAAGACAGCTCTCCCCCCTCTGTCCTGCACCCTCCCTCTGCTATTACATATAAAAACATGGGTATTGGTGTCACCTAAGCCCCTTTGCTCTGCTGCTTGCCCCCGTGTGAGCAGGGGGGGTGTGTGTGTGAGTGCAGGGCTCCCAGCCCCTGCCAGGCACTCCTGTCTTCATCAGCATGCACGAGGCATCGGCCTTCGTAATAATGTATATGATCTTAATCCACTGCTGAGGCTTTTCAATTAGAGATCTGTGATTGAGTCAGATGTGTGAATGCGAAAAAAAGAGAAGGAGAAAGCTGCTTTTGGCATGTCACTTTCTAATTCAATCTGCTGATGTATTTATGGTCATGTATTGCTAAATTGAACTAAGACTCCAGTCTGCTCTTGCCATGACAATGGGGAGAGTCATCTGATAAAAATAGAGTTGGGATGATAAACAGAAAAGAAGAGGAGATTTTGATTACCTTCTTTGAAAACACGCCAAGCAAAATGTGATACATTAGCCCCACTGTGAATATCAGCTTGAATCAAAATAGGGCTAATTTAATGAATTTCCCTCATATATTTTATTAGCATTTGTAACATAAAAAAAGTTGCTGAGGAAACACAATGGTCCCTAAGTTTTCCTGAAGAAAATACCACTCTTCCTCTAAATAAACACCTCGCCAAAAGTATTTTTACCAGGATCTATGCTATGATAGAAACAGGATTTGAAAAAGGTCTCAAGGCTTGTCGAATTCTTTACCCACTCAAGTCAACAGCAATATTCCGTTCCAGGGCTGAATGAAGAGAACACAAAGGCTATCTGAGAACGCTACCTGTTATCGTGCTTTTAATGGCTAATGCCCCCAGTCAGAGACCAAAGATCAGTTACACCAACCATAGAATAAACATGGGAGGAAAAATAACTCCTGGCACACAAGTGCAGGTGCAGATACCCAGCGGCGCAGCTGGACATGCAAACCTTCAGGGGCACGTGGGAAGGGTGATGGCCCGGATTTGTTGGGGGGGTGTCAGCGTGTGAAACAGATGAGATGTATGGAGGAAAAGCACACAATTGTGATGGGACAATATTCTTTTTTTAAATTCTAATGGGTCGGTCCTTTTTGCTGCATGTAATATTTTGTAACTGTATAATGAATATATCTTTCACATTTTTTTTTTTGTTGAGGAGGTTATAGAGAGGAGAGAGCTCTAATATTGAGCTGTGAGCCTCAAACTGCATTGTTTTGTTTTGTTTCACTCTTTGTGTAAAAACACCTCTCAAATAACCGTGACTCGGACACAAGCCTATTTATTTTGCCATTCCTTGTCACATACAGAACTTCAGAGTCATAACACGATCCCTGAACGCTGCGTTTCCTACTGTAATGATGAATGATCATGAAACTGCTGACAAATGTAATGGTAGTAATACATTTTAAAATGGTGCGTGTGTGTAACGTGGGGGAGGTGACGGCTCCAGGGGAGCTGTGAAGCCAGGTTGCATGGGAAGCTCCTCCTGTGCTTTTGCAAAATTCTTGTCAAAATTCAGCTGAAGCAGAGAGGATGAGTTGTGATCAATGCTTTCAGAAGGAAGAGCTCCTGGGGAACTTATGTCAGCAGCCTCTCCTGTTGAACCCGGCAGCAATGAACAGAGAGTGATTGCTGGCGAGGGAGGAATTATTAGTGTGTAAACCATCTCAGTGACAGACTTGGGTCCCGACCTGGCTCGAACTACATGGAGGTGTTGAAACTGAGACCCTGGGGTTGGATTGCCTCTCACTAGGACTGAAGCAGTGCAACAGAGATACCTTTCAAACTCAGACGAACAGAGAAACCGAGAAGGAGGAGAAGATGTATGGTTTGCTCCTAGTTTGTTTCTGGAGCCATTGTTCTAAAAATTGATTGTGTACTAAGGATTAGACCCAGAATTTTCATTACCACAAGAGAACTAGTGTCAAAACCAGTGAAATCAGTATTGAAAAGCATAACTTTGCCAGGCTGGAAGTAGACTCTTTGATGCTTCAAAATCTTTCCACGTGGTGAAGGAGTGTCTTTATTCTGAAAAATGAGAGTCAGAAGCAATGACAACCAGGGAAGTATGTTCTTGGTTAAACAGCCAGTTGGGGCTGAGAGACACATTCATTCCTCATCCCCACAAGATGCCTCAAAGTACAGGATGGCCATGTTGTGAAGGTGCCCATCCCAGCAAGCTACAACTCTGGGACTTGTGGCAAATGAAGTTTCGGCCCCCAAGACTAAATTCCAGCCTCTGCCTGAAGGTTACAGTATGTTTTCCTCTAACACATTACCAGTTTTGAGGAGAAAAGAAATGTATGGGGTAAGAGCTCTAGTGTATTACCCTGAAAGAGAGTCATTGAGCTTGCTGGATGAGAGTGGTTGCTTATCACTTGGAGTTTTCAAATCCAGCTGAGATTTGGGCTGTAGCATAGTCCTGAGTTATTCACGTTACCATAGAAATAAATGGATCCATTTTCTGCCCTTCACTGTTCAAAGCTTCAGACTACACTGGCTACAGATATCTATCACCCCTCAAGCTCACGAGCCCTGGCCATGGTCATCGTGTTGGGTTTCCAATCTTTGCTTCTCCCAGAAACTCCACATGTAGCAGTGACTTTTTTTTTTTTTTAACTTTCTCTTTCTTTTTTCTTTAATGATTGGCTTGCATTCAACTCAAGCATTTTTGAAGCTCACAGAAAACATGCTTCGGCTCAGCTTCTAACTGGAAGACAGTTACTCTGTTCAATTACATTCACAGTTTGGCTGGCTGAAGCCGAATGTTTTCACTTTGCCTGTAGAATATGCTGTGAAAAGCCAGGCAGCGGGAATCGCAGTGAGGTTGAGGTGTTTTCACTTCTCTCTGTTATTCTCCTTACAAGGAAGAAAAATCAATGCCTTTCAAATCAGTGCATTAAAAATCTCTCAAATGGGCTGTAATTACAGGCCCATCTGTTGTCAAATTGTTGAATTGCCTGCAGCAGAGATGCGTGAAGATCTTCCCAGTTGGTCATTACTGAGCAGCCCTGGGTTACTCCCCACCGTGGTGATGCACCGACAGCCCGCTCTGCCTCTTGGAAGCTGAGGAGGAGAAAGCACAGGCCAAGGGGCTGGGTTTGCTCATCACTACATTGAGAATCACTAGTCTTTAGGTGGCAAAATTTCACATGCACCACTTTGTTTGTACCAGCAGCATCTTGTGGTTTTCAGCCGATTCTTCTGGCAATGTAGTTTTTCTATGAGAAGCTCATTTTTCCACCAGGAGGACTTTGCCTGATGGGATTATTTTTTTTTAACCAACCATCAAAATCAATGAGCCTTTCCTGCTCATTCCTGACATGCATCAGTGGCAGGTATTCAAACTGCTTGTCACTCAGTTCATTGATGATGAAGGGTTCTGTGACCCTCCAGTGCTTGGCTGGAGGGACATGTTGGTGACATGTGCCATCGTTCCCCATCATCCCTGTCCCTCCTCCTTCTCCTGTCCTTGATGGATCATTGTCCAGCAACACAACTGGTACCAAGCAGACAGGAATGATCCTGGAGCTCTGACTCTAAGCTTTTTGGGGACCACGGTTTTTAAAGATGAATAATTTATTAAAATCATTTTGCCCACATCCTGCTTTTCTCCATAGTCTTTAGCTGGCGTCCTGTTAGAGTCTCTCAGACAGACTCAAGTGACGTTTGAAGAGAATTTCGCCATCATATTGAAATGAAGAGGACAATGGCAGGATTCCAGCTGCAAAGCAAATCCTTTCCAAAGAATTGCTGGGTTTCATAAAAGGGGTAAAACGGGGAAAAGCATTTGTGGTGACTAATGGTTAACTGGAGAATATTTGTAGGAAGACATTTGTATGTGCACATTTTTTCCTGTTTTAAAGCAGCTTACTTCTCTGTATTGTGTTTAGAATTGTTTGTGTAGGTTTTTTTCTGTTAGGCTATAATAAAGTATAATTAGATGCATTTTCATTTAATTAAGGTGCTTTGTTTTCAATGAGATGAGGTCCAAGCAGGATATTTATTTCAGAATGTGACTTTCTTCTGTTAATCTTGTGCTTACATCTGTTAGGAGAAATATGAGATGATGTATTTTGAAAACCAGGTGATGTGCAAATCTGTAGCTCAGATGAAGATATTTGTTTGGATTCTCATAATTTTCTGCATTATGCACCTCGTCCTTAGGCAGCACTTCTGTAAAAAGTTCTGTTACTCTACATTACATGGCCATCCTCAACAAGTGATAGGACCACACACAACACACAGGGAGTCCAGAACTGGCAAGAAAAGACTGATTTTCCATAAAAATTTCTTGTCTTCAACTGCTGCAATGGACGGACCATCATTATTAATTAATTAGTAGGAAGCATGTAAACCTGTCCAGCTATCTTCTAAGGAAAGTTCGCCGTAATTCTTCTAAGTTCAGCTGTGCAAAATACACATCTCACATAAATGTCATCCTCCCTTAAGCATGTTGATGCTGCTGAGGTGCTCAGAAACTGAAATGGAGATTGCACTGGTGCTGGCACTTTCAGAAATGTTTTCTCTGGGCTGAGGATTGGAATCAGTGAAGTCAACAGGTCTCTTGTGACCTCTGTGGGTGGATTTTTGTTGTACTGCAGTGGCCAGGAAGCAAAGTGACTAGGTGAGTTACTTAATGATTCATTATTCATTTTGTAGTTATTAATGTGAGCAGCAGCCAGCATCTCAAGCCTGCAAACTTGTTTGGTTTTCTGCCAGATTCCTCATTATGCACATGTAAACACAGGCAAATCATTTAATAGGACAGCCTTTATTAAATAAGGATAGATTTATTAAATAGAAAGCTCCTGAGCTCTGATGACAAATATTTACAAGCTTGGGGACTTGTTGCAGGATTGGAAGGGATAATAACAGCAACTTGGTAAAATCAAGTATTCGGTAAAATACTGCACGTTTTATGGTTCAAATCCAGAACTTGCTGCTCTCTCCATGGAGAAGGGTAGGAAGAAAATCTTTGACTTACAAGTGCTCTCCAGTGAAAAGACATGGAATGTAGAAGTAATAGCATTCCCTGGCATCTGTAAACTGTATAACTGTAAACAAGCATTTACTTCATGTTCTCAGAGAAACTCCCAAAGCTGAATGATAATATTTCTCTTGAGCCAAACCATTTTTTAGAAACTGTTGAGTGAGAAAGACTTGCAAGATTTCAGTTGTTTCAGTGCAGGCCAGGAAGGTTTTCACACACCCTGGACTGCCTGTAACAGACAAATCCTTAACCTGTTGTCACCACCACATAGAAGCAACGATAAAAGCTTATCCAAAGAACGGAAATAAGTTGGGAAGTAGGAGAAGTTGGGGGTATTAGAAAAAAATGTGAAGAATCCTGCATCTTTTGTGCTAGGGTTGCATCAAAGACACTTGAAATAGCTCAAATCTGCAGTGATGCACTGTATGTCCTTCCATCACATGAAGACCTTAATGTGAGTCATCTCACAGTGAAAGGTGAGGGAAACAAACCAGATTTGTCAATGCTGATCACTATCTCCTTTGTCCAGCATGTCAATAAAGAGGTGGCTGTGCGCTGGCAGAACTGGTGTCCTGTTTTAGGAACAAATAGTGCCTGTGAGGATCAGCTGGTATTTTAAAATTTTCTCTCATCCTTGAAACAAATGTCTGTCTTTCTTAGGAGAGGTGGGATGAAGGCATGTAACCTACTACCTTAACCATGTCAGCCCTGAGGCGTTAATGGTGGGAGCTGGTTCCCTGCAGTACTGCTTACAGATTCTTCTACCTACCTGCAGGTTGACACAGAGGGGACATAAAGCATGAGAACCATGTAGACACCCATTTAAAGCTTATTCCTGTCCTAAAGCAGCAATTTAGAATAGAATAATATAGAATAGAAATAGAAATAGAAATAGAAATAGAAATAGAAATAGAAATAGAAATAGAAATAGAAATAGAAATGAATAGAGTAGAATAGAATAGAATAGAATAGAATAGAATAGAATAGAATAGAATAGAATAGAATAGAATAGAATAGAATAGAATAGAATAGTAGAAGAATAGTAGAAGAATAGAATATTTCAGAAGGGACCAACAACAATCATCTAGTCCCACTGCCTGAACACTTCAGGGCTGACCAAAAGTTAAAGCATGTTATTAAGGGCTTTGTCCAAATGTCTCTTCAATGCTGACCAGCTTGGAGCATTGACCATCTCTCCAGTAAGCCTGTTCCAGTATTTGACAACCCTCTCAGTAAAGAAATGCTTCCCAATATCAAGTTTGAACCTCAGTTTTGAATAGTCCTTGTGGATCTTGGACCATGGAGGACTGCCTGTGTCCCTTGCATTTGTACCTCCTGCTCAGACAAGCTGGAAGCAGTCCTTCCCACGCCTATAATATCTGCAGTATAATATGATTGAGGTTGGGTTTTCTGCATGTATTCTTTTTCATGGCCTCTGCTAGCAGTTTAGCTGTCTTCTAATGGAAATAACTTGCAGCCTTTGGTCCTGTTAGGAAATTAAGTCTGCAGACAAATTCACTTCAATTTATAGCTTGGCTTTTAATGAGAAGCAGACGCAAAAAAAATGAAATATTAAAAACAATCTCTATGCGCATGTGCCAATTTGTGGAACATAATAGCCTCATTATTAAATTCAACAGTCAAATTCGCTTTGGTGCTGAAGTGAGCCAGTCTCATTAGGAGGCTCGCTATTGCTAGTAAGTGTTTGGCTAATGGCTATAATATGTCTTCTTGGATTCTTCCTGGCACTTTGCGTGTCTTACCGTATGAAGAACAAACATTACACAGGTTTTTTTTTTATGTCTTGTACTTAAAATATTTCAATTCACTCTTTTGAAATGCTCTATCAATACTTATATAATTTCTGTCCCTGGGGAGTATTATGCCCGTTTTGCTGGCACGCTGTGTTCTGTGAAGCCTCGACTGTGAGTTGATAACAACACTGAAAAAGAAGCACTGATATCTTACCTCACACTACATAACAAAAACCAGCTGTTTACCGAAAAAAGCTCTATTACAGGGAGCAGGAAGTTTCACTTTAATGTCTGTAGTTTTTATGAGATTATGATTTTTGAGACCAACATCTAGAAAATATTTATTTATTTTTTATTTACTTCTTTACAGTCAAAATGTTTCCTTTGTGTTAAATTGGAAATTCATATTGATTTCTGGTGAGGTTTTGTTTTGATCCTTGACACAAACCTCATTCCTGCAGCTCTAGTTTCACCTTTTTATTTTCTGCTTCAGGGAATCGAAAATGCTCCCATCAGAGAGACAAAACTTGGTAGAGATCGATATATTTGTGTTTCTAATGCCACACTTCAAACCATGACTCAGGCTGGTCAACTTTAAATGAAATTTCTTTGGAACAATGTACCCTCTAAAGTATCCAAAACTCCCACTTCTAAAAACATACAGCAGTGCATTAGCTGGGATTATTGCTGCTATTAATGTACAAGAGAGCAGGGCTTAACTCTACTTTTCAAAATATTTCTGATTTATACTTCAGCAGCCTGAAAACACATTTTCTGTCCTCCCATGTTGATAGCCTGCCTTCGCAGGTGGGTTCCAGCATTTGGAAAACCAACTGGGGGAAATCAAACCCAACCTCAGACATTGAAAACAGAACCTACACACACTGGAAAGTTTGATGGTAGGTAGGTGAAGGACTGATCTTCAACAGGCTGGTCATAATTTTTCCAGAAAAATAACAGACAAGGAGGTTGCAATGCACTTATTTTGCCAGGATTGTGCCTGGTGTGAAGCATACACCCGGATGGTGTTTAGTAATCACTCCACCAACTCAACAAGATTTGAAGTGATTACTGAAAACTGTTCAGTTAGTGAGCTTCAGCTGAGGTACCTGGTCTCATCAGAAGCAGAAGGATGTGCCTGTGTCATTTGTTCTGTACCAAAAATGGAAACAACTTGGAGCATGTCACTTAAACTCACAGGGCCCAGCTGTCAGCTGGACAGGTTGGGAGCTGGTAACACAGGTGGTAACACACAATCACACAGACATGAATAGCTGAAATTGGGATTTGATCACGACAAATTAATTGGACAATGTTTGTCACGAACAACGTAACGTTCCCTCATTTTAAGACAGTCCACATGTGCTTCTAGCCCTGCCTTACAAGGCTTTGATTTCTGTATCTTGGAAATGCTGTATACATGCCAAATATCATGATTATTAAGGTCATTTGCACCGAAGAGAGTCTTAATGAAAACATGAAGAGCCATGACCTTACTCCAAATTATTCAGGCTGCAGTAATAGAGAAGTTCAGGCAGAGACATCTCTCAGCCTTCATCCCAGCCTGGATGTGAAAGTAACACTTATTATGTCCCTGACAATGAATGAACAAGCAGCTGTGAGACTGCGACTCATCCTGGCTCTTCCCTGGGTAATTAAATGGATTTTTAATCTGTATTTGCTCACTGTGGTGTCTCAGGAATATGCTTGACGTTTAAGCCATATGTAATTCCCAATAATTTATGTAGTCACCTGCTAAGGAGTCCTTAGAAAGTGAGCCACTTGCCCTCCAGGACTCAGGCTGGTGTGAAAGGAAGGAAGGGAGGGCTGCAACCTGTGGTACACGTGGAAACATGCAGGTTTTATGCTTAAAACCTCTTTCATTTGCACTTTCCCCTCCTGAGAAGGTTTGCTCTCAGCTTTCCATCAGAAAGCACTACAGCTGGTGGCAACAGGAGCTTTTGCTCTCCTGGGTTATTCAGCACTGCTCTTGGGCAGCCAGAGGTGAGGACGCACCTCTTCAGCTCCTCGCTCCTGGGAGAAACCAGGATAGCCCACAGGAGTGACCACCTCCTGCACCAGGGCAGACACTGGAAGCTGAGATGATGTCTCCATCTAGAGCCTCATCAATAAAAGGTTTAATAACTGGACTTCCTCCTCCTCTGCTGTGGCCTTTCTGAGGTCTAGGTGAAGCTTAACCACAGTCTAGATGCAGATATAATGCTCTATGATATAGTAGATATTTCACCCAGTTATATGATGGGCAGCATTGCTTTAGAGCTTAAGGCAGAGCCTTAAACAAGCATTAAATCCACTTCATGATGGATGTGAGCCTCCGGAGAAGGGCGTATCTTGCCTATGACCTTTTTTTAAGGCTTATCAGCTTTTCTTTACTGTTTCTCTTCTTCAGCTTCATACTAGTTAAACTCCCCCCTGGCTGCTGTGCTTGAGAAGTAAAGTAGCTTTTCTCTTTAATAGAAAAAAAAATTGCTCTTGGCAAGTAAGATTTCTTGTCAAATATGTTTAATTTGTGGCTGTAACATCCTGCGTAATAGCATGGAGATTCATAACTTACATAAGAAGCTTGTCTTCTTCTCTGCCCTTGTTTCCTTCTTATTATAGCATTTTATTGAAGAATGCTGGGTTGGTAACTTTACCACTGCTTGTCTTTGTGCAGTTTTTAACAGATTTTTTTCTTCCTTCCACAGAACAAATGTCAGAAACAAGATGACAGATTTCCCAGCAAGACTCACACGCAGTCAAGGCAACAATTTCTTGTAAAATAGTGTTTTCTTTAAATACTTCAGTGTTTGCAGCCTTCAGCAGAGTATTTCATCAGGTGTCAGAGGATTTATTATAGTAATTTTACTTACCCATTTTAGAAAACATTCCTACTTTGTGTTGATAATCTCTGTGGTTTCTCAAGAACATGTAATCTTGGAAAATTTACTGAGTGGTGCAACTTGTTTGAACAACCATTTTCTGTCCCTTCTTGGAACTCAGGATACGAATGAGCAGGGTATTAATTTCTGTCTCTTTTCCCAGACTTCACACCTAACCAGTCCTAACCCTTCTTTATTTTCTGAAGTGGAAGACACAAACTATCTAGAAGCTTTTGTGGCTCTCAGGGTGTCAGGATTTGAGCATCTTGCAGCCACTGATGTTATTTACATGCGACTCTTCGGGCTTGGCAGAGTGTTCTCCTCTTTGACAGACAGGGAAACAAAGTGCAGGGTACATTAATTGATCTCCCCATAGTCACACAAGATTTTTGTGACTTATCAATGCTTTCACATCCTTCTTGGTTAGAAATTGCAGAGAAAATTCCCTTCTATTGCTGCTCATATATGGAGATGAAATGCGAAGTGAAACAACACTGAGAATTCTGGAATTATTTTATCTCCAAAGATTTTACAGGAAGAAAGATGCTGAGATAGGAAAAAGTTGGGGATTTTTTTTACCAAAATATTTTAAATATAAAGATATTTTGGAGTAATTTCTAATTGACCACTCTTTTAACATTTCTTTTCTAATTTTTAACTTATTTGGTTTTTTTTTTTTTAACTTATTTGGTAGAACAAAGAGGAAGGGCAGGAGCAATTGCACTGCCAGCCTCTCCTGGCAGTTATTTTGGTCTCTTAGGATCTTTAGTGGATCCTAGGGCTACCCATGCAGCCTGATACAAGGAGGTGGGTTATCATCTGTCAAGCCTCCTCAGCCAGCGGAGATGCAGAAGTTCTCCAGGGGCTGATTTGGAGAACCTGACTTCACATCTTGCTCCTCAAGGAAGAAAATCTTTCTTTTTGGCTAAAATTGTGGTCCAGTACAGACATTTATTTTTTTTTATGCTGAGGTCATGCTACCTAGCAGCTTATCTGCAAAGTGTAGCTGGACAGTGAGTGGGCAGGAGATCTGTGTGGAAGTAGGCAACTGCAAAGGATGGAGGCTTGGGAAGCCACTAATGCATGCCTGAAAGATCAAAATTTACATCTCAAACTGCCAAAGAAAATATGTTGCAGGGGAAAAGTATTTCAGGGGAAGATCTTCAGAGCAGTTTTTAGCTCTGTTGGCTTGAGTGCACTTCGTATCTGTCACTTTAGAAACATCCCCCACTATCCTTCAAGGGAGTGGTGAGATCCTGGTGGCAGGTTCCTCTGAGGATCCTCCTACAAGGCGGAAGGGTGTCAGTGTTCCCATGCCAGGAAACATCAACGTGTTCCAGAGCTTCCTATTGCTCTTCTGTGCTCACCAAGAGGCAGGAACTTTATGCCATCTGAGGATGTCAGAGTCTCTCTCCTGCTCTTCTGGCTTTGCTGTCCAAAGGATGGGATTTATTCTCAGAGAGGCACAACTCACTCTTCCCAGAGGCAGCTGATTGTCAGCCAGGGCCATGCAGGCATGTGCTGCACAGTAGCAAGCACTGGCTGCTGATCCCACCACCTTCCACTGATGTCATAAGCTGCCAGTGCTGAGGTCTCCCTCCCAAGCATCAGGTCTCTTCAGAGCCAATAGTTTGTCTGGCTTGAGACTCACTAAAATGGAAGAATGGGAAAGTGGCTGAAAAAAATCCAAAAGGAATAAAAATCAGGAGGGAATATAAATGATCCTCAGACGCCACATCTGAGCTGGTGTATTTGAAGATATGTTTTACAACAACAAAACCTCCCTACCAATTATTTTTTCCTAATTTTTTCAAATATAGAAAGAAAAAAAAGCTATGAAAATATTTTTCAGTATTCTGAGCTCTTTCCAGTGTAAGAACAACTGCAGAGTGTCCTATCTACCACTTGTCTTACCTGCTCCCTCTCTCTCTTTTGCTTTTAGGGGTCACACTTTTGATTTGGGAATTTTTCCTCTACACAACTAGAATAAGACTACACCCAAGATCTAACAATGTCCACGTTCCATCTGGAGTTCTTCATAGTATGTCAGAGCAGTGAGTGGAGTTCTTACTTGACACTTATTGACTTTTTTCCTCTTATTCCATCTCGGATTTAGCTTCCTCCTACACCATTTTAATCGTACACTGCATTGGGAGAGTTTCTGCATCGCATCCACTAAGCTGGCAACACAATCTATTCTAACGTTAACTCAATTTGCTTAATGTCAGGTTGCAGATAAATACACGGAAATTCATCCTGAATTTCCAGCTTACTGGAGGACTGACAGTTAATACCAGCCGATAGAAACAGGCTTGCAGTCACTCTCTCTCCACTTCCAGTAACAACAGATGTTTGACAGCCACAATTATTATCTGCCTCGTTTTCCTTTCTAGCTTTTATTTAGTGTATTGACAAGCTGGATTGGATTTGGAGAGGGGCAGTGAGCCAAGCCTGAGCCACCAGGAGAAATCCATTTGATCATCCAAGTCCCTGTCCAGCTCACTGACCTTCGCTGCTCCCACAGATGTAACAGCTCAGCGCTGAGTCGATAGCGAAGCAGAAGGAAAGTCTGAACCAGAGGATTCAGATCTAGGGAGCATCAGATATTTCAAGGTACAAAAGGTAAGTACTATTATCTGGACTGCAGCATCTCAAAGCAAGGAGTTTCCCCAGGCGAGCCCACTCATCCAGTCTCAATGTAGAGCTGTCTAATGCTGGAGAACCCTCCCTACCCTTTGCCAGTTGGTTTCAGTAGGCAGGGATCACCATCACAGGAACCTGTGCCTTGTTCCTAGCCTGAACCTGGCTTTCTTCTGCATCCAGCAAACATCTGGGTTTGATCTTCAGTGCAATGCATTGTACTGGGATAAATTAAATCTTTAAAAATCACAAGCTATTTCCACACCACAGGAACCAGGCTGATATCCTATAGATATTCCAGTTATGATGGTTAATATTTAATCCATCCTATGTTATCTGTAGCATAAGAATATCCCATTGGTTATTTTTATAAGCATTTTGTCCAATCTAAATTTAAAAATCCCAAGTGCTCAATATTTTCCAATACTTCCATCTCATTACCCCTAATGATATCCTATTGTATTATGTCATCTCAGTTCTTTGTCATTTGGGTCATTTTTTGCATCACTCATTCACTACGAAAAGCATTTACCTGCAAATGTGCTGGATTTCGGTCATACATCTTTCTCTTGGAGGCTGACCTCAATGATTAATGACATAGACTTCAAGAGCTTGACAAGTATGAGTAAATGCTCCTCAGTATGAGTGAATGCTGAAGCATACATCAACTTTAAGAAATTTGTAGACCATTAGGTTCCTTTTTATCAAGCGTAGTCAAGCTGTGCTTTAATTATCTCTGTTACGCTTTCCTCTTAAATGAATTTCTTGAAACTCCAAGTCCTGTTTGTGTTCTGAGTGTGAAACACCACACTTATTTCCAAAACAAAGCCCAACAAAAGCACCCTCTTATGAACATGAAGAGCCCTTAACTCTGCTTTCTCAAACACTGCCATACACATCTGTAAGATTTATCAAGCCCTGATGAAGGATGCTGTCTCAATTTTGTGGCCAGCAGCCAGTTCTCAATACCTTAGATGTGAAATTAGATTATACTGAGACTAATGCACCACAGCATACCTGATTAGGTGATTTATAGCCTTGGTTTGAGGGCCTTAATATGGGTATGTCTGTAAGGGGCACTTAACATAGAGGTATGTATTTAAGAGGTTTTAGTTAAAGCCCATTAAACACAGGACGGATGTTCTTATTCAAAAGCAAATCTGTGGTGGTAGGGAGAGAAGAGGGAGAAAACTCTTGACTTTATAATCTATAACTCTTGTCTTCAGCTAATCCAACTCACTTTGTCTGTATAATCTCACAGAGACACACTGGAAATGTAATCCCAACACCAAGTATTTAATTCCTTTTTGGGACAGGACATCTGCTTTTTTAAAGAATTTTGGCTACAAAATCCTTTACCCAGATCTGTACAATCATGGTTAACTGTAGGAAACAGTGCCTGAGGCAAAGAGTTTTAATGTCAGTATTTCTCTGCCAAAAGTGAAAAAGGCTGTCCTGAACTATTGCTCATCTGCTTTTAAAGCTCTGCTGCACTCAGGGTGCAGAGGTGCTTCATGGTTAGTGTTGAGGGGGCAGAGAGATGACAAATGAAGTCATCATCTGGATCACAGCTCTATACATATTAGCTGTTTGCATCAAGACAGGGCGACAAATCCTGTGAGACTGGGACATCACATTTACTCCCCTGCTTCCAGAGTCAAGAAGGGTTCAGAAAAGATACACAGGTTAGAGACTATTTCCTGGTATTTGATAGTTAATTTAAAACCCGTAATAAAGACTGAAAGCTACAATTTCAGTTCAATACAAATGTGAATCACGTGGACAATGCATGTATTTATACACATCATCGTAGGTACTTTCACATGTCTACCAATGCACTTTGGAGTTCACATAAATATGCTCATCCTGCACCTCTTCATGATCTTTGTAATTAATATGGTTGTGCAGATAACAGCCTTGTGCTAACAGAAGAATTACACTGTCTGAACGTTACAGCTCAAAAGCAATGTGAATGTATGGAAAGGGAGGTGTTTATACAAGGTCCATGCACTCCTCCTGCTCTACTAATACGATGTCACCCCAGGTAGGACTATGATATAATCAGTTACAGTATAATTGCTCTGTGTCTACATGCAAAGCTTCAAAAGGGTAAGGGAAGAATATCCAATATGAGACACCACTCACTGATGCTTTTATCTGCCTTGCTGATAGTGTTGAAAAGGAAGATGAAACACATCGTGTGTTCCTCCAGTTTCAGCCACTGCAGCTGTCATAATAAAATATTTTTTTAAAAGGCATAGAGGCTTCAGACCCAAAACCGAGACAGTTACTGTGTGATACCAAACCAGGCAGGCAAAACTTTCCACCCTAAATAAATTGGAGATGATAAGGACAATCTCAGTTGCTCTGAGGGGAACTGATTTGTCAGAAAACATGGGCAGAGCCCCGAGCAGTTTTACCCTGCAGGAGATCTCCACGCCTGAATGTTTCTCTGCTCCCCCTGCCAACCACGTCAGTTGGTCTGATCAAAGATGTGACTTCTCCCTGCGTGCTTTGCCTACCTTTGGCTGAATAAGAGACCAAAAAAGAAGGACATAAAAAGAAGGACATTCTCCAAGTGACTAAAGGTTGCACCTGTCATTGTCAGCACTGGTCTGGGAGGCAATTTAGACATGTGAGGAACTAGATAGAGCAGCTCCAAATATGAAAAGGAACAAAGTGAGGACGAACAACACCCAGTGGACCAGACCTTTGATGGTGGCCAACAGCACAGCTCCCATTCTGGGACTGCTACACTGCCAGCCAGTTTGTCTTCCATAAATTACTCAGGTTGAAAAAGTAAGCTCCAAACCTAAAATATCCTAATCTTTTCTGCTGGTGTGCAACAACCTCTGCTACCCTCTCTATCAACCCTCAGGAGTATAATAGGTATTAGGCAGCAACAGAAGACCTTCTGCTAGGGGAAAAGAGAGTGGTGATCCTCCCAGGAGAAGCTTGACTTGCTCTTGTGTTCTCTGCTGTAATGCTGCTGTTAATTGTTCAGGCAGGAGGCAGCCCTGGTGAAGCCCTACTTGGAGGGCTGTAGGAGTTTGATGTCCATCATTCTGAACATCGATCCTGTTCTAATATGATTCTGGACAGATGAACTGATCCATGGCAAATGCTAATTGTATTCATGTAGAAGCTTCCTTGTCTCGAGGTCATCACAAAACCTGGGGAAAGAGGAAGATATTAATAATGGCAATGGAAACTACGAGCTTGTCAGGAAGCCTCTGCCTGAAAATATCTCTGTGGTGGGGTTTGTCAGTGTCTGATTTGGAAAATGACAGGATGTCCATTCCCAGCAAAAAGCCTCTCTGACTCTGTCATGCACTTGACCTTCTGTAGTCAGCTCCTGCCGTAAATGTCCACAGTGTAGTACTGCATATCTGATAATCATGTACAATTCAGAATGGATAAGAAATAGAAAGAAAAAAACAATAGATTTTACTTTTCAGTTCAATAGGACTTCAGAAAAGTTCAGATCCTGTTCCTCAGCTGCATCTCTTTGCTCTGAAGCAAAACTTTCAATATCCACTTTGGTTATTTTCAGAAAAGGCTTTCTCAGGCTCTAACCTTAAATCAGAGAGGCATAAATCAGATTGCTGCACATCAGCTGAACTATTTGTGTGCACTCTCTTCAATTTGACATCAGCTTACTTTACATATGGTCAAATGCAGATCTGGAAAATGTCTTAAAGATATGTTATCCTACAATTCCACCTACTAACACAAATTGAATTATATTAGATAATGCATAGACCTCTTTCAGAAATTCATTCCTTTTTTTTCAGAACATTTCTCGGAATAAGTGCAAGAAGGCCAACTAAGTACAGAAAGTCCTTCAGCAGTGCCATATAAACCAACTCGTTTTTCATTTTATTTTACTCCATTCTACATGTTTTCAGGCCATCTGAGTTCCTTGTATAAAGACAATATTTTGCCCAGTGAGTCATATGAAAGCTACCAAAATTTTTATTTAAAAAAACAACAACACCACAACAACAACAAAAAATAATGAAAGGACTGTACCTATCACATCTGTTTGTTCTAATACACTTGCATCAGACTGTTCAGGATGTTTCTTATGAAGAAGCTAGTGATATCAAGAAATTTTGTGATTGAGTGATGTTGCTTGAGTGCATGGCAGCTGATTTAAGAACCATATGTCTCATTCTGCTGCCACAACTGAAGTAAGGATGAGACGTACTCCATCAAATCAGACATGAACACAGGTTTTCTTTTTCCTCAGCTATGCAAAAAGTCCTTACACTCAGCCAAAACTCATTCACACAAGGGGAAATTCTTGGATCTAGCAGATGAGTATAGCAAACTCAGCAAGATTCCACAGGCTGAAATGTGCTTTTGCACTTGGTTAGGAAAAATGCTGCAATGCTTATTCTATTTTTATATTTTTATGTTTTGATCTCACCAATAGCCGAAAAATGTAGGTCAAGGAACTCTTTCTGGGGTAAAAAAAGCATCAAAGCATTATTTTTAGTATGTAGTTGTAGATTTGGTTGAAGAATTCCATCCTTACTTATTTTCCTCTTTCTCCTCTAAAAAAGACTTTAAGAATAGCTCAATGAATGCCTCCCAGAAATTCACTACTTACAAGAATGGGAGAAGTGGTCACAGTCTTATCAGTGTTTTCAAAATATTAACAGTATTATTTATTGTGCTCTTGGGACTCAGTCTCCCTAAAGAATCAGATGGCCTTTTTGCTTCTGTTTTTATTTCTTCCAGCAGATCTCTCTTTCCCAAGTACATTTGAGATGCAATCTTATTGTTCTGAGAAAAGTCACACAGGAGCTCACAGGGGGTAGTTAGAAAAAGGCCACCGTATTCTGATAGTCCTATAATTCAAAATTCAAGTGCTTTGGGTTCTTATGCCCTTGGATATATACATACATCTTTTCCTGCTTGCATAAATGAGTGCCTGAGAGATATTGATAAGAGTCAGGGTATTGTTTTCCTTGCAAGACAGAAACATTTAACAGATACGTTGCAAGTGGCTCTGCAAATTTAAGATATCCCCAACAAGCAGCATTTTCTACTGCTGAAGATAAAAGAAAGAGTACAGAAGTCATTTGCAGCCATGCTCTGTGGAAGGGAAATCATTCTGCAAGACCATTTCACTTGCAAATGTTAATAGCCTTTCTTTAGTATTATACAAAGAGGAATTTCTCCCTGAATATGGCATGGGAATCCACAACCTGGTGTTACCAAGCAATCCTTTCCCCTGCAGCAGCTGCTGAAAGGTGAAGACATTCTTGACACTGACAGCCATGGAAATTTGGGGCAGCAGGTCACTGTGTGGTGATGGAAGCCACACAGTTTAAACCAGTTGGTGATTTTGCCATTGAAGGACCACAAGACTGTGATCTGTTTTAGATGATGCCCCTCTGATCTGGGCTCACCTTCCTCCAGCCAGTCTTCAGTTTGTGACAGCCACCCCTTCTGTAGCAGGGTTACACCTTGTATCCCAACTTGTTCTGACATTCCAGATCACTGTGGAAATAGAACCAGTCTGTTCACTCATCCCCAGTGATGCTCAAACGTCAGAAAACCTCATTGCAAATCATTTTTGATGTGAAGGCACACAGGGAACTGTCATCTAAATGTGTCAGTAGGGAATCATGTCTTAAGTCTCTCTCCTGAGGCATCAAGAATAGTCAGTCTGACCTATTCCGCTTCCTTTTGACCTTTTGCCAAGGAGTTGAAACTATGGTCTGTCTATTGTTCATTTGTTCTATTTGTTCTATTTGTCTATTGTTCATCTCATCTACACTCTCTTAAGTACCTGAATCCAGGACCTGCCATTCTTCCTTATGTTCTACAGCAAGGCAAATGACTGAGTTGTCAGAACTGGCTTCAAGATTGCTTTTGTTGCATTTCTTTTCACATCAGTCTCTAACTAGCAGGATTTGTTTGGTGTGTTTATGCTTTGAGCTAAAAATATTATTACATTGTAGAATATGAAAACAAATGTCCATGGAAGGCCTGAGCTTTACCATCTTGTCCAACACCATAATTAAATGTCACTACCTTTATCTATGTAAGTGTTGCAGTTTGAAGGAGAAAATTAATAACATTTTGGGTCTTCTAACGATATTACTTCAGATTTTAGAAACATAGTGGTTTAAGTATTTTATAGATATATGCTTAAGGGTCAAATAAACTTCAGAAGAAAAATGATTTTTCACTGAAAAGAAGTTAAGCTAAAGCCAAAATTTGAATAGTAAAATAACAAGCTGCTCTTTGCCAAAGGCAAACAAAGAAAAATCCTACTGCTATTCCTACTGAAGATCCAGCCCTTCAAAGGCCTTGGTTTTTATCATTTATTGACACTTCCATCTCCAGTGTAATTTAGTAATACTTCATCCTGTCTGATGGATAATAAACATTAAAAATTATGGTATTAACTTAATTTAGATATTAGAGACTGTAACTGACCCTATGAAGAAATCTAGCATAAAGCATATGAGTCATTTAAAACTCTAATACTGTCATTGTGAGCATCTGAATTTATTCCCTTCCCTGCAAGCTAGGACAGAATGAAACCCCACAGGGTTGTTTCCCAGCACAGGCACAGCGAGATGGCTTTTGTAACGAGCACTCGTCGATCTCACCAAACTCCAGGCTGTCCTAATAATCGGATTTTTAAAGCGATAATCTTATCTATTTCTTTGCCAGTTGACGGATTAAATATTCATAATTTAACTCCTGTATTTTCCTCGACTACCTCTAGAGGTGATTGAAGATCCAAACAATTCACTGGGTGGTTGGAGAGGTTGGGGTTTGTGTTTTAAGTTGGAAATAGAAGCGAGTCCCCGTTGGCAGCTCGTCCGCTCTCCAGGGTGCTGCAGCAGCTCTGCCTTTTGCCCAAAGATGCCTCTTTTGGCCTCATTTGTACATTAGCTCCGGCAACCAGCAGTTTTTTGTCTCCAGTCTGAAATCCATGTTTTCCTATCACCAGCCCTTTGCAGGACAAGATGAGCTTAAAGCACAGCAGTATCTTCTTCCTGCTCTGTTCACACGCCGTGACAGCTTTAAACCTCATCAAACTTCATATTAGTTTTAAATTTAAAACATGCTTCCAGCAAGTAAAGGTGAATTCCTAGATGGAGTTGTTCTTTAAAAAATGTGTATTGTGGTTGAGCTACCTACCACTGCCACTGAACAATTTTTCACACAAAATTTGAATAAGGCTATTTGTACCAGAAAATAGCTGATATTCAATGTCTCATGGATTTTGCTTTCAAACACAGCAAATCTGAGACTCATTTTAAAAAATATCATTTTCACAGTAACTTCTCTTCAGATCATTGGAAACATGGTGACACTTTTGGAAGTATACCTGTTACTGTGCCAGAGATTTAAAAAAATCAATTGCAGCTGTACCCTTAACATACAATGTGCAATTTCTTTCCTTCTGCATCGACCAGTGTGTTTTAGATCATGGCTATTTGCATTCAAACCCAAACATTTAATATCTGTGATACCATACCCTCATGAGACTATCTACTATTGAACAGCTTCAACTCTGGAATGAAGCTTTAATTAGATGATTAGTACTTTCCAATGAAATTCATGATAATTCAATTGGGTTTTCCCAGCTAAAATAGCTAAAAAGATTGCAGTGAATTTCCACAAGGACTTTTTGTCTGGTATACAGTAACAATTTTAAATGAGCAAATTTACTACTTCTGACTCATTTGGTGATGGATAAAACTTCTCCTTTAAAAGAAATATATTAATTCCTTTCTGTGTGAAAGCTGGGATCTGGGCACTTCTTTCTGCATATGATCTTGTGGATAGACCCTGTTTTCACCCACTGTTTCTACTACTTGAGCTGTAGAACAGGGCAATGTCTTTTTCTTCACCTTAATCTGTAGTTCTGCTTTAAACCTTTCTTACTAAAAACCTTAAATCAATATGCGAAGCTTTGAAATAAAGCTATAATTCAATTACATACTTACTCATACAAATAACTATACTATGACTTTGGTGGGGTTGTGCACATGTAGATGGTGACCATTTGGTCATCTGGACCTATTTATTGTATATTGTGGTAGGGTGTAATTGTGGCCAGATTATAAAAAACAATAAATAGTTTCAGTACATTTTCCAGAGTGAAAGTTGATAGACTTGATGCCCTGAGGGTTTCTTTAGGAACACTCTTACAGATTCAATCATCAGCTTCTTAAAATCACGAGAGTGGGAACGTTCTACCTTCTAAAACATGTTTTAGAGGTTCTGGGAAATCCTTGTGCTTCAGATTTTAAACATCACTCACTTCAGGATACTTGAATATGCCTACAAGCTGTACTAACATGGCATCTGTACCTGTTTAAAATCCAGGTGCGTGTCACACTGAGGTTTCCACAGGCTCTCAGAGTGCTTGAACACCCAGGTCTGTGTCTCTGCCTCACTAAGGAAGAAATAAGCCCAGGCATTGGTAACTACTTTAAGCTCTCACTTGAGAAGTGTCCTAAATTCAAATATCAGCTTCAAATGGAAAACCTAGTGCTATTTTGAGCTAGCATAGTCACTCAGACTATTGAAAACAAGTGTGTGGGCATCTTTGAGAGAGAATAACAGGAGTCTATGAAAACATTCTGTGATACATGTTTTTCCTCACTGGAATTTTCAATTAATTTGTTGGCCTGAGGCAGTTTAGATTTTCTGGCTTGTGATAAGAACAGCAAATGATGGAATAGTTTTTGTCTCAAGTTTGTTACCATTTGTGCAGTGCCCAAGGGCCAGTTGTAAATTGACTACTCTGAGGAGTGACAAGATTGTAGTCACTTAGCAGATGTATTATTGTAAGACTTTCATCTGATTCTTATTTTCTTTTAGTCTCTGATGATACCAGAGATGAATACAGGCAGTGTTGAGGCACTGATATTAACTTACAATCATAAAAATGTACATAAAATTAAGAACTATCCAAAATGAGCAATTGACTGGCACAGGGGAAATGAACCTGTTCTGAAGTAAGATCTTTTTACCCAGAGAGCCACTTAGTGTCTTCCATCAAGCTGACTATAATCAGGATGCACCATCCACTCACATTTTGCAGTATGATAGTCACATCCTGAACATAAGTTCCTGAGAGTATCTGTGCTTGTCTGGGGAGTTGACACAAAGCCACAGTCACAGAGAACATGAGCCATGCAAATCTGTGGAAATATTTATTTTTGGTGGCATAGCCTCTCATTTAGAGGCTTCAATGTATACAAAGCTTCCATTCTTTCTCCTGGGACTTTGTATCCTGGGAACCCTTGTCAAAACGTGATATTCCTGGTATTCATTGGTGTATGCTCAGGTGGTAAAAGTAAAAATACTTCTGGTGCAAAACTTCTGAAAAAAAGAAAGTGCACAAAGAGACTAGATCCACATATGCCTATAGTCAGATATATGGTTCTATGTTAAAGTTACCAACACCTTGGGAGCCAGGATGGACCTCAGCCTTGGTTGTAAGGGAAGAGGTTATGCCACTCTATAGCTGAAAAATCAGATAGATAGTTACGTACACATTCCCTTTTCATGACAGCGTAGCACAAAGGTCTCTCCAAATATGAGTTGGTCTAAAATTTGCTGCTATTACTTGTCATTATTTTCAAAGTAAAAAATTACTTTGAGAATTCATTCTACATTGTCTCCAAAAGACAAAATGCATCTCATCACTTGTATGCTAAACATGAAGACCTACTTAGCAACATCTTTACCATAATCAAGAAGAGTTTGACCTGAATAATAGGGTGAAAATTCGTGTCATGCAGAAGGACTACTCTACCAATATAGTCATTCAAGGCCATTATGCTGTCAAAATGGGACTGAGGGATTTAAATGGTCTGTAGATTGTCCTGTAGACCTTTGCACAAAAATAACTTTGATCCATAGAGATTTACTGTGTTTTACATCTTACCAATTGTCTACACAAGGTGAATTTCAAACAGAACAAAAGTGACTGTGTGTACGTGCACAGACTTTGAGGAAATATGGTCCTGATATTTGTACTAAGCCTCTTGTTGGTTCATAATATTATTCAATTCTTTATGTCTCAGAATAGTGCTTCAGTGTAAAGCTTTGACTGAATTTTCTTCAACATTTATATGAAGGAATTAACCCAACCAATACATTGAACTTTCTCCATCATTGTTGGGTTTAGGTAGT
The DNA here is from genome assembly GCA_033628505.1 of Tringa tobata. NCBI lineage: Eukaryota > Metazoa > Chordata > Aves > Charadriiformes > Scolopacidae > Tringa > Tringa tobata. Next base: position 704,092 of record JAHREE010000502.1, read on the forward strand.
CTACAATTAAAATAGCAAAACTGACAACATCTCAGATTTTAGTGAAATCTTTTAGGATCAAGTTAGTCCCTATGTTCTGTTGTTGTACACAGATAATCTGAAAGAGATCTTCACTAGATTGTTAATTTAATCCTCTTCTCCTGTTTTCATCCCTGATTCATTCTGGGCTGGTCTGATGCCCTCAGCTACATGAAGTCATACTCCCATGTTTTTCTCATTTTATTAAAATTGTTGCAGGTAGATGTGAAGGGTTTGTAGTTAATATGAAGGTCAAAATAGAAGATGTGATGATTTTTTTTCATTCAAAAAAAATTTAAAGGTCTGTTTGGGGAAGTTAAAATGAGCAATAAGTAAATCTATTCTACATATCTTTTCTTGACACCAGTCTTTGAAAATGTCATGTTCCCTTCTGGAATAAAATTCAGGCTAGTCTTACTGGAATAGCTCATTATCTAGTCTCACGTTTGATAGGAAAATTAGTGGCTGATTCAGAACATTCTTTTAAACTTGCAACAGGTTAAAAACTAAGAATCACTGCCAAAATTCATGAAGACTCATTAATTAAGGACCTAAAAAGAGCTTTAAAATTCACCCTGCCCTCCTTGGAGGGGATTCCAGCCTTGCAAAGTAAATGTCATTGAAAGAGTTTGAGCTCATGGAAAAATAAATTCTCTCTGACAGAAGAGAAAATTTGAGGGTCCCAAGAGTGCAAGAACATAAAGTCTAGCCAGAGCGAACCAGATCTGCAATATATTAAACCTGAATCATAGTACTGAGTCATTCTTCACTCTGAAGGAAACCAGCTATTTAGAGTTAGATCATGAGGTCCCCGTGCTCAGATTTTACTCCAGTAATACTCTCATTGAGGATTACATGTAATAGGTTTACACATTTGTTTAAACTTACCCACTTGCCGGCCATAACCCCCAGTCTGAGTAAGCAAGAGTAGGGATTAATACTATTAGATATCAAAGGCCTCTCAGACAGCACAAAGCCGAGGTGAATGGAGAGATCCACATCTTACCCCAGCCTGGGGTGTATAAGTGTCTCAGACCCTCAATCACAGCAGAGGGAAATAGGAAGATAAGTGAATTCAGGAGAACTCTGTATTTCTATGCTTTATCTGCCCACAGAGATTGTGCTATTATGTCTTTATTTTCTAGATTTTTTCCCCCCTCCTCCCTACTCTTAAGCTATGAATTGTGTTTTTACAAAAGAATCTTGGCAGGCTGAAATTCAGCTTGCCAGCATGGTTTCCTTTGACAGCAGCACAATGCTTGAATTAAATACCAGATGTAGTCTCAGTTCAGTCATTCTCCTAAGCAGATTGGAGACCCAAATTTGAGAGCGCTCGTGTTTTTGGAATTGGATTGCTATATGCTACTTTCCTATATCTACTGTTTTTATAGCTATCTCTATTTATTACGCTGAGTGGTTTTAACCTTACAGAACTCATATACATAAAAACTATAGGGATATATGTTTATGTGTATACATGCATATCATTATATACAATTGTGTATGCATGTATGTAAATGTATTTAGACAAGTTGGCCTGTGAGGAGCAGGAAAACTTACACTCATTTTCTGATGTTTTTCCACCTTTTTTTTCCCCTGATATTTAACAAAACTTAAACCTCCAAACCCTTCTTCTATTTTTTATTGCATCTGTTTTCACAAGTTTCTTGAAAATAAGGGACTGAATTGACGTAGGTCCTCTCTCTTTCTGCTAGGTGTGATGCAGATTAAACAATGGGTCCAAGGGTTATTGGAATTACAGCCAATTTTTATTCATAAACTCAGCAGACACTGTCCCACCCCCATGTAGGACAGCACTGATATGTGCCATTCTGTACACCTAAAGAGCTATTGCACAATTTTTTGTCACCTTATTGCTAAAGAGACACTTCAGCAAGTGAAAGGGTGGGTTAGGAAGCGTTTTTCTAACATCCTTTAAAAATATCCTGGTTTGTTTCAATAGTCCAAGGAGCTGCTTTGTACATTGCTAATGCAGCATACGTTGCAATCATCTAATCACCATCATTAAAAGTTTGATCTCCACTTACACTAGATTTGATTCACTCCTAGGCAGTAGAACCATGAAGGAGGCGTGAGGCTGCCTTAGAGCTCTGGCTCTGACTCTGATTTCAAGCAGGTTAGAGCTCTCAGCTGTCTCAGTGTGTCAGAATTTACCTCCTTTATTGGTCAAGAAATAGAATTTTAAATTCTTTGTAGCTTTCCCCTTTGCTAATGCTACAACATTCATAGCAGGCTAATTACTCGGCTCTTTAAAGCAGAGTAATTAAACTGCAATTAAACTGACACCCAGAATATGGTCCTGGTCAAATGCAAACAGCATTTCATTCAGGTCACCTTGTCTAAATCAGAATCTCAGCACATATTAGCCTTAGCAAAAAGGGATAAAAGCAGTCATGATGGCTGATTGGCATGAGGAAGCAGAGGAAACTCGCCAACATCCAGCGGGTAAATCCGAGCTCTGTGATATTGGCCACCTCACAGAAATGTGTGAATCCTTGGATTAACATTCTCTGCTTCAGCTGTCAGGCGACATTCAAGGAAGCACCACGCAGGTTTATTAAAAATCGTTTCCTGGAGTATAACACACATCACTGTCACTGCCACCAAGCGCTGAGAGCCGTAGCTATTTGCAGTGTGTTGTACGGATGAACTGAGCTGTCTCCTTCCCAGAGCTTCTGAGGTTCCCAATCCCATCCCTCGTGGAAGAGAGCAGGGACCCGCTTGTCACCTAATGGGTTGTTCTGGTGTTTGAGTCAAGTGCTGTAATGAGAAGTGTAATTGGGCTGTTCCATGGCAGCCCTGCTGCCTGGCAAATGACGATGCCATTATAATAATATTCATGGAGGGGAAGCATGAATAAAAAGCCATTAGTTCATTAAGGGGACAGGAAGGGGCAGTAAAATCTGCAATTCTTTCTCTTGTTAATGGAGATTAACTCACAAAACTAATATCTGATGCTACCTGGAGAGTCAAACAAGAATTGGACCTGTCCACTCTCCAGCCTGCTGGAATGACTCCCCCATGTGCTGGGCATCAGGATTAAAGTCTTCTGGACAAATTAATTTGATTAAGTAGACAAGAACTCTGTTTGCACAAGACTTCTCATGGCTATTTAAGGACCTGATTGAGTTGGCATTGGGATCAAATCAGTAAGAGTTGAAATCTAATTCCCAGGAGCAGCTCCTATAAACTGACCCTTCATTTAAATCAGTGATTAGGCAAATGTGGATGAGAGAGAGCCATGAGGAAGCCGTCCAGAGCTGAGCCATGGGAATAGTTTCAATAGGAAATTGGTTCAAAGGAAAGAAATGACCCAGGAAAAAGCACTGTGATTTATGAACGAATCTCAAATCTATGAAGGAGAGCTATGCCAGTGAAGTCCAAGAAACAATTCCGTAAACAGTGTGTCAGTTCTAAGGACTAAGCAATAAAAAACAAAATAATTAGCCTCTGCGTCTCTGCAAAACTTGGTGTGTGCCAAAGAGAAAGCAACAAACATTTTCTGTGATTGGACTGCAAGAAATCTGCATAGCAGGACTAAATTATCAAAAAGAAAAGGAACATGCCCACAAGACAGGTCACATACAGCTAACCACAGGCTGGGCTGAAAACAGCATGGAAACAAAAATAAATTTGGATGAGAGTTAGACTATGCTTCCTGAGTTTCAGCATGAATATAAGATCTGTTGACTTCAGGGCTTGATTACATTCAGAGACATTTTAAAATAATTTGTTGAGTCTCGGTCATAGCACATACATCTTTAATAACAGTGTTCCTTTGGAAATTCATTTATAGACATACAGTTAGTCTTGCAGCAAAACACAATCAACATTCCCTTGTTAAGATGAGTATTCCAGAGGAAGAGAGGATGAGAAAACATTCCCTGACTGACTGGTTAGGAAATCCTTTGCTCTGCCAGGTTTTGCTGTTTGTTTCCTTCTGTCTCGAGGCATCTGCATTTATTTTGTGCTTTAAATTCATCATTCCCTTCTGGAGAAAGTTGTGTCTTTTATGCTCTGTGACCTTCCCAAAGGCAGGACCTGGAGCCAAGCTTGGCCGCAGGAAGCCCAGGTGGAGATGCTGAGTGGGCAGAGCGAGCGTGCAGAGCACACGGAGCACACAGAAGGAGTGTGTAGAGCACACAGAGTATGCAGAAGGAGTGTGTAGAGCACACGGAGAACACAGAAGGAGTGTGTAGAGCACACGGAGTACACAGAAGGAGTGTGCAGAGCACATGGAGCACGCAGAAGGAGCGCACAGCGCAGGCAGAACACGCAGACCATGCCTCCTGCTGAGCCAACAGCACCCGGGGTGCTGCCTACCCAACAGAGGAGCCAGAGGCACTTCCAAAGCCAAGGGAAGCTCCACCACAACTCCTTCGGTGGGTTTGGGAACCATCCCTCGCTGCAGCCACTGGGCTCCTCCGCCAGAGCCTGCTCGCTTCAGAAAATGTTTCAGATGTTTCAGAAAATCCATCTCCCAGATAAGAAAGCATGGTAAGCTGGCAACATTAGCTGGGATTTCCACAGGAATTAAGGGATCAAGCGATCAGAATCCCTTAGGCTCCAGTGCAAACAACAGTCCTTGTACCTTTCATTTAACAGCATTACGACTTTTTTTTTTCCCATCAGCAAAATAAAACAGGTCTTATAAAGAAAACAGATATAACAGGGAACAATGTGTTTACCACCTTTGCAGATTTTTGCCATTAAATTTTTATTCATACTGGGTTAGATAAATGTAGCCCACATTGTCCTAGATTAGGTTTCATTTATTCCCCAAAATTGTGTTTATTTAATTCTCTCCTTTTTTCCACATGTGGAATATCTCCGTCCCGCCACCTCTCAGCAGCAGATGTTCGCTGAAACCTGATAATATGGTCGCAGCAAGGATAGCTGCTACCTCACATGTTGCTATTCAAAGGAAAGGCTTGGGCTTAGTTTGCTCAGGTTTCACTTTATTTAACTTTCCATTTTTGTATTAGACACGTAGCGAGAGCAATCCTGAAAGAAGTTGGGCTTTTTTTGTTCCGGTAAGAAGGAGGTAGAGGAAAGGCAACAACACCGTGCGTGGCTGAGTCTTGATACAGGAACTGACTTGGAAGACATGAAACACCCTCACACCCCAGCTCTATCATGGGTGTTTATGCTTCTACCCGCTCCTGAGGAAGCCAGGCATCCTGAATGAATGACTTGGTATGACGGCTGTACTCCCAGCATGGTTATTGCAGGACCCGTAGGGATAACGGCTGCATCCTCTGGCCCATCTCCCTCCCCTTGGGAAGGTGCCCTTTGCTGCAGCAGGGAGCTGAGTAAAACCTGCATCCCCTTCCCCAGGGATTTTGCAGCCCTCCTTGGGCTCTGCGTGTGCCTGCGAGTCCGGAGCAAACCAGAGATTCAGCAAGAAGCTTTGTAGAGCCATGACCTGCATCTCCCTCCTCCTCTGCCTTACCTTCCCTCCCTCGCAGACCTCCCCATCCCACCGCTCCTGCTATTTAACTGTCCGTTACAGAACACAGCCCCTGCTTTCCTTTATTGCTTTGATAAAATCGCTTAATCTCTGATTTCAGCTGCTGATTTTGCTGTGCTCCAAGATGCCACTTTGGATCTGGAGAGAGGAGACAGCTTGCTAGCAAGAAAGAACACAAAGCCAGGTTTGTCATGCTCGTACTGTTCCTGAGCAGCACAGGAGCTTCAGCTCTAGGGACAATTTTACCATGTTGTTCAAGCTTCATTCTTGCTTAGAAGCAAACTGATTCAAAAAGACACATTAAACCCAGCCTTTTTAATCATTGATGTCCACATTTGGACACTCTTCTTCATGGTTAAAGTAGCCAAACAGCCTCTTTGGTTTCCCACACGAGCTAAAGCAGGCACGTTTTGCAGCAGATGGTCCAAATTGTGTCCCCCCCCTCGGAGCACCCCCCCATGTGGGGATCATTTCTCGTGTGGCTCTGCAGTCAGCCCATGGCTTCAGAGCTGCATTTGAACCCCACCTTGAAGGTGCCACCGCTCGGCTGGAGGACAAGGTTTATTCAGCCAGGATTTCTGAGCATTCATCAGTCCATGTTGTTGTCACCTGGAAACCTGGCAGATCACAGCCAGGAGTAGCAGGGTAGGAGTTTACTGGGTGGTTTGGATAAAATCCTGAGATCTCTGATCTCTCAGGGTGAGGAAGGTGCACTATGGTCCCTGCAGCCCACAAAACTATAGCGTTCTGCATGCCCAGGAAAGGGCAACATGTTTCTCTGACATCTGGTCCTGTAGCGGCTGATCCTTGCTCCGTGGAGGATGCTCGCCCCGGGACTGACAAGCTTCATGTGAGGCCTGACATTTAAACTTGTCTTGACATTTTACTCCTCTAAGCGAGAACAAGGCAGACGTACAGTAACAAGGAGTCAACAGGAATCTGCCTGAACCTCCAGCTCTCTCAGGGAGGTGTTTGCCCTCAGTGCTTAAGGCTGAATTGTTTGCGATGCAGAGAGCATAGCATGTTCTCTGAGCAGGACAGCCGGTAAAAAAAGAGAGAGACATAAGGATCCAGCTCCTGCTCTGAGACAGGGACATGGAAATGACACCCAGTTTGCTGGACCTGAGCGCTGACTTTCTTGTTAGACAGGGCTGTAGGTGACAGTAAGATATCTGTGTCAAGAAATGCCGAGAGGTCGCAATGAGCATCAACTGAGGCAGCTGTGTGTAGAAAATGCAGGGTTTCTAGCAAGCTGGCACATGCCAGGGATTAGATCCTTTGTACCCGCGTGTGACTGGGATGCTGTGACTCACGTGGAGCGATGCGCTGTGCCAGGTTTCCCTCTCCTTTGCTTCCGTTGAATAAACTCCTTTCACCCACCTCTGGTTTAGTCTTACATGGAAGGACTCGGCAGGCAGACAAAAGAGGAAAACCACATCTCTGGTGGCCTGTTAAAGTTTGGAAGATCCCTCAAATGAACAAATAAATTGCTTTTGTAGAGGTCAGCAGCTCTCCAGTCAGCTAGGTAGAGGGGTTTGTGTGCAGGTGGGAGTCCCCGTGTCACACACTTGTTTTCCAGTTTATAAGAGGACGATGGTGGCTGTACACGGGTGTGCAGCTCTGTGTGACACACAACCTGTGGGTAAACTCTTAGGCACTCTGGGAAAACTCCTCCATCCCCCCGTGCCTCACTTCATCTCTACATGGCAGCGTTGCCTGACTTCACAGGGGCAACGTGGGGATAAACAAGATTAAAAAAAAAAAAAAGATTTGTTGTACTCATTCATCATAGAAATAGGAGATGACAAAAGAATTCATATTAATTTATATTTTTTTTATGCATACAAAGTGTGGATGTGATAGACCTGTTAGGACTTTCTCATGGGAGCAAGGCCTCATCCAGCTATTTGCTAATGCTTGCCAACCTGATTTTAGAGTGGTCCAAATGGCAACATTCCCAGGCTGCTCAATGCAATCAGTGTAATGGGACGGCGGTCTTCAAAAGCACACAGAGACTGGCAAACCTGGGTCATTAGTCTTTCCCCAAGAGATGGAAATGGGTGGGCTACACAGGTGTTTACACCACAGCTGTATTGTGCCTGTTACTGATGTTCCATCTGCAAATGCTTGTGTGCATCACAAGATTGCTGTTCTCTCTTTGGTGACATTGGCTGTAGCCAGATTTTGTACTCTTTCTGTGGCTTCTTTTCCCCTTTGAGTATCAGTCAGGATCATTTTCTTCTATCCTGCCAAAAGGGGTCTTTACAGATGATGTGAAGTGTTTATAGCAAAAAGAACCATGTAAGTACCTAAGACAGACAATACATCGTATCAGAAAAATCATTTTGACACGTACATTTTGTAGCCAGGTGTCCTACGTGCAAGTCTAGCCTGTGATATGCACTGTGAGTGCTATTAAAATGCTATCGTTTACCTTTCCCCAGCTGTTCTTTTGCTTTAGAAGGAATTCCCTGGGCTCCACACTGAATAAAGAGGATTTCTGCAGCGCCACAGTAACACTCTCAGCCCCAAGTGGTGAGCCTAAACATTTGGTTTGTGGCTAAAACACCATTTTAAACACAGTGTTTGATTTCAGTGGAGTGGTGCTAAAATGCCAGGCACTATAATTTATGTCCCGTTTTCCCCAATTACTTATGACAACTAACTCAGCTTCAAAGATGAGCACCTGCTCCATCCATCTCTGTTACTCGTGCTTAGTGTTTATGGCTGTGTCTTTAGCCCAAGATCCTCAAAATGCAGCTCCTCATTGTTAGTTTTCCCATTTTTATGTGTCAGGATAGCATGAGGTGAGACTTACCCTCTTATTAGCATCCACTTGGTCTGAGCTACCGGAGCCCTGATACCTGTGTTGACTGACATTAGGATCACTCACAGCTTGCTTTCCATCAATTCAATCAATGTAGTTGTTATTAACTTTTGTCGGTCCTTTGCTTCACCATCCAGGATTGCCTGTATTTTTGCTCCCAGCATGAAATTAAAAAGCAAGTAAGAGTAAATTGTCCACTGGCAGCAACAGTTTCTTGTAAAGCCCAGGCACAGAGATCCTGGAATTCACTTTTCTGACTTTCTTGCCAGGTTGAGTTTTAAAAGCTGAATTTCCTGGAATTTTTCCTTTCCCACACTCCCTGCACCTAAAAGGTGGTGCAGCAGGCCAGGCCTGTAGAGGGAGCGAGGATTAGTCTAAAGGACATTATTGATGCTGCAGTGTATCACACACAAGCATAAGGGGTTGGACTGGAAAAAATGGCAGGAAGTTGCTTTACTCTTTCAGCTCTTAACCAAGGGAGAGTCCCACGTGCCTCTGTAGAGATGCTCTGGCTTCCCTAAAGCCATCCTGCCGTGGGTGACCTGCACCCTAATGAGCTCAGCAGGAGGGACTCTGTGGATGCAGATCAGGTGGAGGAGACCTTGCTCAGCTTCTCTGATGTTTTCATCCTTGTTTTCCAAGTGTCTGCATTATTTCTGGCATGTATCATGTATATTAATGAATTTATCCTTTATCCTGCAAATTACAGGAACAGAATTATCATTATTTTAGAGAGAGATGATATTATTTGCTTGACATCCAACAGGGAACTGATCTTTGATCTCCTGCCTTCCAGCTCCATGCCCAAGCTGTAAAACCTGCCTCTGTCCTTTCTCATTATTTTCTGTGCTTTGTAGCAAGCAGAGTCCAAGCTGGTAAACACGAAGTCTAGGTGTAACCAAGACGGGATCTTCTCCCAAAGAGGTTATGGTCTGAGTTTGTAACAACAGCAAGCAGGTGGCTACAGCAGACAGATGGGTAGCACAGGGTTTGCTGTTGTTGCTTGCAATGTTTTATTCAGTCCATGTCAGTTATCATCTGATCTGAGCCTTATCCTGGATCTTAGACATGGTCAATTGTGCTTCTGATTGATTTACACCAAACAGGAAAGCTTCTACTTTACACAAATCTGACTAAAAGGGCAAGGATGTGATGGGAAACTGGGTATAGCCAAGGACAGAGAGAAGAAAAAGCAGCGTCCTTGGCTACTCCTGCCTTTCAGGGAAAGCATAGGCTTGGGTTTGGCAGAGTCTGAAGTGCCTCCAGCGTGCTCAGGGTTCTGTGCCTCCCCGGTGCTTTGAGTCCAACCACATCCCTGAACACGAAAGGCAAAGTGCATTAACAGCCTCCCCCCGCCCCACGTGGCACCCCACGACAGCAGTGACACACAGTGCAGTGGTTTTGTGCTCTCACTCGGCCTGGGTGGTCCTTCCCATGTTCTTACCACCTCCATACAGGTATTAGGAAACACAAGACGCTTAAAATATGTAAAGCCCAGCTCTTCCTCTCTCCCCCACCCCAGCAAAATACCATGCTATGATGAAGGCTGCCTCTATATTTATCTTTGGAAGAGCCTCGAATCAGAATTAATTCCTGCGAGCTGCATTTATTAAGAGAACACTATTTCAGATGGGGAAACAACGCTTGCAATTATTTAATTAGAAAGCCAGTGCCAGACAGCAGAACAGGATGTGCCCTGGGCTAATAACTGCAGGTTTCACAGCTCCCCGTTCGCATCGTGTCCCCTCCTTTAATGTGCCTCCAGACAGACACACTGGAGGGTAGGACCAAATGACACACAGCTACAAATGCATCACGGTGTGGTTCATTCCCCAGTGAGCTACATTCACTTCCAGCCTCTTGTATCTTCAGTCATACATTGTGATTGAATTCTGCATGACCTCACCATCTCTGAGGGAGAAATGAGGGTGTGAAATGGGACAGGCTATTGCAGCACAAACCCTGTTCACTTTACATGACAAACCAAAAGATCCTCAGGTCCTAATTTTTATTTTTTGATATTGTTAAACCCCTGAGAGGACCGGGGAAGACCCTGCAGACTCAGTCTGAGTTACTCCAGAGCTCATGAAGAAGTTTCTTCTGGGCAAGTTTCCCAGACCAACTGCAATGCTTCGGCCCAAAGTGACTTTGTGGAATAGCCAGAGCTCCTCTTTTGCAGGAACAGCTTGTGCGCTGGAAGGTCAGGGGAAGATCATTGTGCACCTGAGGAAAATGGAGGTGGGTCATGCATGGTGAAGCGCAGTCTGGGGACAGCTTTCCCCGCTACGAGTGAGTGGTGGAGAGCGGGCAGAGCTTCCACGCTTTCCTCCCTCACTTCTGTTCGTCAGCCTCTGTGACGAGCGAAGATGACCTTGCTCCTGCAGCCATCAGCTCTTCTTCCCCAAGCCCCAGACCTCCGAAAATGGGTCTGTTGTGCTTTCTTAGGGGAAGTTCCTCCTCTAGCCTGGTCCAGAGCACAGCTTGGGCACAAAAGCCTGCTGTTCCTCCTGCAGACCCACCGGCTAAAGTGGGGTCATCACCATTGTTCACAGGATGCTCCTGCACAAGTTTGGTCTGGTTTTGTGACGTGACATAGGCACTGGGTCACACACCATGTGGATTCATTGTCAGGGCAAAAAGTGCCAATTTCCAGCCACCAAAGCCAGATCTAAACATTTCTATAAATTGAGGAACCTGGGGAAAGATTGCTATACAACTTCTCCTTCCACTTTTTTTTTTTTCCCTTTGATTGAATGGCTCTCACTAGAAAGAAGTGATGCTTTTTGTGAGATGTCTGTTCCTGATAAGCTCTTGCCAGCCTGTCAGGAAGCACCCAGCCTCACACAGCCCTTCTCTTCCATTTTTGAAAGGGAATATCTGTCATTCGCTGCTTTGCCCAAATCTCCAGAGCAGCTCTTGTCATTTTCTTCTTTGGCATCATTATTTATCATCATTTCAATTCTTACTGAACCTGAGAAAGAGAGCACTGTAGTGAATTGCTAGACGATTTCACAAAGCAGAAGGGTGAAATTGGCAGCAAAAAAAAGGGGGAAATAAAGCAGGAATAATCAAAATAATCACCTGGAGTGATTAGCACAGGTTTTGAGAGAGTTGGCACTGATCGCCATCCGCAAAAAGCTTGTTTCTCAATGCTTTAAGATGATTTAATTGGGGAGAGTTTGTCTTATCAGGTGGAAATCAAAGCCTGCTGATGGATATCAAGACTCCAGCTCAGACTTTTTAGAGTGTTCCTCCTGCTTCCGAGGCTAAGGTGACAGAGGCAGAGGGATGGTGTGAAGATTTATTCTGCAATACACTGACTTTACAGTGTCCTCTGTAAAGTGCTGAGATGACAACTCTTCAGTTGGCCCCTGGAGACGGGAGCAAACCAGGCACATGACATTTGCTTCACTGCTTAGATATTAAAAATGGATGTTCACAGCTGGGAAAAGGGGTTACTTTTAAAGCGCAGGAGCGCACAGCTTTCCTGGGCTGCTCTGCCCAATCCATGGCAGATTAATCTGTTCCCTTTCCCAACTAGGCTCCTGGAAATAAAGTGCAATAAACTGTCTTTCAAAACAGGATTATAATTGCATAGGGCTTGGCTAGTGTTTTTTCCAAATGCTCTGATCTATTCTTATCCATATCAGGGCTTTTTTCCCCTTTGCCACATGAATGTACTTTTTATTGCACATTAATAGCAGAGAAGGGTCTCCAGTGAGACCAGGCAAAAATGGGAATGACTGTCTGTTTGCCTGGTGGATGTGGGGATGGGGAATATGAGAAATGAGGGAGTAACAGAGAAATCATAACTAGATTTTTTTTTAAAATAAAACTTTCATCCAAGGCTGAATCTAGTTTTAAAAAATATATTCAGAATTAACTTTATCACCTGTTGTAATAGTAGCTGGCAAGCATCTTTACAGCATCAATTATCCCAGAAGATACCAACTTACAATTTCCCTAGTTTTTAGTGTAAAGTTAGTTTAGTGGAAAGCTCAGGACCGGTAAGGAGCAGAAAAGCTGTTGGGCAAAGAGGTACGAGAGGGCTGTATTCCCAGAAGAGTTCTCCAAGTTCTTAAATTGTCTTCTAATTATGTTTTGTTACTCTCTAGTAAGGCTGGGCACTCACCTAACATATCGTTCCCGTTTCCCTGCAGCGGAGCCCGTGGGAAGGATCACTCCACAGACGACACCACTAGAGGCCACTATTGTAATTCAGAAAGGCATTTCGGAGTGAAATACTGCCTTTAATTCCATCGCTTATTAATTTTTTAGTGAAGTGTTCAGTAGGTGCGGACCGTGGAGCCAAGAAAAGGGATTTTATTTGTTTGTGTTTCTTGCCTTCAGCTCTAAAGACAGAGTTGGCATAATCAGCTGGAGGATTTGCAGGGAGGGTTAAACAAATTTTGTTGGTTTGGATGGTCAATAAAAATACGCGTGTCTTGAAGAATCAGCGTTGAGCCTGGTTGTCACTGAGGACCAAGGGCTGAGCCGAATGGTAGTGGCAAAAGGCACATCCCCAGCTGCACATGTGCTGGCACTGACACTTTCCCAAGGAAAAGCCAGGCTGGTGACACTGGCACATGGTAATAATGGCACATGCTGCAGCACAGACAAGGGCAAAGGCTGCTGCAAATCTGCCTGCAAAGGGAAGAGGTGCCATGGGATTTTCTCTGGTTCACTTTTGCTGGTGGATTCAAAGCCAAAGCTGAGATTTGGGGAATTCTGGAGGCAGCTTAGCCAGAATTGCCACAAAACATTTTTAAAAAGAGAAATATTTTATACATCAGGATTTTCCCCCCAATGTTATTCCCTCTCTCCCATCCCTGCAGGATTCCAACACCTCACTCTTCTTCTGGGGTTGCTTTAGAGGCCAAACCCAGCAGAATTGGCCCAGTCAGATGGTGCAGGAGGGTTCCCAGCCCTGGAACTCCAAAGCAGAGAGAGGGGCTGCTGCATCGCCTGGGGTGGTTCCCTCTCCCTGGGCATGTGAAGGGGGCACTAAGGGATTAGGTTGGGTCAGCTGCTTTCTCTTACAGGATAAAAAGTCACCTCAATCTCAGAATAGTGAGATTGATCCAGCAAATTGCTCCCCAGGATCCTCTCAAGCCTATTTTCCCACGCAGAGAAGGGGGGTGTGGGGTGTGGATCTCACCATTTTGTACCCAGTTACTCTCCCAGCACTGCTTCAAGACAGGTGATGCTGATTCTGGTGAGCTGCTCCTGTTCCCCATTAATGACTTTTCTTTGCTCACTCAAAATGACTTCTGATTTCATGCTACAGTGAATGTCAGGCAAATCTTGCCCAAGACAGTGTGTAGTGGTGCCCATGCTCATCCTGGATGAACTGGTGGCTGGAGATGCCACGGGGGTGCACAGGTAAGTGACCTCGATATTTGAACTCAGAGCCTGCAGAAGCAAAGCATGAGCCTTGCCCACACAGAAAAAAAAAAAAAAAGTCTGACCTCCAAGGAAGAGCTGTCTTTTGTGGATATGCCACTAGAGGGGAACAAAGATCTATAATATTTCCCTAGATTTGCAAGGAACGCTGAAAAGCCTCCTGCAATCCGGGGGCCACAGCGCCTGCCTGGAGATAGTTCTGTGTGCCAGCACGATGTGGCTGTTTTTCCTCTCTCAGACAAGAAACTCAATCAAATTTATTAATTGCATTTATCGCAAGTGAAGAAGAGCAAAAGCAATTTTTCCTTAGGATCTGTGAGTTTTACTAAGCACTGACTCCTACTCCAGGTGAAAAATGAAGCGAATAATATTGCTTTTGGCAATACTTTTTCCGGTAACGCTATCTCTGAATTGGGTGTTTGTGATATACACGGGAGGGACATGTGTAAAAACTAAAGAAATCAGTCCCAAACCATTCATACTTTACGTTGAGAGCTTCATAAATGAAGTGCACGATCATTTCTTTGCAGTTTGTCTAGAAATAATAAAGGTTGATAATGTGATTATTAGGTTATTCATTATGGAGGCATCATTCATTTGCAGTAATCTGGAGGCGTCAAAGCTGAAGATCTCTAATTATGATGCTTTTAGAGGAAACATACATAAAAGAAAAGTAGGGGGTAGCTTGTAATTCTCTCCATAAAATTAGATCCTAGATGAAAAGGAAAGGTCAGAACATTAGTTAGTGACTTAATTAGTTTAGAGAAAAAACGTAAATTATCTGAAAAAATAATGTTGGAAAGCTCTAGTGCACTGAAAGGGCTTGCAATATGCAGAATTACAGCAGAAATTTGAAATTAGCAGTGATTAGATTAGTGTGATGGAAACCTTTAGACCTGAAGAGGGGACCACTGTCATCGATTTCTCTCGGGGTCTGTTAGGAGTTGAGAGGACGGCAGAGGAGCACGTCATATCAGATAGAATGGACTCAGTCCTCAAAGGTCAGGAGACCTCTTCTGTCCCAGATGCATGTGGAGGAGAGCCCAGGAGAAGTATTCTGCCCCAAGTCCCACAGCAGGACTTGGCTGGCATCCCTCCTCCAGGTGCTTTCCTGCCCTCCGCCCCAGCTGATATCAAAGATTGATGGTGATGCCTCAGATTTTCAGCCAGCACAAAGGGAAGGTGTGAAGGCAACATGTGTACACATGTAAAACCATCCAGTTCAATCTCTGTGCTGGGTTAAAACACTGGTCTCAGAGGGAATGTGGATTTCTCTCTTGCTTTAGCTTACTGCAAAATCTAATGTCATGTTCAGGAGGGGGAGGCTGGGTGTCTGTGCTGGATTAGCACAAAAGGGAAGTATATGCACCTGTCTGGACATAAAAGTTATGCAAAAACCCAAAGGGATACTCACTTATGGTCCAGCTGATTTCTTTAACAAAATGTATATTTCTTTCCTGCTCTGTGTCCTGGGAAACCTCTGCTCCTGGTGGCACAACAGCAGGACTGGAAGCCAACAGAAAGACCTAAAAGCAAGGACAGGTACAGCCTACTGCTGGGCTCGGTTTATGTCCACTATGCAACAGGAAACTGAGTCAGAATTTATCTCCATTTGGTGTGTGACAAAGCAGCAGATCACCACCTTGAATCATGAGCTCCCCAAACAGCTCCAGTTTGGCAGCCCCTCATGCCCAGGGTGCAGTTTAGACCCACAGCCCAATTTCTTAATGGCTCGCAACCCACTGAGCAGGGACATTCCTAGACTAGATAAGGTATGGTCCATCTCAGTCCAATGATGTCTGGGGTCCTCTCTAAAGAGTTGCACACCGAAAGTTTTCTCCTTTTATTCATATACCTCTTCCTCAAAACCAGAGAGCTTTGTTCCTCCCAAAGCATTTAAGTGGCTTAAGCTAAACCTCCAGAGCTGGAAAATACCCACAGGTTAATACAGTGAGGTTTTCATCTGTGCTGCAAACACATCTTAAAATTCTCACAAAAATAAATCCCCGTGGCCGTGATTAGCTTTTTTTGAGCCTGAATTCCCTCCTCAACATCTGTATTACAATTGCCAAAAAAGCAATGAGCAAAATGACCCGTCAGAAGTGACTTTTGTTCCTTGCACCTTGTTGAAAATGTCCCTTGCCCTCCTGCCAGAAAGGGGTGATGTCCTCCAGTACCACCCTGAGGGGTGAGGACACGGCACGTCTCTTCCCTGACCACGCTAGACATTTTTATTTGGGACACTGAAAGTGAGTCACCACAGAATTATGTTTCCCCAGAGGACTGAAAAATAGCTGGACACTAAATCTCAATGTAAATCAGCCAAGAGTTAATGTTTATCTTTTATCAGAGTAATGGGAAAAGTTCGAGCAAGACGGTTAGATTCAGGGTGAAGTCGAACTCCCAAACTTTCTCTTAAATTAGGCCCAGCGGGGGCGTAAAAGCATCCTCAGGGACCACAGAGCTCTGCAGGAAATTATGCCAGCTCCACCAACTCGTGTTCATTATCAGTGTCGCTCACTCATGTCACCTCCACAATTATTTTAGGACCTGTCACCAGTAACATTCTCCCACCAGCAAATGTTTCCAGCTCGCTCTAATGGGGAGGCTGAAGTTGGAAGCAAAAGTTACCTCTGCACCTCCTCCTCTGCACTCACTGCCTTTTCGCACCCCTGCTGAACAGAAAGCAGCCCAAGGCTCCCGCAATCCGCCCGCGTCTGGCAGCTGATGGGAGGCACTTTGGAGCCAGGGGGCTGTGCAGCTTCCCCTGCTCAAATAAAGGAGGGGAGCTGGGGGAGGTGGGATGGACGGACAGCGTCAGGCTCTGGGAAGCAGACTCAGGGCTAAGCTGGGTTCTGTAATGCAAAAACGTACACCACAAACTCCAGAATTTGAGGGAAATTAATGTCAGGCTCCTGTGGAGGTGTTAATGACGTAGGGAGAGGGCAAAGAGGAGATAAGCAAAGTCTACCCTATCACAGGGCTGTCATCCAGATCCTGATGGCTGATCAGCTTGGATACACATTTATTAACTTTCAGGTTTTTGGAATATTGTGGAAGATGGAATAAAAGACCAAGGTCAGACAAGCACGCAATAATACAGCTTCAAAGGGACCCCACAGGTCTCTAACTCAGTCCCCTCTGCTCAAAACAGACACAACCTCAGGGTGAGATGACATTGTCCAGGGCTTCACTTGGATGAGTGTCCAACAGCTCTGAGGATGGAGGCTCCACAGCTTTCCTCTGCCCCTGTGCCAGGACTTAACCACTCTCGCTGGGACCATTTTCCTACTCCGTATCTAGCTGCAGGCTGTGCCTATTGCCTCCTGCCTGGGAAGAATCTGGCTCCATCTCTCCTAGAAGCTCCCCCTCACCCTCTCCAGTCCAGCTCTGGATCACCAGCAGTCCCCCCCTCTGCCAGTGCACTGTCTCTGCACAGTGGCAATTTGTCCACGCTTCTTCTTGGCTACTTCTGCTCTGAAATAGCAGAGGTTGTGAAAGGCACTGGCTGCAGCTCGAGTTCAAATGTGAATATGCCAGAAGAGCCACCGTCAGAGGCTCCAGGGATGAGCCCTGTGCTGGAAGGGAGCAGCTTTGATGAAGTGGATTATGTTGAAAATAAGCACCAGACAAAGCACTGAAATGTTGACATAAGCTATAGCAATGAGAAACGGCAGTGATTAATAAGCTGCAGTACTGTAACTAATCAGTGTTTGTAAGCACTTTGGACCTGGAAAGCATCTGCTGAGAACTGTTCGCTGTGAACATTTCCTATATGATGTTGACAAATCATATTGATATCTTCGCAACAGGGAAAGGGGCCGATGACTCCTTTGGTGGAAGGGATGCTTTAATGATGTTTTCTTCACGTAGGCACACCATGTCCTCATTATGGGCTGCAGGAGGTCACTCATTCCCTGGGCCATGGTTTAGTGCCTCCATGTGCCTTAGGGTTCAGGCCATGCCTTCAGCCCTCAATGTGCCTCCAGCAGACCCAAACCTGCATGGGATCACAGGCAGGCAGGGTGGCTGTGAGGTACGTTGGCCCACAGGATCCTCCATGTACATCAGCTGGAGCCAGGATTTCTGTTGCCTCTCTTCCAGCTCCATCATCTCCCTCCTATCCTGTTCTCCAGCCAGCAGCTGATTTCCCTGGGTTAGCAAGAGCAGTGCACACAGATCAGGGCCTGTTATCAAATTTTCTTTCATGCCAAGTTGAGCTGGAACTAGATTTTCTAGAGAAGAGCATACAACTTCATTACTGTATAAGCCAGCAAACAAAAAGCCGCTTCCTCGGGAAAAATCTCCATCCTTCTTGGAAATATTTCTGGGGAAAATAGTCCTTGGAGTTGACCTGATGGCCCCGTCTTGTCACTGCCGGCACAGACATCCCACCTCCTTCCCCAGACACCCTGTCCTGAGACAACAGGTGAAAAGCAAGTTCACTGAGAATTTTTTCTTCCTCCGGTTTCCCTTTTTCCCCCCATCTCACCCGCCTGCTTTTTATAGTGTAACACATGTCAGGGTTCATGTAACAAAAAGAATTTCCAATGTCAGGCAAATAATTTTTCCATCTGTGGGTTTTGGGTTTTTTTTTTTTTTTTCTCCCCATTTTATATTTTTTTAACGGAAGTGGCATCTGCGAGGTGCTGGCTGTAACTGATACGTCCAGGAGTTGCGCAGTTCATTACCAGCAGCCCGCTGTCGGCGTGCCATTTTTGGCTGCTCCAGCTGTTGTTATGGAGAGGGCACGCATCAGTTCAGCTGACAGCTGCAGGCACGCACGGAAAATGAAAGTTGTTTTCTCCTGTCCGAGCAGTTGTCTTATCCTTCCCAGCGCACCCTGACGGGGTTTTCTAGTAATTGGCTAAGGTTAGAAATCATCAAAAATATGCACAAGTGTCATCTCGATATGGGTCAGGTTTTGTGTTGCCTGTTTCCAGAGCGGTGCATCCCCAAAGATGGTTGGGTGTGAGCCTGATTTACCTGGTTGGGAAATGGTAGGGACCCTGAGAAGATACGAGCTGCTGTGGGTTGTAATAACTCACGTCAGACACTGAAGGAGCGTAATGAGAAGTAGAAGTGAGCACCGGGGGAAGAAGGTCCTCCAGGTCCAGTGTCTGAAATGTTTTTGCCTAAATCAGCTCTGAGCAGCCAGAATTAAGGAACATGCGTTGTTTCCCTGGAAAAACATTAGAGATGGACTTTGCTGGACAGCCCCTACCTTCCTTCCTGCTGATGCTGAACCATCCAACTGGTGTGTAGAAGAGGTGGTGGCAACCCTGACAGTCCCACGGCCATGCCATTGGTCACTCACACACTCTTTGTTCCCCTATCCCTATCCCTGGGAAATGCCCTCTGGGTGTGTAGGACCAGGCAGGGCTTTTACCCATCAACAAATCAAGAAATACAAAGGATGACAGGCACAGGTACAGATTCATCACCTGTCCACATGAGCCAGTGATCACTGAAGGGAAGGGAAGGCTTTGTTGGACCTTGAGCAACATGTGTGTGCTATTAAAGGCATGTTAATGAAGATAAATCTTTAGGTATGTACTGAAACCCTACCTGCACAATATAACAGCAACAGCAGCCGTGGTCTGACAACCCTTCTGCTTGCACTGCCGTAATGTAACCAGATCTTATAACCTGGTGGGCTGGGATGCTGTTACCCCTCATGGCTCAGCACCAGAGATGTCAGTATCCCAACCCAGAGCCCCGTGTGGGAGCCAGGGGGGGGGACAGCATCCTGCATCCCTGCAGCCCGCCCGCATTGCCATCGCATCTCTCCCCTCGGTGCAGGCACCCGTGGATGTCACCCCGGTTACACAACTCCCAGCCTTGACAACGGGTCCTTCGCCTTCGAAGGAGGGCCTGATTTCTCGTTAAATGCCTTGTGGAGGTGGAAATGCTCTTTCCATTGCTTTCCTGCCCACGCTCCTCCTGTGAGATCCCACACATGTGGCAATCAAAGCTGGGAAGCCAGCTTGACTTTTCCGAGCATTTCTCAGCACTTTCTCGCCCGTGGGTGAGCGTGGCAGGGGGAGAGCACCAGGGGATTTGCAGCTCTCTGTGCCCTCCTCTGCATTGCTCGGAGGTGTCCAGGGGCTTGCACCTATGATGGGAACGGCAGATTGAGCGGCATCGCTTACTGCATCCTGATTTTGTACCTGCAACATGGATGCAGGAGGAATATTCCTCCCTAGCAGAGTATCATAAGGCAAAAATCAAGACTATTTGTTTATCTTTCCAATAAAAGCATCATGGGAAGGATAATTTCCTACATGCTAAAATACAGGCTGTGTCACACCAAGAAAATTGAAGGAAATATTGCTCATCTATTCCTCTTTAACTGCCAAGGCATTTTCAAGCATCCTTCTTTTATTAAATGCCACATGAGACCTTTTTTTTAATACTACATGAAAGAAAGGTACTTTATTAGGTAAATATAATGAAATAACCATGTGTTGTTTCTCACTTCATGGCAAATGTTTCTACTTCCTGACAGTATTAATTCCAGATCGAATAATGCTGCTTTATCCCAGTACCACTTACCTTTCACACAATCTGTTAAACTCAGCCTAAGAGCTGTGTAAAATTTCCTTCCCTGACTTTTTTAGTAGAATACTTGTGGAGTAAAAAGATATTGCTCAAACTCTAATATTATTTCCAGTGCAATGTATTTTCTCCTTTTTTTTTTTTTTCCTTTTTCTGTGTCCTACCATTTGTGCACCCATGAAGAGAGAATTTCCAGCTTAAATTGTGAAAAACAAATGACATTTGGTGGCAACTTTGTTCAAAATCTGCAAGGTGCTGGTGCTAACCATGCATCACCCAGTGAAGGACTGAATGCACTAAGGAAAAAGTGGAAACCATAAAAATCTTGAGTGTGGAGTGCTTGCAAAGCACTCTTCTTGCAGGCTGAAATACTAAGAAGCTGTGACTCGTGGATACCCTGGACAAGCAGAAGAGATGAGATTTCCTCATTCTGTTTAAATTCATTACTTGAAATTGCCACATCCACACCACTTCTAATGAACAGCATTATTATTACGTTCTATCAAAATCACATGAACAATTTCCCATAGAAACCAAGTTGATCATGTTGCTGATGGAAACGAAGCTGAATGTTAAAGCCTTTGTCATATCTACTGAAAAAGTAGATTTCAAATAGGGTGGGATATTTTATTTTCCTTCAGAAAAGGAACATAAAAAGTGCTTGCAGAAAAAAAAAAATAAAAAGGAAAATTTCCTCCAGAAAGCCAAATGTTCACACAGACTTGCACAAATCTGATTAGGACATCAGGAAGGAAATCTTGTGATGGTGAAATCAGGTGCCTTCCCCAAAGGAATCTCAGTGTTTCATGATGATTTCTGATACAGAAAAACTGCCAAGACTCTTTTTTTTTTTCTTTTGAAGCACTCTGAGCAAGGAAACAATAATTTTGGATTGCTCTGCACACTCACTCCCTCCAAAGTCATTGGGGAAATCAGGGTGTGCCCAATTATCTCCAAACCAGAGTAGAACCCAGAGGAGCTTGGACTCAGGATGTTTGTTTGTTGCTGCAGCACCTGCATACAGCAGAGAAGTGATGGACTAAGGGAAGGACTCTTCTTTTCTGCTTGACCTCTGATGCACAGTGATGCTTTGCAGAACCAGGTGCAGGCACTTTCCCAACTACAATAAGAGCTAAACCTTTCATGTGCCTGCTCTTGTATTGTGCGAGGAGACACAGAGTCAGCTCCAGGTGAAGTCAATGATGACTTAGGATCCAAAAAGTGTGGAAAAGCAGCTGCTACTTCTCTTTGTCGCAGACAGCACAGCCCCAGGGGGCATGGCTGGCTCCTGCTGCAGAAGGCAGGGTTAAGTTGTGGAAGGAGGTGGCTGCTCTGGATGACAGGGGAACAAAACAGCCCTGCAGCATCTGTCACCTCCCTCACCTCTCCCAGTTCCCACCTGGACAGGAGGAGCAAGCTCATCCGTGTAGATCGCTTCTTCCAGTTGGCCACTTCTGCATCTCCTTTCTGGCCTTCAGGATTCAGTTGGCAAACTCCAGGCATGGATGCAAGATTGAGAAGAGCTGAGTTATCTTGGGAAAGGTGAGAGGACCCTGGGATTACTGCATGGAATATGTCTCATACCTTGCATGCCCTTGGGGTTTTCCTCCAGCTCTTGGTTTTGCTGCCAGGCACAAGGAGACCAGTCACCTCTGCCTTTGCACAGAGCGGGTCTTTGTCACAGCAGGTCCGGGTGATCCCGTTCATGTTGGATACCCCTCGGTCTTTCTTGGCAATTACTCCTCACGTGTGCAACCAAACATGCTCTGATCCATACCCTGTGCTGCATGACATAATCCCATATCAGTTACTGCTTATTTCCTTCTTTTTGTCCCTTCTAGCCTCGTTCAGACACATACAAATTCTTCGCCTCCTACATCAAATGCGCTGCGACCCACTTCCTCCAGACACTGACTGGGGAAAACTTGGCACCAAGAGCCTACTGCATATAAGATGATTTTTTGTTGTTGTTTTAAGCTGTTGATTTATTTAAGGCTCCACATCTTCCCAGCATCACCAAACATCTGATGATTTTATTTCAATTGCCTGGTTATTCATGGCCAGCCTGCTTTTCCACTCACCCAAGCCTCTTTCAGTTATGAAAAAAAATGAAATGGTGGATGTTTATTTTATCTCTTTTCCCCAGAGAAGGAGTTTAATAATTTAGCAGCAGATATGAAACTGCTCCATGAGGAGTAATTTGTTTTAGGGGGGAAAAAATGAGATGATTTTTTTTCTCTCTCTCCCAGATCCCCATATATAAAGGTATGGTTTGCTTTGGATCATATTCACTCTCTGAAGACTTGGTTTTGCTATTAAAATCTTTATTTCACTACAGATTATTCTACCATTCCTTTGTCTCTCTGCTATTAGTCTGCTTTTGGTATGCAGCTGTCACCATGGCTTTTAGTACCCTGCTTTCTATTGGTTCCCAGAAATGGTTTATATCCCCTTAGAACAAGCCAATAAAGGATTTCAGGTGCTTTTTAACCTGCCAAATGCAGCTCATCAAGAGATGCATGGAAAGGAAGGGCAGGAAGAAACAGATTTTTTGTCACAACTTACTTACTAACCCTGTACTTTGAGTTTATTGCTTGCTTGGTCTTTTCAAGATCTTTTTTCCCTTATGAAACCCTGCCCTTATGCTTGTAGTGACCAACACAGGGATGGACAAGTCCAGTGTCACCAGTGAAGGATACCTGTGCCTGCTGCCCATGTGCATCCGGAAAACGAGCCCTGTGGTCCCTTCCACAACAACGGCGAGAGCGGAGCTCAATAAACTGCATTTCTAAACTGGGGACTGTCAAAGGCCCTTATACATATTTCTCAGATATTTTAGAGGTTTAATGGCCTCTGAAATCACCAAGATCTTCCAAAGATCTATTCTCAGAAGACCTGTAAGAGCTCGGGATCTTGCCAGCCTTGGCGTCTCTGTCAAAGGGGGCTGAAGTTGACTGAATTATTGCAGGAGAGGCAGACAGACGGGCGCATTCACGGCAGCCGCACAGGGCTCCTTTCACCAACCTGCTTAAAAAAAATAAATCCAAACCCTGCAAGTCCATGCTCTGATTTGCCCCAGGACCCTGAGCCCAGCCCTGACATGTGGGCATGTGGGTCCCCCTTGTTCCCAAATGTGGGACCCCCTTCCCCAAGAACGTCCCACCACCGTGGGTCCCCACAAGCTACTCTCATCCTCCTGATGGGAAAAGCGGGATTAAATAAATAGCAGGTTCTGTAACTGCTAACTCCTAAATAGTATCACTTTTGGCAAAGCTGTTCCACGTTCTGACCAAATGGAAATTCTTCTTTATAGCAGAGGGTTGGATTTATTTATTTTTTTTAATTTGCTGCTTTTTTTTTTTAATAGTTCTTGCGGGTTCCCCCCCTCAGTCATTTTTAATGTGCGGCACATAATAATATGAAGCTAAGGACACTGTTCTGATAATTCCTTGAGCAGCCCTAGCGAAACACTATCCAGATGTGTTGCTGTTTTTCTGCAGGGGGAATGCATTGTGCATGTCAAAAAAAAAAAAAAAAAGGCAATTTTCCCCTCCGCTTGGCCTTCAGTTTTAAATGAAGTGAGGTAGGCCACCATTTTGGGGCCAGAAGATGAAAACCAGCACACCCAATCCTTCCAATAACCTAATGAGGAAGGATCCAGAAGAGTTCATTTGAGGAAGAAAAAGCGGGAGAGAGAAAGAGAAGGGAGAAAAAAAATATCCAGGCTTAGGAATCAGGAGCAGAAATACGAGCCTTGTTCCTTGTAAGCTTGGATAATCTAAGTCAAAAACCACATGAATCAATTCAAGCTGAGTCCAGACTGCTGTTCTGTACACACATGTACACACACACACTGCATTTGCTCCCTTTTATAACATTTTAGTGGCTGCTGCTTTGTTGGGAACTGTTGGGAAACACATTTGCTCTGTTCCCACTCACGAGGAGGGCTGAAAATGTTTTGATTTTATAATAATTGGACTTTCACACCCCGAGTGTTTTCAAAGCACTGCACGAGCATTATCTAATAATCCTCAAGGCAGCTCAGTGAGGTAGGTAAAAGTCAGCATCATTATCCTCATTTTACAAACCGGGGCGAAACCAAGACAGGGGTGATATATGCCTTGCCCAAGGCCACACAACACGTCGATGGCAGAGATGGGATTAGTGCTAAGGAGCTGCTGGCTCATGGCCCGGGATCGGGGCTCCGTCCACTGGCCCAGCTTCCCCTGGAATGGAAATACATTTGTACGTGAGCAGAAAGAGGGGAGACAGGGAGGGCAGGGCAAGACGTGCAGGAAATACGCACCATAATGAGTAGCACAGGGGCATTTTTTGCACCAAAAGGATGGGCTCAGGGAGCTCAGTGGTGTTTCAGACGTGCTGTCTTGCAGGCAGAGCTGATGCTGATGCTCGGCCGGAGGGAATGAGTCTTTCCAAGGCAGAGGTTGGTTGGTTGGTTCCTTTCTGACCGGCCTCCTTTAGACAATAAAAAGTTGAACTCAGAAAAGGAGTGAGCAGCAGGTCTCTGCTAACGGGGCTCCTCCGGACAGAGATGGATGAGGGAGCGCTGACCCCGGCGGCTCTGCTGGCAGGGGAGCAGTGACAAGCAGCTGGTAGTTACAACTACCTCCCCTGAAACAGCTGGATCTGAGGAAGGACATCTGGACGCAGTCTGGGTGGTTTGCGAGAAACAACGTCCACTGAGTCACCAAAGAGAGTGAACCTGGGTCTTCAGGATGCAGAACACGAGACATCCTGCCTTCGCCACGGAGATGGGGCTGCAGGGGGGTTGTGGAGATGGACTGGGCCTCCCACGGCGCAGAGGTGGGAGGAATAACTGCGTTAAGGGGTTATGCACTCCGAACCCTGCCCCGGTGTCCAGGGACTGTGGCAGATCAGAGCTGCATGTGAATCACCAAAAAATAAATAAATCTGAAGGCTTGCACAGAGACTCCGCGTCCTACAAACACACAAGGGCCAAAGGGCCAAACAGCGATGTAACAGGTGGATTGAACAGATATTAAACCTCTCCAAACCTTCCCCTGTGCCTGCCAGGCCCAGCTCGGCTATGCTGCTGGAGGCTTCTGAAGCTCCAAGAGGGCTTTTTTTCCCATGCAGAGGTGGGTCTGCAGAACCCACATCCCCTCACCAGCCATGGCCGTGCCCAGAGCACCGTGGGTGACAGGACGCTCCAGCAAAGCACCCGAGGAGCCCGATCTCAGGGGTTTTCCAGCCCCCCTCTCTGCCTTTCAGCAGCAGATGAAGGTGAAGCTCCACACAAGGCATCATGACCACCTCCCTGGTTTCCTGGTGACAGTTGCCTACTGAACACCTATGCCAAGCAGCGCTGCGTTTAGTCAATTCACAGTCACTTCTGTCGAGCTTTCCCTGCTCCAGAGCTACTGCCTGACTTCCCAGAGCAAAGTCACAGTGCAGCATACCTGACAAATCTCCGGTAGCATCAGACATCACAATATCCAATTAGTGACCGCCTCTGCGGATGCTCCATCAGGGAGGAAAATTAAGCCAGAGCTTGCACCTTCTTAGACATCCAAGCCTCAGAAGAGCATGAAATCAGCACAGGAAACCAAGTTTTACTAGTTCTGTTGCTCAGAGTTGTTTATTACCAAGATCATAGAAATTACCCTTGGGGTGTCCTTCTCCACCAGCAGGAACACTGGTTACAGGATTAAGTCCAGCTCTGTTTCCTCCAAAAATTTACCATCTGCAAAGAGGTTACATGGTTTGCGTTGAATTGCTGTGTTTGCTCTGCAAGAAACTAACTGTTCCCTGTTTTGAGAAGCCTTTTCCTTCAATCCCAGGTGACAGAATGCAGATGACTAACAGTTTGCCAGCCAGTTTCCAGACCTGTGAGATACATCTGTATTTCTGAAGTCAGCTACGGGACCGTAATGCCAGATCCACCGCCCTCTTCAAAACTGGCATCAGAGCCCGCCCCTAGGGCAGGTATTTATTCATTACAAGTGCACGTAAAGCCTGTGCCTGCTGGGTACCCACCATGCGAGGTGTCCAGACCCATGGCCACTGCACTGTGCAGCTCCTGAGAGTCGGAATCCCTTCTCCCAACTTTGGCTGGAAGTTCATCTCAGTTCATAACAGTTGTGTTTTACCTTTGTTCTGCTTCCCTACGCATAAGCCTGTGGCCTAGAGGGAGAAACACTGCTTGAATGTGCAGGAAACCTGGGCTAGATTCCCGTTCTCTTGCTCCTTCAACTACTTTAAAAGGAAAAGGAGTGGGGTTTTCCAGCCACATGCGTGTCACATTCATGCATCTCGTTAATGCAGCATCGCGGGGAACTTGCTCTCCAAGCCTCATTACCTTTT
This sequence comes from Tringa tobata, assembly GCA_033628505.1. Lineage (NCBI taxonomy): Eukaryota > Metazoa > Chordata > Aves > Charadriiformes > Scolopacidae > Tringa > Tringa tobata. The sequence continues at coordinate 730,734 of JAHREE010000502.1, forward strand.
GTTTCCAGTTCCAGGAACAGAGCAGACGGTTGCCAGACCGTGGTATGCAACGCTTACCCCTTGAAAATCTTTAAAGAATTTAAACTTTGCACAGACGTTTTAAGCAAACCCAGCTGCCAATTCCACATGAGACAATCCTAAGATAAATGGGTGTTTGTAATCATCCAGGCGCTGGCGAAGGAAAGAACCACCATTCAGGTAAGCAGCTTATTGAATTTACCGGCGTGCCCTGGGTGATTGCTCTACAGGGTTCACCCATGTCTGTCCACACTTTCTTACAGTGCCATTTCTACTGTGCTCAACACTGCAATTAGCTTGATTTATATTAAACATTGTTACCACTCCCCTTTTCTTAGGTTCCCATCTTTGGGAAGCCTGCAGAGTTTTGACAGGAGTAAACCATAACTAATGGGAGCGGAAAATGGTCCAACGACTGGGGATCCGGGCTCTGCTCCTTGTGATGCCACAGATCTCTTCAGGGGGAGCAGATAGCCTAAAAAAAAAAAAAAAAAGAAAAACTGGTTTGGCTTGAGAAAACCCACAGCAGATGCCTGTGGGTGCTCCTGGCTCTTGCAACAGGGAGGGAGTGACCCTCTCCAGTTGCCCCCCCCGGCAGCAGAGCACTTGGAGTAAGACTTCAAGCAGGTAGAAATCACCTGGCGTGGGGATTTCACGGCAAACCCATCTCTTGGGCGAAAAGTTTGCTATGTGGGGTGAATCTTTCTGAAGTGGGATTTGCTGCCGGGCAGAGGGCCAGCCCCAAAACTGCCAGAGCCCTCGGGGCTCACTTAACCCCTGCCTGGCACCCCGAGTGCCGAGCCCACGCTGCCGCTCGCCTTTGATATGGCCTCATGCCCCTCAAACAGCACACGGGGGCATCAAACGAAAGCCCCCGAGCCTGCAGCGTTCAGCCCTGCCCGCCCCTGCCCACGCTGCCGGCTCCGGAGCCCACGTAGCACCCTCCTCCATCCTCGCTGGGCAAGCCTTCTACCAAGGGCCATGGGCAGATTTTGGGGATGGAGCCTCACCCTGCCCTGGGCGAGCACCCTGCAAGGTCCACTGGCTGCTGCTGGTGCCAGCAGGCTGATCTGGTGGGATATTTGCAGACACCAAGTACACCAAGGGCAGCCAAACCAAGTGAACCCAGTTAGGAGGGTTTAAGGAAAGGCTGGTGGAAAAAAGGGGCTGCCACTGTCACCCAGCTGCGGCCATGACCTCACTTAACCGCACTTGGCCTCCTCCGAGCTGACACCTCGTGGCACTTCTCCCGTAGGCGCTGGAGCTCAACTAGACTGACTAAGCGATAATACAAATTTACTGCAGCCAGACAAGCGAGAGATGAGGAAAAGATCTTGTGTCTTGGCTGTAGGGCAGGACTGAGGAGGATGCAGAAGTCACTCCTCTCGTGTCGGGACCTTGCACTAACCGTGGACGAGCTTCGGAGGGTGGCACTGACCCTGTGGACAGGATGGCTAGCCTGCGAGGCTTGGGTTGCTCTCCTTGCCCTAATCCACACTGGATCAGCTGATTTCATTTCTAATTTCCTCACACATGTGCTCAAGCACAGCTGTGGAACATGAGCCGAGTCTGCAGAGGAAATCCTGAGATTTACACAGGCCCCAGTGGATTATAAAAACCTGGAAACCGGACAGATAACACTCATGTAACAGACTCGAAACATGCTGAGGAGAAAAAAAAATCACAATAGATTAAAACCTGCTGTTCTCTGCAAAATGTAAAAGTGTCTTTTCCAACACTTTGAACTACTGTGTTAAAACTTTGTAGGTAGCTATCGTTTCAAAGGTGTAATCTTCAGGAGGATTTTTTTTTTAATGGATTTGGTAAAGTCGCAATAAAAGAATTCTTAAAAGGGCTTGACCTGGAGGGCTGCAAGCTTTTTGCCTAGTGAGGTTCATTTCTAAACTGTGTGTAGCTTCCAGAGCTTCTGAGAACTTCCAAAATCTGGACTGGCTGATGATGTTAAATGCACAAGGTAGTGGGAGTAAGAAGTAAACATCTCTTGTTGGGAGATGTTACGTTTTCCATCCCAGTGTAAGCAGTTGGACACTGTGTGGGTTTCTGACAGGGGACAGATAAATCTACTTTCCCATCTTCTCCTTGCCTACAGAAAGTACAGACTTTGTATCTGGGGGTTTGACTTTACTGCAGCCTGGGAGATGACCCAGCTAGAAAAGATTTCATTCATAGGTTGGATGCTCAACTGATTTCACAGTGTGATTTCACTACAGTGGCTGTATCAGTCTACACTGTTACCTGTATCTCGTGCATTTGTAGCCCATTGCATAGATGAATGCTTTTCATCCCAACTGCAAAGCAATAATGGCCATACCCACCATTTTCTTTATGAAATGTCTTTGTCCTGGTTCATGGTTTCATCTGTTCTGTACACATTGCCTGTTTCTCTGTCTTTGCTCTTAGACCTTTTTAATAACTAAAGATAATGAGTGATCTGGAAGGGGTGGCCACCGTCCTGGAGAAACATTTTCATATTCCCCATATCAGTAGTGTATGAAGGCCTTTTCCCACATATTTTCCAGTTGGTTACTGTCTCAGACCTGCCATTTTTGTGCTCATTGAGGTCTCCAGCTGCATCAGTGGGATCAAAAACAGGCACAAGGTCAGACTGTTTTTTCTTAAGCTGTCAAATGTGATTTATTGCTTTTCTCAGGATCAATGACTTAAGAATTTGGGTTGCCAAGCTGTGCTGGGTCACGTCCATCCAGGGCAGTTCACAGGGCCAGAACCTCTTATTTCGAGGCCCCTGCTTCCCCCAGGACTTTTTGTGAATCTCGGTTCCATTTTATCTTGGGCATCAAAAGAATTTTGAGGAGGGGTCAGATAAAAGTTTGGGGAGTTTCCTCCGTCATTTTTATGAAGAGCAAACCAAGATGGTTTGGGGTTTGCGAAAGCAAAACCAGGTTGACTTGGATCTCAGATCTATTTTATCTCAGTCACCAATCTTTCATTTGAATTTGGGGTTTCCAAACCAAAACCCAGCTAAGACTTTGTAAAAAAACAAACCTGAAATCCAGCCTCCTCCACACATTCCAGGCGGTTGCTGAGAAGAATTCTCCTTCAAGTTCATTTTAATCAAACTGTGACAAGAAGAAACCTCAGCTGACATCCACCTCCCCCCAGAAGGAGCAAATCCCGTCCTCAGAGGGGCAGAAAGAAGAACAGAGAAAGGCAGACAAGACCTGACTTGGTGTCTGCACTACCAACATGTTCCAAGCTGGAGCTATTTAAATGCAAAGCAAGAACTCCAGGCATCTCATGACCTTTAGCATGGCTTGAGACACTGTGAAATGATGTTGCAAGTATCATATGACAAGATAGAAGAAACACTGCTGAGATTTGCGTGGTCTGCAGAACCTATTGGAGTAGTCAAGAGAATAGAGTAGTTTGAGCCTTGGTGCTTTACCAGATGACAGAGAAAGCGTGAAGGTGCAGAGTGTGTTTCCTTGAAAGACGACTGTCTGAAGGACACAATAATGTTGGCCCCAAAAAGGGAGCCACTTCCATCACAGATGGGGTTAATATTTTAGGATGCACAAACCTGGGGCATGTAGGAGATGGGGCAGTGCAGCAGGCTCAGTTTTCAAAGGTGGGGTTGCAGGATTTGTATTTTGAGCCCTTCTCTTAATATCCAGAAAAAATCAGGTCTTGGCAGATGGTTGGTGACAGAAAGAAAGAAATCAGTCTCTGCAGGTCATTTTTTCCACCAGTAATGTGATCCCAGAAAAAAAAAAAAAAAAGTAGTTTCCGTCCTCACCCCCAGGAATCTGTGTCTCTCCTATTGGATCCAACTCTTTAAAAAAATTGCTTCCCATTTAATAAATGGATTTCCTCAACTCAAAGTTTGTATGAAATCCTTTCTACCATGATTTCCAAGGTATCTGTTCTACTCTGAGCGTCAGCTATCATTCCCAAGGGTTTTGTGACATAAACTGTGGCTTTTGACCGAGAATCAAAGCTTCCGGGGGCGAGCGCTGTCTGTTTGCTTTTGCATTTTGCAGTTCTCCCACTTCGGTAAGTAAGAAGTAACCAAATGAAAAACTGCCCATTCCGTGTAGCTAAAACATGTTCACGCAAATGATCTTTTATCTTTTTTCTTTTTTTTTTGGTACCCTCTATAGCATTTATTTGGTGCATGTCATAAGCCAAATTGAATGGGAAAGTGGAATGAATCAGAATCTGCAGTGCTGCCTTTATTATTTAGTTCAGCCTTTCAAAGTTATACTGTGAATAATCCCGAGAGCAGAGACCCTGCAATAGTCTGGAGGGCAAAGCCAGTGCAAAGTTGGACACCTGAATGAGGACTCGGGGAGGGCTGTGCACACCATCCCTTTGATTGCTTCTTCAAGACGGGGGCTGGCACGCCCAGCTCTTGAGCTTGCACTAGCACACGTGTGCCCTCACGTGTACACCCACTCGTTCCTGCCCAAGGTGCAGATAGGTCCACAGGGGACACCCTTTTGCAGACAGAGACCCATAAACCCCCAAATCTGACCCATTCCCATGCCCAGCCAAGGGGACTGTCCCCAGACGAGCACATCCCCTGCCCTCTGCACGACGGGCACTGCAGACACCCCCTCACCGACCCGCGCGGTGCCAAGCGGTGTCCGAGGCGCTGAGCTTTCTCATCCATCCAACGGGGATCGTAACGCACTCTAACAACCCACCAGCAAGCCAAAGGCCCAGACTTGGGGATTTTATTGGACCGTTAACTTGGACAATGAAATTCTTCAGGGAGGATATTTCTCGAGACAGACAGTTTCGTCAAGCGGTTTTTTTTCCATCTGACCCTGGGCCCCGAAAGTAACGGCAGCCTGAACACAGAAACGCTGTTTGCTGATTGGTACCACGATCCCGTGAAAGTCAACCGTGAGCCTGGTGAATTTTCCTCTTTAATTAGGTGTGAAAAGTCAACGGAGCCGCGTGGCTCTCGCAGGGGAACCGTAGGGAGGCTGTTCCATGGACAACCCCTTTCCACCCCGCAGCGCGGCAGGCCTCAGCCCTGTACAATCGCCCTTTGAAAGCCGGGCCACGGTTACAGCCCTGGCTTTTCTTCCCCTGACGGCCAACCGGGGAGAGCCTGGAAATCCTGTAACCCCTGGAGAGCCAAACAGTGCCTGGCTACATCCCTTCCTCAATAGTTTTCTCTGCTGAGGGGACTCAGCCACCAAAATCACTTCTGGGCTGGTTTTTACTTTGCATTTCAATGCCTCTTTGCTGTCTGAGAATCGGAAAGCGCTCTGTGTGCAGGGTGGATTTTGTCCTGTGGTGCTCATGATGCAGCTGGGAGGATCACGGTCATGTACCGGAACAACACAGGAGACCCAGGCATCGGGCTGTTCATTATTTCAGGGTTTCCAAAGAGCTGAAATGCTATTTAAATGCACTAGGGTGCTGTGGGGTGTGCGGCACAGCGCTGTGCAGCACCCCCTCCAGAGATAAAGTGTGCCATCACCTCCCGAGCTGAAGCAAGGCAACAGGAGAAAATATTTTCACTGGTGCTTATTGTAGAGAATTACACATTAAAGTAACCTGCACGTTGCCTTTCTTGGGGTTTTCCGGTGTGGCCCGGTGTTTGTACTACTGAGTCTGAGACATCTGAGTCCCAGCAGGAACACTGCAGTAGACAGCTCTTGTGCTCAAACAAAAGGACAAACCCTGGGGATTTAAGGCAGATCAAAGTGATTTCACCCAAATTGCTTTCAGCAAGTCAGTGGCACAGCCAGGAAGGGATCTGGCTCCTTGACTTGCCAACCAGATCCCCAGCACCAGCTCGGATTTTTAGGCTATTTTCTGATAAATTGCAGGCCTGCAACAACTTCGGGTTGTACAGAACAAATTACAAGACTGAGGTGAAGCAAAAACTCCTGAGCAGGAGAAAGGAAGAGGAGGAATGGGAGAAGGAACGATTTTATTCACCAGCAAGAGGAAGGATCACAGAATCACAGAATGATATGGAGTTGGAAGGGGCCTCTGGACATGATCGGTGGGGGAGGCAGAAGCGGGTAACCAGCCACCCCCAGCTGATGTGCTGCAAAGGAAAGGGTTCTCACGCAGTCCCGGATGGGTGAAAGGAGCAAATAAAATAATAAGAAAGGGATTTATTACTCAAAAACCCCATTTTGCACTGTGGGTTTCTGCAGCACCCAGCACAACAGCTTTCCAGCCAGAACGCTGATGAGCTGTGGCCATATAACAAGAGAGAATGGGAAAAGGAGGAGAGAAATTAGGTCACTGTCCATGCAGGGCTTAACCACCAGTAAGAGATTTGCTAACTGGCTTTGGCAACTCTCTTCAGATAAAAACCTTAAATCTTACGAGATTCCAGTCTTAAACTGCTCAAGTCTTCCTGAAGGGTCATCCTTGCTCTACCAAGTGGCCTGTTGGGCAGGCAGTTACGTTGGCAATATTAAAATATAGTCAAAGCATTGCAATTTTTTCTTTAAAATGTGCAATTTATTGTTAAGGTCAGACACCCTCACCTCCAGACACAGCAATAAGTGATTGCGGGAGTTAACCTTCCACGTGTATCTGATGTTTCGATTCAAGTTGTAAGTGGCTTCCGCTGCACCGGTGGGGAGAAAGAGCAAGCCAGCAACAAAATGCGAGCAACCTCATAAATTTATAGAAAACTGAAACTTGGAAGGATTTTACGTGGCTGAATCCAAAACGATGTGGTGTGTGTGTGTGTAGTGATTGAAACACTGCATTGCAATTAGACAAGGAGGATATTTGGTAGTTCTTTCAAAGTTCAGCCTGAGAGCTTGTCTGCATGGCATGGTTTCGGCAGCACGCAGCAACGCTATAACCCAGTTATGCTGAGTTTTGCTATAACCCAGCTAACCTGAGGACAGAAATAAGGACAGCTACATTCCTCAGGCATCTGCCTGACCCACTTACCTTGCTGTTACAGCTGAGCAGCTGCTGCTGCTGGAGTGAACACCGTTATTACCACTATCATTAACAGCAGCAGTGCACTAATTCCCGTGCAAACACACTTTATGCAACATAAACCAATACTGCCCCAAGGATACGCAGCATAAAGACCTGAGGGATAAAGCAGGGAGAAGCAGGTTTCTGCAGAAGAAACAATGCTAGACAAGTACAGTGAAATCTCGGAGCAGGTTGCTCCGATCGTGGGATAGGACATGTCTTGTGATGGAAACCGGCTTCCACTGTCCACAGTGTACATTCAGGTCAGGCAGCTGGAGAAGGTTGCAGAAAATGAGCAAAAAGCTATAACCGCATATCCACCGTGGATAAAGGCTCCAGCATTGCTGCCAGAGCTTGCAATTTTCCAAGGAACCGCCACAACGATGTTTGGTCACCAAACCAAGTGTTTGCAAAGTCTTCCAGAAATCTTCCATGGACCACACCGTAGGCTTCCTGCCAGGAGATGCAGTGCCTCTTGCTATCTTCCAACTGTTTAGGTGTCTAGTTTAATGTAATTTGGTGCATGAGAGGACCCATCCAACCAATGAGGAGAGAATTGAGACTGAAGCCATAGTCACATTCTTGATACAATCCGATTCGGATGGTGCAAGCACTCACTGCAGCTACCAACATCTGCCCTGGCAGCTGAGTGAAGAGCCACCAGAGAAATACCTGATGAACTAATGATAAATAAGGACTCGGAAAGTGCTCACGATGCATGCCCAAAGAAAGCGGATACATGGCTGGGCAGCATCCAAAACATGGTCCTCTGCCATGTGGGAGAGGACAGCGTTGGGGAGGTGTGAGCACATCTGTAGCTTCAGCCCCAGCTAGGACCACCCCAGGGGATGTGGGAGCAGTTGCTCTTGGCTCTCATTTTTCCGTGCAGGAAATCACAGGCAGAAATATGATGCATCCACCATACGGCGAGTCCGGCGTGTCCTGGACAAATGAGCTGCTCTCCGTGGCCGGGTGTGCAGGGTGGAGCTCGGCCCCGGTAGCCCCTTTCCCCACTCCCACCTCCAGTGAAGCCGCCCCACGATCAAACCGCGGCACTTCACCAACACAATGAACTCAAACATTCCTCTTCCGGAGAGGATGTGGTCAGTCACCACACACATCTTCTGGGGCCCGACCACAGATCCAAACAGTCTGGTCACACATCACATGTAATCTTAACAGCAAACTTTCTGACATGCAGTTCAGACCTACCCCTGTCCTTGTGGGATATTTCCCTTATATCTCCATGATAATAAAGAGTGAGACTTGTTCAAAATATTAGTATCTGGGGAGAGAGAAAAAACGCTTCAGCAGACTATGACTCACACAAGAATTCCCTGAACCTGAGATGTGGGTAAGTCGTTAGGAAGAATGAACTCATCCCAGCTCGGAGGTGAGGAGTCAGGATCTCTTCCCAAGCTGAAGCTCCCAAAGCGTTCCCCAATGAGGCCCTCACTAGGGGATTCATTTTGGATTCACACAGCAGATCCCACTCCATGCAAGGCTCTGCTGGCTGGGAGATGCTCTGAGATGCCATGGTGGAGGCACGGACCATCCATAAGATGTAGCCTATTGAACACATCTCATAGCAAGGGATCATCTCTAAGGCCACCATTTCACGCTCTGTGGCAGGACATCAGTTTGAACACGATATGATGACACATGGAGGTGGTGGTTCCTCTCCCCCGTCTCCCACCTTGGGGACTCTGAGCTTCAAATTTCTCCCTTGTACGCTGGCCCAAATGCTCCTGCAAATTCTGCAGCACCAGCAGCACGTGCCAGCATCATCTCAGTTTAAAACGGGCAATGCTTTGTACAGCAATACTCTCCTGAAAGGATTGTGGTTCAACTTCCAACATGTCTAACTACATGAGTCTGTATAAAAAACACAGAATGCCATTCTTCCAGTCAGATTTTTTTGGGGAATAAAATAATGACTATGACTAAACCAAACTTTTCTAATTTTCCACTTTGATTAAGAACTCTGGATGTTTTTGATAAAAATAAAAACAAGGTCCCTTGATATTTTTTTGACTGAAAACTTTTATGTGGGGCAGAAAGTAATTTATTTTAAACCTGAACATGAAAATTCCTTTTTTCCTGATATACATTTTTCAGGAAATATATCAGGATTTGGGTTTTTTTGGTGGAGATTTCTGCAGTGGGGTGAAGCATGTTTTACCACCAGCTGTGGAGCGTGTATCAACACCTTCATTTAATCAACCTGAAGCCTCCCTGTTTAATATCTCCTGGTGTTATTAAAATCCAATTGGTACAATACAAAGTCTCCATCTTCCAGCAGTTAGCAGAGAATATAAATAATTTATCAACATTTCCACCTATGCTTGGAGTTGCAGATATCTGCAGTAACTATTTAGTAATGACTTTCTTATGGCTTCTGTGGCAGATATAAAAGCTTACAATGTTGAAATGATTGTTTTTTATCAGTCAAAGTATTTTCCAATCTGTCCCATTTCCTCCACCCACATATTTTGTTTTGTGCGAGGAAAATTAAATAAACAGGATCCATTTTTCCAGTGAAAACAAAATTAGTTTGCAAGCCAAAAGGAACTCGGCTTGAATGCAATTGGGCTGTGAGCAATTTAAAACTATTTCTGTGCTTGTGTTAATGAAGAAATTAAGAGTTTAGAGGGAACAAAATCACCGTGAATGACGCATTGGAAATAGTCTAACTCAGCTCTGCAGGATAATGCCTATCATTTGGACATGGCCCTAGCTGTTGATAACATCGCAGGAGCATAAAGGGCATGTGGCAACCAAAGTTTTGGAAACCAAAGGACAAACCAGCCACTTCCATGGCTCCACGTCCAGCTGCTCAGGAACCAACAAGCAGCACTTGCTTCTCTTTGGCCTCACAAGCAGCAGAGTCAAAGCAGCAGCTCCTGAGCCCCGGAGATGGTTCGTTGCAGCTCATGGACGTGGCTCGGAGCCAGGAAGGGCAGAATGCTGGAGGACAATGCAAGGACAGTGAATCCCAGATGTTGTCTTCTGGACCCACGGCCCCTTCTGCAGCTCCTGGAGATGGAGACAAGATATGAACTTCCCAGTCTGTGAGGCACACACTCTCCTAACTGTCTGGTCCCTCCTTAATTTCTCCTGGGCTGTCATTAGCGCTGACCCCAGAGGAACTACCCTGGCTACTAGCCCCCATCCTGCTCCCAGCAGCCCTGTCCACAGCCCGTCCTCTTCATGTGTAGCAGATGATCATCCGGTTGTGTTCACATCCCTGCTTGAAATTTTCAAGTGGCTCATGCCCAAGAAAAGGTCACTTCCCCCAAAACTAGAGGAGCCAAGTGCTCCTGCCTCCCTGACACTCCCACGTCACCGGCCAAGTGCAAGTGGTGATGGATGACTTTTTTAATAAACACGGCCAACGGCCCAGCGAGCTGCAACTAACCCTGCACTGAGCCCAAAACACATGGCGTTGGCCCACGGGTCCCCAGGGAGGATGCTCAGCAGTCCAAGGGTTTCTTCGAGAGCTCCTCGCAATTCCGGGCTGTCCCAGGGTATTCCCCAGCCAGGACTTCAGCAGCCAAGGAGAGCTTGCATGGAAGCAGAGGGCATTTCCATGAAGAAGGGAAATATCTAGAAGCATCTCTGAGGGCACAGGAAAGTTGAGAGGGTTCAGAATTGCGACGGGGGCTGCGGGAGGGAGGGCAGCAGCAACAGGTTGCCTCCGAGCTGCTGCTGGCACATGCTCCCAACCGCCTGTTGCTGTCTCCGAACAGATGTGGGCAGTTTCTCAGATGATGAAGTATTGAATATGTTTCTCCTTCAGGGATTATTACTACTAAATAAATCTGCAGGTTTATATGTTTAGCAGCTGACGGAGATTCTTTTCCCCTCCCCTTCTCCGTTATATTATTCCTTGCAGCAAGAGCCAAAACAAAGCTTTTAAGCCAGGGAGCGGAGAGAGAGCAATCAGGATGTGATTTGGGAAATTTTAGAGACAATGCTACAGCAAATGGGGGCAAAATATCCTACCCAAGACATAGCTCATGTATACATTTAAGCTTGTTTCATGGTGTATCTTGGACTCCATGAGCATTGGTTTAACCACCAGTTCATAAATTCATCTGGTATCTTTAGAATTTGTGGCCTGGGAAAAGATCTTTCCTTCTTTCCTGGTGGTATTGGATTTATTTATTTTTTCCTTTCTTTCTTTCGGAGCTGACTTTGAGCAACACAGGGCTTGGATTTACAGTGTTTTAAGTTCCATTGAAAATATTCCCTGATCAGCCCCAAAATGAAAGACAGAGAGTGTGTGATGAAGGAGCCTAACCTGTTTGCAAGTGTGTTCCAGCTCCTCTTTGGTAATGGCAGGTTGATCCAAGGGCATGAGCTGAGTCATGCCGTCTTGACATTTTATGTCTACTTTTTTGCTAGAGGGTCTAAACTTACTTGAAGGCACCTCTAAAACCAGCCAGGAGAGAGGCTGGTTGCTTTTTCTGTGGTGTCTGTGGCTCCTGGGTGTCTGGCACCAGAGACACCCTCCCAGCATCATTGCAGGACTTTGCTTCCTAATTCCTCACTCCATTTACAAACTTTTCCTTGTTTCATAAACGTTCCATTCAGGCTGCCCAAAAGCCCCCAGCTCTGGAGAAATAATGGTCGTGCAAGAAATGCTTGCCCACACACTGAAGCTGATGGCAGCTGAAAAAAGCTCCAGGACTGTTTTACCCATGATGGGATATCGCTCCAGGGGTAGGGGATGCCTGTGAGATAGCACATTGCTCAGCTGCTCTGCTTTAGGAGCCCAACCCGGTACTCAGTCCCCACACGTGGGAGTGAGGAACCCCACCGCGTGCCTAAGGGTGCCTGTGTCCTGACACTTGGCCATGATAATCATCATCACCATAATCCCAAAAGCACTATGAAGAGAGGAAAGCGGTTATTAATTCAGCTCATCCAGAGCCTCAGGAAGCCAAGGAAGCAGATCCCACTTGGGTGGAGCAGGAAGGTGTATCACGCTGCTTGAAACTCCCTGCTAGTTTGACCACAAATTTAATAGCTGAGATCTCTGCAGGAGAGAGCGGGGAGGAGGGAGCGAAGCACGGGGCAGGGAGGCCGGGGTTGCTCGTTTGGAGAAGGATGAATGCCATGAGCCAAGCTGGCAGCACCACCTCTGTGACAGGGGACACAGCTGGCTTCAGGCACTGCTTTGCTCAGCTGCTGCTTTGGGGATGGGATGGGGATGTGGCCGTGCCCATCCAGCCCCCAGGAACACAAGGTCTGGGCAGCCTTTGCTCCCCTCCCAGCCCCAAGCCCAGGGGAGCTGCAGGTGCTGCATGAGCCCAGGACCTGGGGATTTTTTAGGGAAAAAAGGGCATGCTCGGAGTAAGTCTGGTACAAATCCCTGCTCAGCTCACGGGTTTTCAGAAAACACTCTCTGCTGCCTTTTCCGCCTCTCAGGCGTGAGCTAATTAAAACCTGCAACGAGCACGGCGTCGGATAAAAGTAGCGGGATCCAACGCGGAGACGGGGAAGCGGCTGGACTCACGACTGCGTTTCTGATCCCTGGCTCCTAGCTGTGGTCAGCCCAGGGAACGTGCCTCTGAAGGTGTCTCCTTGGTGCTGGCCATGCGGGGAGCATATGCTGGGAGCTGGGCCGGTCCAGCCTTCCTCTCCGCTGTGAGACTTCACTGAATCACCCAACAATTAGGTAAGAATAAAGCTGGAGTGGGCTCTCATGTTACCAGCGAGAAGCCAATGCAAGTAGTACACAGCAACTTACATCACAAGCCTGAGGTTAATGCGTTTCACAACAGCACATGAAAATCATTTAACAGATTGTTCCTTATTTAATGGTTAAAATGGAGGGAGGGGGGAAGGTGCTGTGTAATCCCACGGTCGTGGGGAGAAACCTGCTCTTGGACTCATCCCCCCACATCCCATTGCAAAGCTGAGGAGGAAAGAAATGTTATTTGTAGTGTGTTTTTGACAAAAATATATTTGTTTTTTTAATTTTTACGTCCCAGTTTGCGTGAATGAACATGATATTACACTGGTTTAAGAGAACTTTGGCAGCTTTTTATTGCTGTTTTACAGCACAGTTGTTCTTAGAAACAAAAGGTTTGAATTAATGGTGTTTTAATGTACAGGATATGACAGAAATGAAATGCAGAAACAGTTGGCTTGCACACTGGGATCCGAGTCAAAATAAAATTTGGCCGCAAGCCTGCAGCGCTCCTCTGGGACACCCAAAAGGGGTGTGAACATTAACTCATACAGCAATAACCCTGGCGATCATGAGCCTGCTTCAGACTCCCACTAATGCAATAATTGAATAAAAACCATCTTCAATTGTCGTATTAAAGAGCAACCTTGAACGCTGGATAAAGACACAAAAGCAGAACAAACCGCATGTCCTGAGCCATTCAAGGTTCTGGTTAGCTACAGTTTTCCTGTTAAAGGTAAGCCTCCAACAGAGTCTGAAGCTTTGGTTTGTACCTATAAATATTTACCAAACTACATTTAAAAAAAAAAAAGGCACTGCAGATTTTGCTTTTTTGTTTTTCCCAGGCAGTATAAATCCTCCAAGCACCCAAACCAGAAGGCAGGGGTGATTATCATCAAAATATCTCTGACATTTCCTTCAGGGTTTTTGAAATACTCAAGACCTCTTTCTATCTTTGTCAGTGTCTTCCTCTGCTGCCTACAACCACGTGCCTTAACTCCTCCATCTCTTCAGCCTCCAACTTGCCTCTGATGTTTCATGCAAGAAGGATGCATTGTGTAGTTGACGACTGCTTCGTTGTGGTGCCAGCTTGTTCCACAGACTCAACTATTTCTTTCTTTTTCCTTTTTTTTTTTTTTCATTTTGGTAATTGGGAACAGGCAGAAGTTTGGGTATTTAAAAAAAAAAAAAAAAGGAAAAAAAAAAAGAGTGTTCCACGTAATTTAGAGAAGTTAACAAAGCGTGAAACTAAATAAAAAACACCATCCGGTGCTGATCTCAACATTTATATATGCATGAGTGCATATAGCTGTATAGAATATATTTGAACTAGATCCCTGTTTTCAGAACCAGCTTGTTGCTGTTGCTCTGACACTGCATAGTATTTTGAAGACTTTTTGACCACCTCATTTTTTTTGAATCATGCTATCTGCTTGAATGCTTCAGGTTTCCTGTTTTGGGTACTTTGCCATATTACTGGCATGTCTCTAAACAATCACAGCAGTGTCTCAGAAACACAGTCCCCTGGGCATTTTCTGGAGGTTTGATTAGCCAAAGTGGCCAACTTGGATGGGCCCTCCTTGCCGTCTGCTCTTTTTGAGGATTGGAAAGTCCTACAAGGAGGAAGATTTAATAGGACAAGGGAGTCAATGAGTTAAACTGCCTCCATTCACTGGTGTTGCTCTTGCATGAGAGGATGCAGAAGCACAACAGTGGTGTTGTCAGGCTGGGGAGCTGGAAGCTGGGAGGTCCAGAGCCAGAAGCCATAATTTGACATTGTTACCGAACGAGATGCCACCAAGGAGAGAGGAACAAGTAGGTTTCTCCAAGAGATTTCCCAGTGGCCACATCCATAAGTATGATCACGTCCAGAACATCCTTTGCCTACGCGGACCATGTCACTAGTGTCCCTGCCATTCACTTCTCCTCTCTGGGAGGATGGAGCTCCTTGGAGCTGTGGGTGTCCCGCCAGTGGATCTTGGCCCCAAAGTGCAGAGCAGTTCATTCAGGTTATGCCTTAAGCATTGATACTGGCAGCTGGCTTGTGTCTGTCAGTGTGAGGCTCAGCATAACATGGTAAAAATTGATTCCTTCTATGTTTCTTCTGTTCCTACCCCAAGCCCCAGATTAGACACATGCCTAGCCCTTCACTAGCAAAGTTGATTTCCTGGTTGTGATTAGGGATGGTTTACATATATTTCCTAAAGTTGTTTTCCTTTTATTCCTATCATTTAAACAGAATTCTGTGTATCATTGCTTTTCCGAGACATCTGCACTTCAAAAGACCCTTGCCAACTTTGGTCCTGAAACGGGGTGTTGAAACCCATGTAGCCGGGAGGACTTGCACTGGCTGAGGCTCTGACCCAAACCTCCTCATGTGAAGTCTCAACCTCCCTGTCATCCCACCACTTCAGGCTCGTAGCTGCAAGAGGCACTGCGGGAATTAGAGTACATTTAACAGAGCACTTAGCGGAAAATGCAATCTTAAATCACTACGTGAGAAGCAGCCACCGCGATGAGCAATAACGAGGTGTCAGACTGTCACTTCTCCTCTCCCTCCAGATGAAGGGTAGGATGGAGCTGGGCCAAGGTGGGCACAGGGGGAAGGAGCTGTGGGGCTGGGTGTGCAGGTCCTTCTTTGCTCACCCTCCCTCCAAGGAGAAAGCTGACAGCTGCAGGTTTTTTTGCTTCTCCTCTCCAGCACAACTGGCCAATGCTCTCAGCATGAGTCTAACCCTCCCCTGCCCATTCTCATGTCCACAAGGAGTGAGAGGGAAGGTGACAGGGAAACGGGCAGTCCTCATGAGCTCAATTTTCTCTCCTGAAATTAAGTCATTACTGCTGAGTTAAGAGGCGAATTCACTTCTTCTGGTAGTCCCCTGCCGTGGTACAAGGAGGAGTGAAGCTCTTCCCTCCAGCACTGAACAGCTCTGTGTTTGGGATTTGTCTGTCCTGCATTTCAGGTACATCTTCAACTTCTTCAGAGGGGCTGAGGGAGTTTATTCCTTGCTGAAGGCAGAACAGGACTTTTGGATGCATTAGGAGGCTGCACATTAATGTACACCTCAGTCATTTCTAATTAAAGGATGATGGAGTGGCCTTCAAGGGTAGAGCACGCAGTCTTCTGTGAGAGCAGAGTGAATTCAGGATCTTCTACCCAGGCTAAACTGGGAATATTGGTTTCACTGCACCCACACCTCATGGGACTGTATTGTTTTGCTCAGACCCTGACTCAGCTGGGAATTGCAGAGCAGTTGGATTCTGGGATTTACCTCCTTTACCAAAAAAAAAAAAAAAAAAAATGGTCAAAATATTTCAACATTGTGTCACATTGTGAAAGTCCCATTCATGCAGCCAAAACAAAATGTTCTGACCTTATTCACACAAAATTACGTCATAAGCTTTGATTCCTCCTCCACTCTTCTTGAGACTGTAAAGCTCAGTCCCTTTCCTTTGGCAGCATCCCTCTGGTTTTATGAGGTCTGTGGGGGGTTATTAATGTAATTCCTGACTCCCTGACAATCCAACACAAAAAGTGGTTTTCCCAACAGAAAACCAGCCCTCAGATCCCAGCTGGCCCCACAGAAACAAGTGTCATTCAGACAAAAATTGTGCACACCTGAGAACTACCCTGTGCTGCATCAGAGGGATGCTGCAGCTTCCAGGGGCTTTGCCTTTGCTCTGAGCCATTACTCAGCGACAGGGAAATGTCTAAACATATCTCCTTGTTTCAAGTTCTCCTCCTCTCCTCCTTTACCCTTCCTACCATTCCTGTTTGATGGATACCTGCCTGTATGCTATAAAAAAAACTGGTTATTCTGCTGTGAATAATGGATTTGTGCAGCTGCCAAGGTGTCTAAGGCTGAAAGACTCTGACTTCCTCTGTGGTTAAAAGAGGTTAAAGATGTAGGTGTGACAATTAAACTAGCACATGTAGAGAGGAGAAGGGTGATTGCAGCTCCTAACTGTCTCTCATAGCTACTCAGGGAGTCAGAGCCACACAGCCCTATAGACACAGTGGTTTGAATAACCTTTTGACAAACATACCTGTGCCTGCCCTGGATTCACAGATAGTGTCGTGATAGCACATGCATCTTCCCACAAACAGACCAATTTTCTCTTTTAACTCTGTGAGACAGAGCAAGGTGATGCCAAGGAAAGAGCAAGATGGCATTCCAGTAGTACAGATGCAGTGGTATCGGGCAATTAAGGGAACTCTTACCAACAAGTTAGAAATAGGCATTTGTGCAGAGATACTTGGATCACAAACCCTCTTTATTGTAGCCCAGTGAGGCCTCGTTATACATAGGTACATCCATTCCTCTCTTGAATTTTACAGTCATTGACTATCAGTGTTGTGGCCCAAACCATGACAGAGGTGACTAGACTCAAACTGGATTAGTTACTTGTTCCTTCCTAATGACTTCTACCTCTTTCCCACCTCCATACCAGTTGGCAAAGGGGGAAGGAAGACCTCACCAAATCAGACTCAGAACACAAAGAGCACCCGTATTCTTGTCCTCAGCTGCCATCAGCATCCCTTGCTGGTGTGTCATGGCAGCATTCGTCTCTTTTTGGTGACCCATCCATAGGAAGAGGGATGGGGGCATAAATTTATAGATGCCACAAAGCAGTTAGGTTCTCTCTTTGCATTTTGAACACATACGCATGAAAGGGATCTCCCCACACATGTTCATCAAATGAATGTGAGATCCTCTGGAAAGCAAGGTAGAACTGAGAAGGTACTAAGGCACAACCTGCATTCATCTGGAGCCAGAGAAAGCCTCCTACTGATTTTGCAAAGACTTATGCCTTGGGCTCTTCCACCGCTCAGGGTGGGAGATTCAAGCCCCAGGACTGCATTGCCATGGCAATGGGCAGGGGTACAATGTCCTATTGCCTTCTGCGCACTACATCCAGAAACAACAGTCACATTTTTTAAGATGTAAAGTTCCACCGGCCTTGTCCGTAAGGGATCGATACTGCCCCGATCAGGAGAGCACTCGGTGGAGAAGACAGTGTTATGTTTGCTGTAGCGAAGCAACAGTAGCTACTGTGAAAGACCATTCCAAGGCTGTTTTTTATTACTTGAGGTCCTTTGAATTAGAGTTTTAACAAGCATTACTGACTCAACCGGTAAACATGGTAACTGTTGCTAACAGCATGCAACAATTAAGCAAATTAATCTCAACACATCCGCATGCGGTCGTGCTTACAGGCCTGGTAGTCTGATTTACCCTATGAAATCAGAAGGGCTTTTTGCCCCTTCTTTGATTTAAGTGATGCTGTTTTTTCCAGTGTTAAAATTTTGAGCGTGGTTGGCTGAGACACCTTCACAGCCTGAAAAAACCTGCCCATCAGCACAGGGAGCTGATAAGTGACAAAATGACAATGATGCAAAGGCAAGATCTTGTCCTTCTCAGAGGTCCTGTCAGTGGACCGGTGGCAACAGAAGAAGCCATTGTGGTGTTGGTGTTCATTACCTTCCAGGCTATTGTTATGCCTACCAGGAATCTCCCATTCACCTCGGGGTGCTGGAAATGCTGCCAAAGTGGTGGTCAGGCTTCTGGTGTAAAAAGCTGTGTGGACATTGGGGCTGTGACTGGAGTGAGGGCAGGGACTGATGCTACCAGAAAATTTGGTGCTCAAGAAAACACCATAATGGATCCAACTCCTGACAGCAGTTTTCCTCGATCTCTGCAGCTGAGGCTTTTCATGGCTCCACATATAGGCTGCAGTAAATCAAAGCGCCCAAAAGCCAGAGTCATTTTTGGCAATGGAAAACACAGGATCAAGTGACTGCCCGGTGCCAGCGCTGTAGCTCAGCCATCGCTGACGTGCAGGAAGAACATGGACTTGCCAGCTGTGAACATTCACCGCAACCCCATCACCCTTCCTGCCACCAACATCCAGAATGAAAATGTAATTTTATTTAATCCGTAAATGAGGCCAAATGAAGCAGATAAATGTAGAGCTGACATAGCCCAGCTCAAGTCCAATAAATCACTCTGAAAAATACCTGTTACTAACTACTGGGTTTCAACCAAAGAGAAGCCACTGACAAAACCACAAGTGACAGAGTGCACAAGTGAGCATGAGAAGACCCTTGGAGGTGGTGCATAGAATCATAGAATAGTTTAGGTTGGAAGGTACCTTAAAGATCATCAAGTTCCAACCCCCCTGCCATGGGTAGGGACACCTCCCACTAGACTGGGTTGCTCAAAGCCCCATCCAGCCTGGCCTTGAACACCTCCAGCGATAGGGCATAAGTGCTATCTGCACCCATCTGTACCATCCCTGCCATTTTACCAAGCTCTAGTCAAAGAAATGCCCTGCCACTTCACAAATATCCCAGTATGGCCCAGTATGCAGCTCCCTCCCCTGGACACTGTATTTCTGATGTCTGCTGAGACCATGGGGTGAATGAGATTTTACTGCATGAATACCCAATATCTTTCTCTTCCCAACAGAGAAGGCCAAGGTGGCTTGTGGAATGAAATTGCAGAGAGCTTGGTCAGCCTTCCCAAGAAACCAGAAGGCAGTGAAATCCAACCCAGCTTAGCAGACTCAATAAAGACTTCAAATGATGCTTCATTTTCATTACTTATAGAAAAACAGAAAACCCAGACATGAAGAGCCAAGACATTTACTAGGAAATTCTTGGCATTTCTTCTTGGAACGTTTCATGATCATTCTGGGACATGGGTTTTCAGGAAAACACAGAGAGGAAGGATATATTATACAGGGAATGTTGCAATGCCACACAGCTTTGTGACCAATATTATTTACAAAATACAACGTCAAGAACAAACAAAAGAAGGGAAATAAAAAGCCGCTGCAGACTGAAGGTGGGGAAACTGAGGCACGGGCTCATGTAGGCGAGCAAGAGAGATGCAGATACTTTGCTGTGGTCTGAGAAGCTGAACTTGTCCAAAGAGCTGACTGTGCATCTCTGTCCTCCTTGTGTGGGTCCTGCACAATGCCTGGCTGTGACAGAAGTGACCAAATGGTGAGAGCTGGAGGCTGCAGGCAAATCTGGAGACAGCCCATCGTTAAAAAGTCAGAGCATCCTCTGGCAAAGCAGGGGCGGGGGTGACAGTCTGACAGAGCAAGGGGCTTTGGAGAAAGTGCTTAGAGATGAGTCAGGCCACCAATCCAATGGGACTTTGGTCTGCAAAACGGCTGAGAAAAGGCTTCGCTATTTGGCCCATGACAATAGAAAACCATCCAGATGAAAATCTGCGGTCAGAAGCTCTCTAGCTTGGAGGTCTGCACTGGAGCAAGTGAGCTTTTCAGCAATGCAACATGAACCTCGAGCAGATCAGCAAGGAAATCACTCTGTGACAGTAGCTAAAAATACGCTGGAGCAGAAAACATTTCAAGGCAGGCCAGGGCCGGCTGGAGCACCCTCTCCCCGGCAGACCTTTCCAATCACTCTAGCGTGCTTCCTTTTCCCTTTTTTCTTCTTCTTTTTTTTTTTTTTAAACTGAATTGGATGGGACATGACTTCCTCTTGCGACCAAAATTGCTTCCGTAGGATTGTGGGGGAGAAACCAGAAAATAAATATGTTAATTTTTCCTCTGAGGCCAGAGAAGAATATGAAGAGAGAGGCTGGATATGCAGATGGATAAATGATTAACCAGACACTGTCCTTTATCTGTCTGGAAGTCCTCCGAAAAATAAAGGTTAAGAAAAGAGTACAGAAGCAACTGGCCATAGACCTCATTAATCTGTCTCTTTTTGTTGGCACCAGCCAGGTAGCTGGACCCCCAGGGGCTATCAGCATCCACTCTCAACATATTTCTTTGATAACCAAAGCAGTTTTTCATGTCCAGCCATGACTAAGTGGTGGGTTTTGCACTGTTACCTTACCTTACCCCCAGTGTTTTCAGATCACAGGACAACACAATAATCAGCTTGGCAAAGGAGCTTGGCCAGGCAATGTTTTTAATATGATTTCCAGAAAGAAAAAGCCCTCAAGCTTGTATGTGAGCCTGGGTTTCTCTGGAGTTAAATAGCAAGGGAGAGCTGAAAAGAGAGGAAGGCATCTGAAAACACAACTCTCCTTAATGAGGGAGTCTTGACCAGCATAGTTGGGTTTTTTCCAAGTATTTTCATTGTTTTGCTCCATTAGAAAAAAGCAGCCTATGTTCCCAATATGCCGTACATACAAAGTTGAGAAAAACCATCACAGGGAGGTTCTCAAGGCAGCTAACATCATGCTCTCCTGCTCCGCCAGCGCTGTGCAATTGTACTTTGCATCTGTGCTTTGCACTTCTCCAGCAGCCCTCATGTCAAGCTCCCCAAATGCCTTCAGAGGATTAATACCCCAAGGCCATGCCCACACCACAGCAGGTTCCAAAGGGGGCAGCCTGGGAAGAGCAAACACACCCTGGTGTCAGGGTCACAGAATCACAGAGTGATATGGGGTTGGAAGGGACCTCTGGAGATCATCTAGTCCAACCCCCTGCCAAAGCAGGTCCACCCAGAGCAGGTTGCACAGGAACGTGTCCAGGCAGGTTTTGAATGTCTCCAGAGAAGAAGACTCCACCACCTCTCTGGGCAGCCTATTCCAGGGTTCTGCCACCATCAAAGTGAAGAAGTTCCTCCTCATGTTTAGGTGGAACTTCTTATATTCAAGTTTGTGCCCATTTCCTCTTGTCCTGTTCCTGGGCACCACTGAAAAAAGACCGGCCCCATCCTGAAACCCTGCAGCTAAAGGCTCTCACCAGGCAGCACCATCCCCCCCAGTTGGGGGGTCCAGAACTGGGGAAACTGAGGCACAGCTTGGGGTTGGGCACAGGTGTCAGAAGGGGTGTGTTATCCCGTTTCATAAATCGCTGAGCCAGCACACTCATTGACTCACAAGTTTGACAGACAATAAGTAATGGGCAATGGGTAAAAGAAAAGCAAAGTAAATCCACTTTTCCTTTCATTAGGGAATGTGGCAGGCAGCACACAGGGAGAGAAGAGAAGGGGTTAAAGTGATCTATCCAGCCAGAGATCACAGGAGACCCCCCTTTGTCAATCTGGAGTGCTTGCCAGATATTGGGTTGAATAATTAAACAGCTACTTAACCCTCGGACAGCGTGTCTCCCTCTCCCTCCCCTGCCCCTGACAGCCTGCACTTAAGTAACTATGGCAACGACTTGGGCGCCAGCCTGTTGACTGAAGAATATGGAAATCACAAGGATTTAATTTTGCTGTGGCACAAAAACTTGTTTGATCTGAGGGTTGTGGCTTTTCTGCAGCTTTCAGCAAAGAATAATTTCTATATTCATATCTCCCATTCAGATGTCAGTTAACAGCTCAAAAAAAAAAAACAACCAAAACAAGAAAAAAAAAAAAAGGCCAAAAGATTCTCAAAAAAAAATAAAAATCATCCCCTTTTTCTAGGCTGAATTAACACTTGAGATGCCAGCTGGTGGGAACTACCTCTCCTTCATCCTGACGTCAGAAGGGCTGGAGATGCATCTGCCCTGACCATGACCAAAGGAGCAGAGCAGTAAGAACCAACCACAAGGGAAGAGCCAAGGAGGGCTCAGAGGACACAAGAAAGAGCCAAGGAGAGGAACTGTCTGAAAAAGTTCAGGGGCTAGAAGGGACTCAAGGAGCACCCAGGAAGGCTGTAGCAGAGGAGGCTGGTAGGGTCAGGGAGTCAAGGGGATAACCAAAGACCAGAGACCATCTGGTTCTGCAAAGGAAGGAGGTAAATCCCCAAAGTGGGGGCATCCCTGCAGCTGCATCCACTCCAACGCTGCAGGGAAACTGAACTGGAGGCAAATGGAAGAGCTGAGCCACAGCCAGGACACGGAAAGTCAGCACAGAGCTGCCAGCTGGGGAGACAGGATTCATCCATCACCAGAAGTGGCCATCGCAGAGCAGACTGCAGGTGGACAGATCAGGTGCAGATAGCCCATCCACTTGGAAAATGCTGTTTCCCAGGCAGTTATCTGGGAGCTGGTCGGGTTATAGCCACGAGGAAGATACAGAAGGAGGAGAAGATATTAGGGACAAACAGAATTCTGTTTTCATCTCATCTCTTTTACCTCAACAAAAACTGCCTGGCAGGAAGCTCCCGTGTGGGAATCTATTCGTGCTCAAAGACCAGAGGCATTTAGCTCTGGCCTTGGGGAGAGGACCTGGGAGTTTCACATCACTGCTTTTATCCTGGTTTTCCCTCTGTACCAACTTGGATCTCTCTTCCAGGATACTTTCCTAAAGTAAGCTGATCAATAACCTGAGTTAATGAAGGAATGACAGAAATATACAGGCATCAACTGTTTGCTCAGATGCTCGTACCGCAGAGCCAAAGGGACTGGCTTAAACTCTTCTTGCTATATTTGTTTAATTTTTATTGAATGACAGTGGGGTGGAGGTTGAAGCAGGGAGAAGAAGCTTGAATGCAAAAGCTGAAATTCAAAACACATGGTATCAAAAAAAGTCCCATGCATCAGAACATGCACAATTGTAGCCTACCGAAGCCAACAACCCTTTGCCATCAACAGTGACGGGAACTGGACTGATCCCAGTGCTTGTATCACAAGCTACTGCTGATTCATGTAAAAAGGGTCTTCCCACAGTCCTTACCTTATGTCAGCTGAGGCTCAGAGTCCTGCAGCCAGCACTATTCACACGTCTTTTACATGTGCTATTTCTTCTCCGTTTTCAAAAACTCTAGGGTATGAAGAAGAAATAATGCTGTGATTTACACACTATCTAGGGCCAAAACAACCAGCATCCTGCCTGGCAAGGAGGGAGGTGCCCAGCAGGACCCAGGTTTCCCTGTAGAAGACCTGCAGGGAAGGTCTATCACAACATAGCTCCTTTGCAAGCAGAGCCAGGAGGAATGCAAGGAGCCGAAGTACCTGACATATCTGGTCCTCAGAGGTCAGGATGGGATCAGCAGGGTGCAGGTACCACCTTCACGAGCTAAACTCTGCCCATGGGGAGCCTGCTTCACTGCCAGGACTGTGAGATGCTGAGGCTGGCGAGAAGAACTCAGCCCTGCAGAAAACTACTGCTCTTAGTGTGATCTCAGCACGTAGACAGCCCCTTCAGATGCAGGATCCAGCCTGGTGGGGCTCATAAGAGCCACAGAATTACAGAAAAATCATAGTCCTGGCACTGTGGCTTCTCACCAGTGGAGCCGGTGGGCAGCAGCTGACTGTGCAAGCTGCCAAGGGAGCAAGAGGATATAGTTAATGGGAGAGCTAAAGCTCATTTTTCTCATCCCTGGTAAATCCACTCCTCAGTTAAAAGCTGTAACAGCTTGAACCAAAGAGCACAGGCTCTGCAGCTGCTGGCTGTGACAACTCGTGACCTCTGTGGATTGGCAAAGATGGAAGGCTCTTGTAACATGCACCCCAGGAGGTTGCTCTGGCTCCTACGTGGGCTGAGCTCTTCACGTCTAGCCTTGTGTTGGAGCTGAATTTTAAATGTTTAGTGTAAGAGTTCCCTGGGGCTTGGGGGGTTCCTCTGAGGTACTGCTGCAATACAAGAAAATCACATGTTTTCCTTTAAAAATAGGCTCCAGAAGTGACAACTTTCACCAGGTTGGCTCACTGTTTGGATGGAGGTTGATCTGCTGGGTATCTCACAAGAGTAGGTTTTCTTAGGAAAATTCAGACCTAGTTTGCCTTTCAGAAACAAGCAAGAGAAACACCAGAACAGCTCTCCTAGGAATAACACAGCATTTTTTTTTTTAACTGGTCAAAGTCCAGACAAGCAGAATTGTGAAGTAGGCTTTGGTGGATGTATCAGGAGTGGGGTGGAAGGTAGGACCTGAGTGTTGTTACGTTTATCGAAGATTTTCAGAGGCAGTGTGAAAAAGCAGCAGAGGTTTCTGGACAAATAGTCAGTTCTAATGTCTGCATCAGCTATTTCATTCTTAGGATGATGGAAAACCCTTAAGGCTCCCAGAGTTGGTTCTGGTCCATTGAACACATAAATTATCCTATGTTTCAAAGTTGTCTGAATAAAGTATGCGCAAATAGCCAGCTGGCCAGAGGATACTAATCCCATGCTGTAAAAGGTTTTCCCTTCTCAGCCATCTGCCTTTTTTTTTGCTGTCCATAACTATCTGTCAGCTAAGTGCAGAATGGGTCAGGTTTGGTCATCAGCCATCCTTGAGCAGAGAACTGCAGGAGAGTACCTCACTGGCATTCATCCAAAAAAACTCTTTTTCCTTTTTATGAAGGCAGCAAGTCTGGGCCATGGTAAACGTCCTTCTCAACTCCCTGCCTAACAGCTGGTGAGGGCACCTCCCCAGTGCACGGTGGTGGCCTGAAATGTGTCAGCTGCAAAGAAAGCAGTTCAGCAATTAACTAGAACTCAAGCAATTAGCTGACCTTGAAATATCTGCAGTGGTAGCGATCAGAAACCTTGGAACAAAGTCATGCAATCATGAGAACATTGACCAAGGCATTCGCTGATGGCCTCTAATTTGCTTGAGCAACCCCTAAACAATCCTACCCACAGACCCCCTACCTGCCACTGCTGTGAACACTCTTCCACCCATTACTGGAGTAACTGGGTTGAGTGGATCATACTGCATGGGAATTAGCTCTTCGGGATCAAACTCCAGAACAGACTCCGCACAAACCTAAAGAGACAAGCCTACGAGCAGATCCAAAGTCAGAACAACTAAATAAATGGTATAGAAACTTGTTTCTACACACAACTATTTACATTACAAGAAAATCTATTGATACGTAAAATTAAAAAATCCTAAATCAAAAGTTTTATTTATTACCAAGAAATATGGGAAGTTGGAAAAATTCCTATTTTTACTTGAAAATTGTTATTTCAGTGAATGCCCAAGTTTTATGAGAATGCTGTTTGAATCAGTATAGTTCAAGTGCCATAAAGAAGAAGCAACCCAAAGCAACTTTTGTTGACCCTTTGATACCCAGAACAATTTAACTTCCCTGACACAAGCAGATCGAGCTTTTCCTGAAAACAAAATGCTTTAAAACAATATTCAAGAACATTTACCCAAAAAAATACCAGTAAGTAATTTGATTTCAGTAGAGTTTTTTCACTGGGCTGACATATTTGTAAATGCTACTCTGTCCATGGTCGGATGAATTTTGCCTTTCCAGTCTGCAAGTTTATTGTCCATTAATAATTATCAATATCCATTTCATTCTGCAGGAATGAAGGGATTTAAGCGCTAATGTGTTACTGTAAGCAGCACTTTGCTGTTGTCTTGAACTGGAGAAAATTATTCTGTCTCTCCTTGTCATCCTAGCAAGGCTGGGGTGGATAGATTACACCACGCCATGAAAATCGCTCACAGTTCAGGAGTTTAAGCATGTGCTGGGCTGTGGGGGAAACCACCCGCCGGGCTGCATTCTGTTTTCTGGCACTGCAGCTCCTTACTTGCATGCAGCTCCCCATCGAACATAGGAAGTCTGCAAGACCATGGAAGAAATCTTTTCTTTCCATGCCTTGTTCGCACACTTCTAAACACCTTTTATTTTTCTCTTCTCCAAACTGACCAATCTCATTTTAAATCTTTTAACATCTTCAGCCTCTTTTGTTGCCCATTGTTGGACACTTCCAAAATCATAGAACGGTTTGGGTTGGAAGGCACCTTTAAAGGTCATCTAGTCGAACACCCTGGCCATGAGCAGGGACATCTTCAACTAGATCAAGTCGCTCACAGCCAGCCCCATCCAACCTGACCTTGAATGTTTCCAGGGATGAGGCATTTACCACCTCTCTGGGCAATCAGTTCCAGTATTTCACCACCTTCGTTGTAAAAAATTTCTTCCTTATATCTATTCTGAAACTACCTTCTTTTAATTAAAACCCTTACCTTGTCCTGTCACTAAAAGCCCTACTAAAAAGTCTGCCCCCATCTTTCTTATAAGCCCCCTTTAAGTACTGAAAGGCCTTCTGTCCTCCTAGAGGCGTGGAAACTGAAAGGTAATGCAGGATTTAAGCACAGTTCATTCTGTGGCATGACATTAAAATACCTTAGTGGCAATAATGGTCTCAGCAGAAGGAAAGGGCCAGTCCTGCTGCCTGTGCAGGGTCCGGTGCAGCTGAGCAGAGATTATCAGGCAGGACCGTGGTGAGAAGCGGGTGGGTTGCAAAGGCTGTGATTAGCCTTAGTTCCCAGGGTGGAAAAGCTGCTTGGGAAACAGGCTGTGATTTTGAGTTGAGATTCCTGGAAGACAGGATTGTCCCTGTTCCAAGACTGGTATCAATAAGATAAATTAAAAAAAAAAAACCACAAACCCAAAATAAAAACCACAAACCAAACCAGCCCCCATACTCTGTATTAGAGAAACAATACGCAAAGTCCCGCGTTTCTGTTGCGGCTCAACGGGGTGGAGTGACAGGGCAAGATCAGATACCAGAGTAAAAGACCACCCGAATTAAAGTTTGCATCTTGTAAGTCATTTAGCAGAGGCAACTGTGAAATCTGTATTCACTTTAATAAGTTTTAACGGCTTTTGAACACCAAAAAACCTTTGGCAGATTTGTAATCCTCTGCCTCACTACCTGTTACATCCCAGGGTTTCACGTGAACATTTCTCTTAGCTCCGGGAGCACAGAGAGCAGCCGTGAGCATTGGACTCTCCTTTGTGGCAGCCAGGCATTTTCCCTGGGTGACCCAAGCCCCTGTGACCGTAATCCCATGCAGAACTCCCTCCAGAAAGGCATTGCCTTGCGTTGGGAGGGGTTTCGTTTCACAGGTCATCGGATGATGGCTCCTTCCAGCTGTGAAGCCATTCCCTTCCCAGCCGGACCATGGCACAAGAGGCCACAATCAGCCAGTGCTGTTTTTCTTGCAAAGAGACAAAGAGCAGAAGGAGCTGCTGTGCTCCGTTCTGTGGCAATAGCTCCCCAAGGCAAACTTTGCTGGCTAATCCTTGGAGCCTGTCAAAACCTCGCCGGAGCCAAGCCGTGCCGTGGTACGAGCCTCAGCCAGTTCCCAAAGGGTCTGTTGCTGCACAGTGAACAAGAGATCCTGTGACACAGATTAAATCGGGAGATCTGTGGGTTTTAACTCTAGCCTGAATTGTCCTTTTTACTACTTTTTCTTAAGAGTCAGGGGGGAAAAACGCTGCAAGTTCTTTGAAAGGCTCCAAGCCCAGCTGTAATTAGCTGATAAGTTCCTTTATCACAAGTCAAATGGCAAAGGCTTTGGCTGCAGCCAGGTTAATATTTTGTCTGCCCAGTTATCTCTACACCAATGCCAGGTACAGAACTCTTAGTTTTACTTAAAGCACCCTATGGACTTGAACAGCTCAAATTCAGGTCCTACTGTGGTCTGCTGTGTGACATCACTGAGGGTTGCTGGGGGAAATGGAGCTCGGTGCAGAACAGTCATCTGGGCAGAGCACCAGTGGGGCAGGAGGCACCCTCAGGTCCAGGATTTAGGGAAAATCAGGAAAGGGACATTCAGGAAACCCTTCTTTATCGTGCTAGATAAAAGACAACAGGCTCACTTTGGAAGAAAGGCTTTGGGAGCCCAGGAGTCCAATGGACCACACTCAGTGCCCACACCAGTTCCTTGACTTTTCAGGAAAACACAGAGCATTCAGTCCAGGGAGGTTCACAGGACACCTGCTCCCCACATCCCCCATTCATTGCTATCACAGAAACCTCCACGCACCTTATAACGCACAAAAACACCATTGTAATGTGCAAGAGCATCAGTAATGTCAAGTTTCCTGCAATAGGAGGGAATTTGCTGGGGGAAATCCACAGTGATCCTCTGCATGCTCCAAAGTCTTCACCCTTCTGACCTGAGAAGTCATTTCTGCACCCTAAATCAGACAGTTTGTTTAACCCAAAGCATGGAGAAATGATCTATCTACCAGGCATCCAAGAGATTTTAATACCACTAGGAGCATAAGTGCTTTGCTCAACATCCTGTTTCTAGCTGTGGCCAATTTCCACTGCTTCAGAGGAAACAAACAAAAAAAAATTTAAAAAAAATCTCAAAACCAGAAGCTAAATCATGCTAAAAGGGTCAGAAATAAATACTTCCTGGCCCCTGTGGATGAGCTGTAGACCCCCTGAAGAATGGGATTGACATAATATAAAAACAGACCAAACAAATTTGAACAAGCATCTAGTAATGCTGCTTTAACATCTCCTCTCCACTTCAGGATACATCAGACAATGGGATTTTATTAAATCCGAAGATAATCACATTTTTAGATTTTTTTCAAACTATCTTTATACAAAATAACCTTCTGATTTGCATAACATTTAGGGTAAAGAGAACAACACGTAACTGGCCACTTTCCTTCATGCATAAACTGGGCCCATGTGTCTCATCCTCATTGCCTCGACCAAGCCAAGCAGGTATCTTCTGACCCTAGCCCAGACATACGTACATATGTCGATTTACCTTTTGAGGTTACATATACAGTGAGCATCACCTAAACATGGTCCTCTTCCTCCATAACAGACCAACTCATCATTTCTCTCGCACCTTCTACAATATGTATTTTATGGAACTAAAGAAATGCTCTTTGGATACAAACCAGAGGCAATTACCTTCAAATCTTGAAAATCCCAATTCTTTGTAACCTGGCATGCATCCCACACCACCTCATATACAAACTAGGGGAAGCTCGGGCACCAGTTCCTGCTGCCTCTACTCAGGAAACGAGGGTCATTCATCCCTTCTCTCCGCCCAGGCACCCATGAGACAACAGTCGTGACTTTATCTGTTACCCGGGGGCCTGCAAACGTGGAGCTCAGATGCTAAAACAAATAGATAAGAAATAGGCAGATAAATATATTTCCGTTTCCCAGACCACCCAGGGCATATTTTAAGAGTCCTTCTAGCTGGGGTTTGATGGGACCTGCTTTAAGGTGTGATAAGTCCAATAATATTATATATAGTGCTGTACCTATGTACAGATACATCCATGCATGTGTGTGTGTATATATATACACATACATATATGCATGCATATATATATGCACGTAAGTGTGTATATCCACGCATACACATTTATAGGAAGTAACCAGCAATTACAAGAGAAAAGCCACAAGTTAATGTATGTAATCATGTCAAATCCCCAAAGCAATAAAGGGGAAACCGCCTCTGCTCGAGGTTTTTGCTCGGTGAAGTCGAGCAGTCAGCTGTGCAGTGGAAAGCCTCCCCGAGACACCGCCGTTCCCATGGCAAAGCTGTCTCCCACCCTCCAGCCACCCACTCCTCCCTGGTGCCACTGGGCACATCTCAGCCCAGTTGGCCCCCAACCCTTTGCAACCACTCTCTTGGCTCCCGCCTCCTTCCCAAACTGCTCCAGGACACTGTGGCCAAAACCTCTCCTTCCAACTCTCTGCATAACCTCCTTCCCCAACCCCCCCTCTCCCCTGCAGAAGAGGGTAATAAAAAAAATAAATTAAATTAATGGGACGTGAGCTACTTTCGGAAGCTGCAAGCCTGGAGCCTGAGGTTAGTGAGAGAGAAGAAAAAAACACACCTAATTATAAGTGTGCAAAAAAGAGTTCGCCTGTAGGAAATGGGAAGATTACATGCTGAAGGAATTGCCAAATAGCTGCAAGACAGGCAGTCTGAAATGAATTATGTCTCAGCACGACAACTCCCCACTTGTAACTATTTTCATTTAAAATCCTTATTGTCTTCCTTCCTGATGATTGTTCAGGGGACTCCAAATCACCCCTTGCCTAAGGAGCAGCGTGGAAATTACCGTCCACAGAGCAGGACAAGGGAGAAGAGGGGATGGACAAGACATTTGGTCCTTCCTCTGGGCCCTCCTGGTTAGGCAGAGGTAAAAAAGACTATCAGGATAGAGCCAGAAGGGAAGGTTACATACCCATCTACTGGTGGTACTGCTCTGTCTTCCCTCACCCAGAGGGCAGGGCTGTGCCTGCATCCCAGCCAGGACCTCGGGGCTGCATCCACAGCATCCCTGCGACGGCTGCGGCCAGCGGCGTGGGAAATAACAGCAGCAGCACAGCCCCAAACTGCCCCCGCACCACACAGACTGAGCTTAAGGTTCACAGCCATCCCAGGTACAGCTGAAAAATCTTCCCAGGAACCTTACCGGGCTGACAACCCCTAATTAACCACCTAGAGGTCAAGTTAAGTTTGGAGCTAATTGAAGAAGACCCCACCTAATTACGACTTACCTTATTAGGGCAGCAGAGCCTTTTGCTTGAAAACATCTCAATTTGCTGTAAGCCTGAGCAGGCAAAATAGTTGCAATTAGACATGGCCTATATTTTTACACTTGCTCAAACGCCAGCTTCTCTGCAGTGTCTGCCAGCATAGCTCAACTCAGGGCTGCACTTGCAAGAAAAAATGCTCTTTTGGTTGGGAACCTTTTGCATTCACTTTAGGGCTTAATTTCTTTTCGGTTGCCTGGTCATTTCTCTTCTTTTAAACAGAAAGGAAATAATTCAGCCAGCAGACATTGCAATGATGAGCAATGGAGGAAATGGATAAACAGCTGGGTCTGTGTATGGTATTTTTATGACCTCTGTCTTACTGGTATTCTCCTTCCATCAAATACTCATTATTGAATTCTGATGCCTTCCCTTCCATATGAAACTGCAATTATTAGCTCTGCCTGTGAATAATCCACAAATGCGGAATGTTTGAGAGAGTTAGAAGGCTCAGAAATCACTGAATTTCAAATGCAAAATGTTTGCAATGATTTTTCCTTCCCAATTATCAATATGCATTTAAATATGAACTATCGCTTTAGCAATAGGTTCAGTAGCAGCTGTGTGAGGAAAAAACGCAACGCTGCAGGAAGCCCAGTTCTGAGCAGAAATAACCACTCCGTTTCATGCAGCAAAACTGGGAGGTGGTGGGCAATCTTTTTACTGCCCAAGCAGTTTCTAAGTTTCTTCAGCCAGCAGTGGCGGGGACTATCTGAGCCAGAAACAGCCACAGCCTAATTTATCCCATGGATTTACCCCTATCATTCATAGAAAGAAACCTCCCCTACCTTGGGCACCGCCAGTGGAGAGAGTGGCACTCCAGCTTCTTGTGGTATTTTGATCTTAGCCAAATGCTCTACTGCACAGTTTAGCACTTGCACGACAAATCCCAGACTTAGGTGGCAGCCCCTGAACGTGGCATCGTTGGCTTACAAATAAGGCACAGTCTGGGCCTCTAGACGAAGGCATTGCAGGGCCTGAGTGGTTTCTGGACCATAGCAAAGCATGTCTGCTCCGCTGTGACGTGTGATTTAGACAAGAGTTAACTCTGGGGAAGGAAACCACATGCCAGAGGCCACTGATGGCAATCCCACACTAGTAACTACAAAGCCAGATGCATCTGCTGGGTGAAGAAGCTCTGCAACCAGCAACACACAACAAACCGTATGCTGTTGTCATCAAATGATGGAAAACAAGGCTGGGAGAGACCTGCAGAGGTCATCCCATCCAAGCCCCTGCCCCGGACTGGAGCAGCAGGTCTCCAGTGGTGCCTGGCAGCTGTGGGTCAAACCTGATCTCAGCAAGCTTCCAGGATGACAACATCACTTTGACCCTACGCAGTCTCTCCCGGTGCTTAACTCCTTCCAGTTAGAATGCTTTTTCTAACTTAAAACTCCTCTGCTGCAGTGTAACCCATCATTTCTGGACCTCTCCCCAGTGGGCACGGAGAGAAGGGCTGTTCCCGGTTGCAGCAATCTCTTATATACTGGAAAGCTTAATAATACAAAGGAGTGAACTCTTTTTGGCCTCAGCAGGAGATTGGCTTAATAATGACTATTATCATTGGCCTGCAATTCATCCTTTCCTTAGTACTCATCTCCTTCAAGTGTCCCCCAGGGATATATTTTCAAATTTTAAAGCAACAGGCTGTGAATCCCAGAGCCACCTCTCCAGGCGCTGCCTCCTCTTCACCCTCCCAGCTCCTGCTCCCCACGCTGCGGCCCTCGGTTCGCATGGCCTCCCCATTTGTTTGTGGCTTTATTTTTAGAGCTAAAGAAAAGAAAACGCTACAGAGGCATTATTCTTCGCAGAGAAGCTGGTTTCTGCCGGGTGGTGGTGCCATCTGTGTCCCCCACTCGGGTCGAGGGCCGTGGGCTTACATACCAGCGAGGACAAGGGGGGGTTGTTTCGTGGGTTTCCCAAGGGCTGGCAGCACGTCGGGGGAGCTCTCTGCCTGCCCACGAGCCAGCACAGAAAAGTCAAGTGTTGTGGGCTCCCGTGAGCCCAGAGCTGTAGATGTTGGGACATTTGGCCTCCTTCTTCACGAGCCAAATGTGTCTTGATAAATCAGAGCCAACCTCACATTGGGGACGTGCAGGGACCATAGAGTTTGTGTTTGTTTAATTAATGCATCTGGTTTTGCTCCACTTTGGCTCTTTGTTTTTACTTATCGGAATACGAAATAAGACTAGAGCTTCCCCAGGACCCCAGAAGAAAGGAGGAGTGTGTTTTTCCAGGAGAGGGAATCTCTGCAGACCATCAGCCTATCTGCAGGCTGAACAAACCGCTACGGCCCGGAGGTCAGGCAGGATAAGGTCAGAGCCGTGTCTCGTGTAGGAGGGAGAGAAGACCTCTATAAACACTATTTTGGCCCCCTCCAGGGCTCTGGTCTTGTCTGACCCATGCAAACCCCAAAGGCTGCCTGCAGCATACATTAATGCCAGTCTTTTGTAGGGAGCTGGATGTAATCCTGTAGTTGCTTCCATGCCCTGGGGTGAGTCAGTGGGAGCAAGGCTGGTGGGGTGTCCCTGGTGCACAGGGGGTAACAACCTTCTCCTTGCAACTCTGCCATGGAGACATCCATATGCAGAAGGTCTCCGAATACGACGCTGCACAGATGGGAAGCTTTAGCTGGAGTTTGACCCTGTATCCAGAAAGAGGACAACTTAGTGGTTTGGTGGTCAGGGGTCTCAGAGGCTCAAAGCCAAACCTGTTGCTGAAGCACCGTCTCAGCTTCAGGAGCCACTTCTGGTCATGCTTGCAAAAAACGGCTGCTTGATTTTGTCACTGACTCTCAACTTGATCCACCCAGACCCCATCTGCCAAACTTGTACATCTCCCTGTAACTTCGCTGGAGTTGAGAAGACTCCTGGAAATCCCTCTAAGGGATGTCTAAGGACAAGGATTGCAGCTTGGTCCTGCTTGGAGGGAAGGGGTTTGCCTCCTCCTGGACAGGGCACCGAGGGCAGCCCAGCTCTTTGGTGAGCAGAGAGCAACAGGATGGCATTGTCACCCCGGCTGGGAGGGAAGAGGGATGCAGCAGGATCCCAGCCCTGCCGGCCTCGGCTCTGTGCGTTACCCATCACTTTGTCAATACACATTTTTGGCAGCCTCTCCTTTGACTGACAGCTCTGAAGGAAAGGCGGGGTAATTTCTCAAAGATTTCCTTGATGTCTTTAGGTTTCTACCAAAAAAAACCCAATCCCACAGTACAAAACATGCCCCCCCCCCCTCCCTCGCATCCCCCCGCCAACTTAACAGCTTTATCAATCTTAGAGCAGAATTTTGCCAGAGCAAGGATGGAGAGCGCTTGCCAAATTATTTGTTGTCATTAAAATAAATTAGGTATCAAGTTATAAAACAATAGCGTGGTGACAGAAAGCTGGAAAGCAAGAGTAACCCTAATCAAAGGCAAACATGCTGCGTGTTCTGGAGCCGAGAGCACGGCGCTGTGACAGGATCCTCATCCGGTGCGGGCGATGCAGATCTGCAATCCATCTGCTGGTCCCGACGGCTGGGAAATTAAATCACAGGGACTAATTACCCCAGAAATGGAAGGTGGTGGGGGGGGAAATATATCTTGCACTGTTTTCTCAGAAGATCTCAAAGCACTTTGAGCGATGGTGATTTCAGTACTGGTACCTCCACACTTGAGCCCAAAGCCATACACGCTGCTGTGGACTGAAGGGGTGCAGCCAGGGATGACATGAGGATGATGAAGCATCACCACCTTCTGCTTTGCAAACACCGACCTGACAGGAGAGGAGAGGATTTATCGACTTGAGATTGCAACCGTTCTGTGTAACACAATGTGCTAGGGATGTCCAAAGAAGGAATCACAGAATCAGAGAATGACAGGGGTTGGAATGGACCTCTGGAGATCATCTAGTCCAACCCCCTGCCAAAGCAGGTTCACCCAGAGCAGGCTGGACAGGAATGCATCCAGGTGGGGTTTGAATATCTCTGGAGAAGGAGATAGGAGAATATCTCTGGAGTTTGAATATCTCTGTAGAAGGAGATAGGAGAATATCTCTGGAGTTTGAATATCTCTGGAGAAGGAGACTCCACAAACCCCTCTGGGCAGCCTGTCCCAGGGCTCTGCCACCCTCAAAGTAAAGAAGTTTTTCCGCGTGTTCAGACGGAACTTCCTGTATTCCAGCTTATGTCCATTGCCTCTTGTCCTGTCACCAGGCACCACTGAGAAGAGCCTGACCCCATCCTCTTGACTTGAGGAGGTGAAGCAGAGGACGAGTAAGGAGAACCGGAGGCTTGCACACCTCCTGGACCACAGCCTGGCTGTATCCCGCGGGTGAGGACCACAAACCTCCATCGATGGCCCGGTTCCTCCTGCAGGTCAGAGGATGCGGGAGGAGGGAGGGGGGGGGTCTGGGCCATCCTGTGGCGGGGGGCCCTGGCACCGTCCCGTCCCCCCTGGCCCCTCGGCCGGGCAGCTGGCGCACGGCGTGTTGTGCAGAGGGATTAGCAGTGGCGCGCATACAGCTGCGCTGATCCGACACACAGGGGCTGCATTCGAGACGGGCCGGGCTGGCAGATTCCCTGGGAAGGGCTGGGGGAAAGGACACCCACAGTTGTTGCCCGAGAGCTCGTCTCTATCCACCGGCACTAATTCCCGCAGTAATCCCCCTCCACAACAGGCGCAGTGTTGGGGGCCGGGCGGCCCCTTGCCTCCCCGGCTGACCCCCCGGCTCGGACCCGCGCCAGCACTCCCTGCCCCGCTCCACAACTGGATGCCGTCCCCCGGGGAGGGGGCGACGGGCAACGGGGGCTGCAGGCGCAGGTGGCCCGGCCAGCTGTGGGTTTTCGATTTCCCGTAGGTTTGGTAACAGCCCCCAGCTCTGTCAGGAGAGCAGGAAAGGCAGAGCGGGCTCTGGTAAGGACGGAGGAGGTGACTTCTTCAGCTGATGTCGAGCCTATGGGTCACGCTGTCTGCCACGCTGAATGCCTGTGGTGTCTGTTCCTGCAGACCCTATTCAAGATCTGCAAAAGTACAGGATGCAGAAAATCTGTGGTGTTTATCTTCCATTTCTCTCCAGGACCTCATTTTGCTCCAAACTGGGCTCCAGGAGCCGGCCGGTGTCTGCACATCATCTTGCAGCTAAAGGTGCATCCTCACAAGTTTTGTTGATGTCCTTTCTTACAAACACCTCTATATCTATTTTTATTTTCAAGCACCTTTGCAAGGAACACAGCATCAATCTTTGCCCAACTTTCTTGCTAAAAGTAGTCCTGGACTGGCCAATGCCCTCTGTGCCCTCCTATAGTGCCCCCAGGTATTTATCACATGATATAACACTCTCCAGAAATGTGTGACAACCACCTTCAAAAGACCAGCTGAAATATTGTCCTTGATCCAGTTTCAGCATTAGCAGAGGAGGTAAGGACTGGGCCAGCCTCAAAACCTGTACAAATGCAAAATCTCACTTTCCGGTGTCCACCAAGCAGCTGCTGCTCTGCTGAGCCAAACAGTTCAAAAACAGCCGGTGAGCTGGAGTACTACCAGTTTTGGCCACTAAAACACCTTAAAAGAATCTGATTTTCAGAGGCAGAAACTTCCTGGAAAAACACAGATCTTAAATGAAGTCTGCACAAATCAGAGACACCTAATTCTGCTGACCAAGAGAAGATCTCAGTGTTGCTGAAACAGTTCTCTAAACTGAGATTTTTATTTCAAGAATGCACAAATGCTTATATGATGCTTCGGCTAGAAACAAGGGCAAGGAGGGTGCTGATTTTCTCTGAATAGAGACTTATACCTGGTATCCCGAATGTGTGCAGTAGAATTCAGCCTTAAAAAAACGTGTTTGTCTGGGAAGGAGCCAGATACAGTTTTAACATACCCCCATCAGGGGTCTTGAGTCATATAACTCCACTGGCGCATGGCACCGTGTCCAAACAGTCATCTGGTGGGGAGGGAGGCTGGCAGAAGGACTCATCACTTGGCATGTGGAAAGAGCTTCCTATGTAATTTTTCAAAAAATAAAAAATAAAAAGAGAAGAAGAAAAAAAGAAGACATACCCAATATACACAGGGAAATAGTAGCCAACAACTGATGGCAAATTCCCCTCTGGTGTATTAGCTGCAACCCTTTTGTATAGAGACCAAAAGCTTGTTGGGTTCACCTTTACCAGGCAACATCTCTGGAGAGTGGGAAACAGGATTGGATTTTGCATCAAAACAGATGGATCTTTTAGTAAATTTCTCAGTTTATTTCTGCTATCAATTATGTAGTGGTCAAAATTTAGAGTTATTTTCCTTTCTTTCAGAAAAAAAAAAGGTATTAGTGGATTTTAGCTTTCCCTTGGAGAATCTTTTCTACATCCTTTTTTTTTGCAAATTTCCCACATCCTCTGACAACAAGAACAAGGAAGTGAAAACGGCTCAAACTGGCCAGACAAGTTCCACTGCCCAGGCTAAGTAAACTTAAAAACTGGTTCAACAATATCCTTTTGGCTAAGGTGAGTTTCTGTAGATCCACGCAGAGGCTCCATGCACTCCCATTGAATTCAGTGCCCTTGCTGCAGTCAGGGTTGTGTTTTCACCCTGCTGGACCGAGGACACTTGACTTCCTACCTGCTTTCCTTCCTTTGTGACACTGTAATACAATCTCATTGAAGTCTTTAAATTAGTTTTTCATACCAGAGCAAACAAGAATGAGAATAGAAGGAAAGTGATTAAACAGGACATAACAATAGCGGTGGTTGGGAATTAATAAATAAATAGAAAAGGAAAGTACCTTTATTAAGGGAAAAAAAAAAGAGTTCTCAGGAATTGAATTTCCTTTGAAGTCTCTGTTAGTGAGTCACCTGCTGACCGGTAGGTTTATTTCATAAGGGATTTGAGAGATTTCCTGATGGAAGCCTTGATGAGACATCAGGATTACAAGGTAGTCGTAGTGACCCATCGCTGTGATGCTTCAGTGATGCTATTGCTTTCCTGACTTAGTCTGGAAAGGGAGAAGGACCTGTACAACACCACCCAGGTGACCCATCCTGCTGAGACAGGTGACATTCATTAATGCAGACTGACTGCATTGGCTTTCTGTTCAATCAATGGCTTGAGATACTGGACCTTTCACCATGATGTCTCACCACTTTTATCAAAAGAAGACAGGCTGAGTTCCCACCAGCTTTCACAACGGCAGATGTGGGACGTGCAGGATGCATTGCTCCTGCACAGGCACCAGGCTTCAGCCCAGTCCAGTTCTTGTCCCCAGCCCACCTTGCAGCATGGGCTGCCAAACCTGCATTCACTCTTTGGATGGGAGACAGCTCTGGTTCCTTGCACTCCAGCTCATCTTGACTTTGGTGCCGACCTCCATAGCTGATCCTAACCATGAAGGCCAGACGCCCCTTTCCTCGTGGTAGAGATTCCATTTCAACATAACCCAATTTCTTTAGTATGCAGGGACCTTTGCAAAGGAATCTGGGTTAGGAACAATTAAGCTGCTTAGCACCTTCAAGTAATAAGATGGAGGAATGGTTGGGGGAGAAGGTAGGCAAATGCTGCCTCTGTGCAGAGCAAATCTTGGTATTTGGAAGCTGTTTGAAGTGTTTTGTGTGTTGGCTGGTTGTTGGCTTTTTTTTTCTTTCCTCAATGAATTTCTGTGGAATGCTCACTGGAGACAGGAATGTTGGTTTCCCTGCTGCCCTTCCCAAGCGTGCAATGGCATTCAGATAAATTACACACGCAGCACTTTTTTTAGCTCTTTTTATTCTTTTTCTAGCTGGGTTTTGCTTGGAGTTGGCCAGCAGTTTGGACTAAAAGCAAGACATAGCTCCTCTTTTGTGGGGGTTATTCAATTATAGCAACCAGTACACCAAGACTTCCAAAAATATTAACTGTTGACTAAGTGGAAAACAATAAAAAGAGTAAGAAATGTTTGCTGCTTCTTTTCCCTTGTGAGTCAAATGGTGATTAAAGGTACCAGACTAAGAGCCCTGGAGGATTCCCTGGAGGGAAGCTTTCTTATTTTCTACAAAATGGCATTGCAGAAAATCTCCCTACCAACGTGCTTCAGCCCTGAGCAGGAGACCTCAGTTTTAAAAACCCATGTCCTTTTTGTCCTGCTTTGTTGAGTCTGATAGCTAGCAGAAAGGAGGGTGGTGATGACAGAGACATTTAGGAACTTCAGTGTCAAGAGCTCCAGGTTGTTCCTCTGCCATTTCTTCCTCCGTGCAGCCCTTCTGATGTTGTCTGTCTAAACAGGGAAGGGAACACACATCTCTGAAGTGAAGCCACCCACATCATCATGCCAAGCTCAGCCTGCCCTGCAACGAATACAGACAAGAAGAAGTCATAAAGGGACTTCTTCATGAAGAAGTGCTCTTATCACAGTCCAGCTAGTAAGGCATCCAGCACATGGCTTCTTTCTTGGTGCTAGGTCTGGTTTTGATGTATTTGGACTATTCACATGTATTTATGATTAGTTTTCAGTCAGTTTGTCTGAACTACTGTCAGACAACATGACTTGTAATACTTCCCCAAGGTTTCAATGCTGGGTGGATCTTTCTGGACATAGCTTTGAATTACTGACCAACAGTAACTCCGTACCCTTGCATGAGTTGGCCCCAAGTCCTGAAACAGGCCATCAGATTTTTCCCGCAGGCAAGGGCATTCATCCAGCCTCCCCTCCCAGGAGTGCATGGAAACAGGAGGGACCGATACACCTGTTCATTTGGATTTGATCGAGGCCAAAGCTTGTTTTCTCCTCCAAAGCCCATTGGAAATTGTAAAATCACTTGTATCTGCAGAATGGAGTAGGAAAGTCGGGGGGCGAGGAGGGGCAGTTTGTCATCTCTGGCACCTCCTACTTATAACGGAGTTTCTTTTAAACTCTTTCCAGCATAATCCTCCAAACTATGTGATCTTTGTCTCGGAGGAACTGTGCTGTTTCTATGGAGTTGCGAAGATACTATCCATTTTCCCTTTGATTTAATTTAGTAGGTTCAAGAACTCAAGGAAAATAGCAAAGAACGAATACAAATACTTGTTAGAAAAACTCTTCGGAGGCTGCACAAGTGGCGAGAAAGGTGCACACAACAATAGGTCTTGACTTTGCAATTCTCTACGCTTCGTACCCCACAGGGCACACGTCAAAGGCTGAAGATTAACACCCGCCGAGCTCTCTGCTCACATACAAGGCCTCCCCCAACTCACAGCAATAAAAGCTCAGCCTCAAATCAAAAAGCTAAGCTTGCTGAGACTTCAAAATAGCTCACAGCCCGGGCCCTCAGCCCAAACTCAACTCAGCAATGTGCAGCCTTGTGTACAGGTGTGAAAGCCCGTGCTTATTGCCAGGATAAACCTCGCCAAGGCTCTGCAGGCAGCTGTCTGAGGGTGGTGTGAAGCCACCAGAAATGCACAACATGTCCCTGTATCGGGTTCAGCCCCTGGACCCTTCCCTGCTCCTGCTTCCACCTCTCCCAAAGGTGGCCAGAAGCACTAAGGCTCTCTGTTAACACACCAGCTGCTTCCAGCTGAGGTCTCCACGTGGCCTGAAAGTCCTGAAGTTCATTATCTCAACCCTTGTATTAGACAGGAAGCTATTAACCGTATTTTAACATGTAGAGAAAGTGAAGCAGGAAGGCACTGAAGGGAGCTGCAGGACTTCATAAGAAAAAAGGGGGTTTGGGTCTTACTGGCAATTTTGAAAAACTTAGGAAAAAATCATTTGGGGCTGGATCAAAACCAGGCTTTTTTTTTTAAAAAAAACATTTGGCAAATCACAAACTGAAAGAAAAGTAGAATGGGTCATATAAAATGTTACATTTCAATCAAATTGAAACCATCCCTCTCATTGATTCCTTGAAAATGACTTGGAACCACTTATACAATTAAGGGAAGGCTTGAAGCAAGAATTGAAATGGTACATTTCAAAAAATGTCACAACAAGACCTTTGAGTGCTTTTTCAGAGTTATCTGTTTGCTTTCTCCAAAGCTAATCATTGGGCAAAATGATCAGAAATTCATTACACGTTTCACTGTGATGGAATTTGCATTTTCCATCAAAAAAAAAAGGGGGGGGCTTTGGGAAAAGAAAACAAGTTTTTCTCCAGATGCAGCCAGTCCAGCGGGGAGGCTGGAGCAGAACCCAAAACTCCTCCTTCAGCCCAGTCCAGAGGGAGAGTTTGGGTTTGGGCTCAAACAGGAATACAAGCCTGGAGACCGCAGAGTCCCATGGGTGCATCGTTGGTCTCTCTTCTGGATCTTCCCCTTGGCCTTGCTCTTGGATTTCATCCTCCTCTTCCTCACTTTCTCAAGAAACCAGGAACATAAATGTTCCCCTGTGCTGCAGAGCATTTTGAACAGATGAAAAGCATGAGTACTAAATATTAATATCTTCAGTGTCATAATCTTCTCTGCATGGAATAACCCTTCATATTTATGGGGTAATTAACTGATGATCAATATTATTGAATATGCAATATGGAGTCTGAAAACCTGCAGCAATGAGGGCCCAATCCTGCACGTCTGACCCTTGCAAGCCACTCAGTGAAGGAAATTAGTCTCATTAACTTTAATAGAGCCCTTAACCGGAGTAAACAGCCCTTACACAATCAAGTCTTCCTCACACACAGGGAAATGTTCCGTCCCTCTACTTACAGCCTCCCCCAGTTCCACTGGTCCGTGCTCTGCAAACCCAAGGTTTGTTTAAGGGCTCAATTATACCTGAATTACAAAGACTCATCTGTAGCTGCAGTTCCACCATTTCAAAGCCATATTAAAAAATGGAGCTCTCGTTTAGTATTTGAATCTGCAGAAGCATTTTCTAGGTTTCCTGGATGATTTGATTTTGCATAACTGGGACAGGAGAGAACCCAAATCTGAGACACCATGGGGTTGGGGGTTGAGGATTGGGGTTTTTTCCCACCTGACTGCAAAACCAGCAGCATGAAACAAGACCACAGAGTGGCAATTAAAGTAATTACAAAAAATTAGATCCCTCCCTCTTTTTCCCTCACATAATGGCAGGTCATTAAAGTTAATAGTCAGGATCACATTTGTACATGTCAGCAAAAAGTCATTGCAGCATCTTTCATCTCCGCTACTGCATGCAACTTTCCTCCCATTCCTTCGGTCTCCGAGGGAGCAGCACGGTATGTCGGCTTCTGGGTTTGGGTTTTCTGCCTGTTACACCTGCTGCTGGGACTCGCCAGCAAGGGCTTCGATGTGCTAAAACCAGTCTGTTGGGATAGGAAAGCTTTCAAGTGCTCTGAATATTTCGAGGTCGGGGAGGAATTTGTGTTAGATGTAACTCCAGAGACGACTCCGTCTGGAGCCGGAGGTGGGTATTCAGCAGAGCAAGGGGAAAACCAGCTTGAAGTGCCTCTGATGGTGACGTGCCATTCCAAGAGGCTGTCTCTACCCCAATGAAGCAGGTCCATCCCCGTGCCACGCTGCGGCTGCCACACATCCCTCCATGTGGGGGTGGCTTTGGTCGGGAGTATCTTTCCACCACCACTTCCCACCAAACCAACCCACTCTTTCTTGAAAAAACCCTGTAGGGTTTCCCAAAAGGAGAGACTGGGGATTTGCATGGCAAAGGTTAGATCCCAGCCACCAGCGCCAGCGCTCAGTGAGGCCATGTGCTTCCTAAAGGTGGAGTAACAGTTGTACAGAACAACTTCTAGTCCCAGTGACCGCTGATGAGACCTGCACATGCAGCATGGACCAGGGACAGCCCTGTGCAGGACTGGCCATGAAGTGAAGTATGGGAATGGAAGGTCAAAGGAGCCATTTTATTTCAGCTTTTTCCCTCACGGTGCTGTGAGCACAACCAGACGTGAGAATAAATGAAATGAAATGATCCCTTTTGGGTAAGGGATCTGGGCAGAGGCATCAGTTGGGCTGAACAGGGCAGTCCATGGGTGCCGCACCTACTGTCTTCAGTTAGCACAGAAAAGGGCCCATTCTGGGTACAGACACAGGGTCTTCACCATAAAAATGGAGTATATCACAGTTTGTAAACTGGCCTCCACATCAAGATGACGGCAGAGTCCAGCCTGCCTTCTTGAGGCCTTGGAGGGCAAAAACAGGCTGGAAATCAGACACAGTCCTGCCTATATCCTCCTGTGAGCAACAGAAGATCCTCTGGGGTACTCTGCCTTGCCCCAAAGCATAGAGAAGGACTGATGGATGTTCCTACAGGAGCCAGGCTCTCCTGTGGTTGTCAGCACCTCTGTGGATACATACACAAATATTTAGGGTTGACTATCAAGCCACTTTGCTCCATCCTGAGCAACACAGGCTGTTTTTCCCTTCCTGATGCCTCCGCTCTTTCCATGCACACCAAACTGTTCACATCGTGCTGCTCATGGTGAGAAGCAAAGTCCTTCCAGGGGCTCTTGGCAGTCAGCTTCTCTCTTTTACCGGGCTCATTTTGACTTGCAGAAAGGAAGGATGAGAAGTGGGGTGCAGTTGGGCTTGTCGCAGTCATGTGTCTTCTGCTCTTCTGTCCGAGGATGAAGCTTGCTTCTCTTCCCTGCTGGCATTTGTGTCTGGAGCAGGGAGAAAGACTTTGTCTAAGAGACAAGGGCGTCAGGGAGTAATAATCACTAACAAAGAGAAACTACTACCTGCAGCAAACAAGCAGAGATATTGCTGATTTTATAGCAGCAAATGATACTAATAAATACGTGGGCGCCAGGGGAATCTGCTGTCACGAGGGAAGTTCCAGGTTTCAAACCACCAGCTGTTCCGGCTGGTCTGGTCTCAGAGCATGACCCAAAGAGAAAAAAAAAAAGGATTCTTATTTTACATTTGATCCCAGAGAGATGGATAGTGTCTGTTTTTGCTGAACTCATCAGCAGGCCTCTCTCGACGGCTGAGTATGCCAGAGGCTGTTGAATGATGCAGGCTTGATGTTATCCTAGGAGAAAATTTCATTTCCCCATTTTTACGCTGGAACGTCTCTGAACTGTTCCAGCTGTTTGGGAGTGAGGGTTCTTTGGGAATGATGCACCTCAGTCATATTCCTTTTCCTCTCCACAGATCAAAACTAGCA
Organism: Tringa tobata; assembly: GCA_033628505.1. Taxonomy (NCBI): domain Eukaryota; kingdom Metazoa; phylum Chordata; class Aves; order Charadriiformes; family Scolopacidae; genus Tringa; species Tringa tobata. The sequence continues at coordinate 774,598 of JAHREE010000502.1, forward strand.
ATGACATGACAGAGAGAGGCTTTCTGGAAGGAGAAGGGAAGAAGTTCCTGCCATGGTCCTTTTGGGCCAAAACATAGTGAGTGCTGAGATGTGTGCCCAAAGGGCTGGAGAGGTCTGGAGGTGCTCTCCCACCTCCTGCCACCTTTGTGTAAGGGCTGTACTTCCTTCTGGACCTTTCTTGCCCTGCACACATGTCAGGAGCCCCTTTGGANGCTGTACTTCCTTCTGGACCTTTCTTGCCCTGCACACATGTCAGGAGCCCCTTTGGAGAAACACACCCCCTTCTTCCATCAGAGGAATAACCTTGCATGGATTCACCAGCACACTGTGGATTCAACAGCACCCCTTCCAAAACTGAGAAGAGACAATGGCTTTGAACCCAATCTGATACATTTCAGGTAGCCCTCACAGTTCTGGGGGTGATTGCCCCCAGAACTCTTGTTGAAAAGCTTCACTTGCACCCACCCAGCTTTGGGCGAGGGCTCACAGGGGGATTTGTCACTTACCTTCTTTTCACACCTTGCATAACAGAGTACGTCTTTTGCAGCCAGGACTCCAATAGACAGTTGCAAGTCTGTCTCGTAGCTTCCAGTGGCCCTAAAAGCTCCAAATAATATATGCTGGAAATTCCCCAGCCCTGCCCGTGCTTTCCCCGTGTAAGTCGTAGAACCTCCCATATCATTAGTCCTCTTTCGGCAGACTGCTATTGTGCATTTGATACTTTTATCTTTTAACAGTTTTCCTTTACATTTTTCATCTGCTAAATTGCATTTTTGTGGGCTTCTCTCTCTCTTTTTATTTTAGTTTATGTTAGTTCTTTCCCCCATGTAACTGTACTCTTAGGAAGATTTTAATTACCTTCCTTTAAAGCCAAATGACAAGTAGAGCATGTCATTTGTAGCTAAAGTATCACTTGAAAATGCAAAAGCCCCGGCTTTATCAGGCTTAAAAGCTTTCCTGGAATATGTTCAAAAACTGCTGACTGGGCAAGATTAAACATCGCAATGTTAAGTAAAAGATCTCCGCATGTGGTATTCTTTTATTCCCCCGGGTGATCAAGTTAAACTGCAATGCAGCCCTCAGGCCTTCTTCTAAAATATTATTAATTTTTTTTTCTCCTTTGTGCAATAGGGAGAGGGGCTGGGGCTTTGGTGATGAGAATCTCAAAACAACTATACCCAAAAGCACAAGGGAGCTGAAGCCACGATGCTTTCAAAAGAGATCAGGTGCTCCTAGAGCAAAGCAGTGACAACAGAGGGCACCTGGAGAACAGCCCTTGTGCAAAGACACTTCACACTGAGCAAGAACCTCCTGCAAACCTGGACGGACTGGTAATCCTGCAGCATGGGAACAGTCTGACCACATCAAGGTGTTAAGGGAACCCATTTTTTAAGATGATTTGTTGTGGGGGGGATCAGCCAACCCAGCAGGGGACACACCTCTTAATTGCCAGGGCAATGACAAAAAGTGGGACTGCAGGATAAGGTGAGTGAGCCAGTGTGAGCCCGACAGCAACAAAGGTGGCCACAGCACTAGCTTCCTCGCCTGCCTCTGCTTGGGGAGATTGGGGCTTTGGAGCAGAGCCCCAAGATTCATATGTGAAGGAGGGACCCACCTTTTTGGATGTGCCAAGGGAATGCCCATCCACCTTGCTCCCAAGGCTGCCAGATCTGGGCTGCTCATCAGCACAACCTATATTTTCTGGGACCAGCAAGCAGGGAATCTCAACCTGCAGTCCTTGGGACCAGCAATGGGGCTTGCACCTTTCCCTGGGGGTAAGATGCTGCATGCAGCAGGGAAATAGCTTAATGCAACAGCATGAGCTGTAGGACAGCATAGGGTCCTTGCAAGGATCCAGGGAGGCAGAGAGCCACCAGTGGGACAGAAAAAGCCATGGTGATAACCCAGATATCCACGTATACCTGCAGACTTGCAGAGGTGGCTCTCACCAGGCGCTGAAGGCAGCAGTGATTTGTATGTGTCTGTGGTATGAACATCCTTAGATGCCAGCAGTGTCCTAGCAGCATCGAGAGAGTCTCTGCTCCAGCACAGTTGTCAGTGAGCAGCCCACGCCAGGGTATTTCAACCAGGCATGAGCATAAGACACCCTGGCACAGCTACTAGGGCTTGGAGGCATGAGCTATGCTGGCAGACCCTGGGGAGCCCGGGGGTGGGCTGGGGTCATCACCCCATCAGGGGCAGAGCCTTCACCCATCCACCCACCACCCGCAAGGAGCACCGGTTTGGATTACCCAGAAGGCTGTAGGGAGCAGGGTATCTCTTAATTTATGGTAACAGGTTTTTCCCCTCCCTGAATGCAGCGAGATGATCCCGATCTGCTGGCCAAGAGCTCCTTAAAAATCCTTGGAAAGGAGAATTCTGGGATGCGGAGGGGAAACACTTGTGGTTTAAAAGGCACATTGGACTTCCAGGTCTATCCAGATTGTCTCTGAAGAAATCCTCTGAGAGTTTGGATTACTCATTTTTAATATGAACAGGAACCACCTGCCTGCAATCACACACATAAACTGTTGGTTACTTTGCAATGGAAGAGCAGCTTGAATGCTTTTTACTGTAATGTTTAACCCACTGTGTGTTTTGGGGCTTTTTCTTCTTTTAATTGAAAACACACTTTTCAGATGTGCACTGGGCTGGCCTCTATCTCCCCAAGACGCAGGAACAAATCCCAGCCCTCGCAGAGGGTGCTCTGTGGCTTGAGGTGGGGGGATTTGGGGTGACAGAGCGAGTTGCAGGACTCGGTGTGCAAACACCACCACGGCAGGGCTGATAAGGGCTCACCCACTGCATCACTGTGGTATGTGACCCACCACAGCTTTGCCCGCTTCACCTGCTTGCTGCCAACAAGCCCGCGCTTGGCACCCACCTTTAGCTCCCTTTGACCGGCATCCGCATCCCTTTGAGCCACTCCTAACAGCACAAACACCAAGCTGCTTCTCCCCTTTGCCCTCTTCCTTCCCCAAAATCCCCTAGGTTAATAGAAGGACACATCTTCACTTCTCCCTCCGATTGCTGAAGCCTCCCAGGCTCAGATCTCCCAGGCAGATTCCTCAGCCAGCAGCTGGGAGATGCTCTGTGCACCACGTTCTACCAGCTCCCAGGCAGGAGCTTGCAAAGAGAGGACAATTCCCAACAGATCACCTTCCTCACTCTCACTAACTATGTTATATCACTCAAAGTAAATCTTAGAATGTTTGGGGGTTTTTTTCATGTTTTTAAAATTCCCTTCAAAACCCACTGAAAAAAAGAAAGCAGCTGACCAAACGGCGAGAGAGACGGGCAGAGGACTTGGAGAAAGTCACCCAGAAAGATTCCCGTTTTCCTTTCTGCAAATTTGTTGAACCTGGTCAAGTTTCCCCAAAAGCACCAATTAAGACTTCTAGATCATTTTCTCTTTTTTGGGGGGACAGACA
>JAHREE010000502.1:792847-832264 GCA_033628505.1 Tringa tobata
AAAAGGCAGGAGGTTGCCTTGCAGACCCGGGGCACGGCGTCCTGATCCCGCTGGGAACAAACCCTCCTTATGGCAAAGCCCATATGGAGGAGAAGGAGGCAGGCTGTATGACCTGGGACCGGTAATTGAGTGTGTGCGCGCACGCGTGTGTGTGTTAAGCAACTTTACAACCACGCTTCACTAGGAAGCCAATAAAAGGGCGAAACACAATTGCTGGGTTTTAATTAAGAAGCTAGCATTTAAATGAGGTGCATCATCTGTTTGTATTAAACGTGTTTAATTTAATTTGTTATAGTGCACTTATTAAATAAATCAGCTTTATTGAATTTGCTATGCCGGTGGCACGCTGAACAGAAGTGAATGGAAAGAAGCCGAGCCTGGAATTTTCTTTTTAAGTCAACTAAGGCTGTGTCTGCATGCAGCGACACTCAGGAAAATTAATTCCAGTTAATTAAAGGTGTGAATTTAGAGCGGATCAGTTCAGCCACCCTAAAACTCTGAGCAGACCTCTTCATTCAGAATTCGAATGCCATTGATTCAGCTCGTCTTGATTCACTTGGCATGTGATGTAAGAAATTGAATTGAGGCCATTTTAAATCTGAATGAATGTCTGCACCAGACTTTCTTGGGGCTTAATTTGTCCCGTTTTTTTTTTTCCCTGAGCATCTCTGTGTGGACCAGAGGTTTGCAGGAGCTGAGCAGGTTGGGTCAGTCATCCCTCTCTCAACCTTCAGCCTTGTCAGGAATCATCAGCAGCCAGAAAAGCTGGTGGCGATCGACTCCCCCGGCTGGCACCGCTTGGGTGATCTCTGCCCTGCTCTGTCCTCTCCCGTCTTCACTCCGATGTGAAAATGCAATATTTCAGTTCATTGCTACGGGAGATCCAGTCTAGAGCTATTAATACAGACCAGCTGGGAAGAAATTTTCCTGCAAACGTCGGCCTCTGTCCAGACCGCAAATCACTGGATGCAGCAGCTCCCGGGGCCAGGGCTCCGGCTGCCCACCGGTCCCTGGCCTCAGGCTTCGGTATCTCTATCTCCATCACGGAGGCTCTCACACCGTGGCTGGGGAGCTGACAGACCCCCAGCTTCGGTTCCTCAAGGCGTGGGGCTTAGAGCTGCGTATCCAGCACTGGCGTCTCCAAACTGTACCCCCCAGCATCTGACATTTTGAAAAAACACCGTTACGGGGCTCGGTCTTTTCCTGGCTCGCCTCCATCCCTGCGCACACTCAAGTAATACCTACTTATTTCACGGGGCAGCCAGGAAAGTTTCAAAGCCGCCCCTCGAGCCCCTCTGAAGTCCCCAGCCAAAAAGCGGGGAGGCCGGAGCGTCGAGCGTCGGGGACCCGTGCTGGGCCGGCACGTTGTCTCCGCTCCGGAGGGAGGGGAGCAGCCGCCACCGGATCCCGGCTCCCGGGGGTGCCGCACACGCCGGAGCCCTCCCGCCGCCGCCCCGGCATGAAAGAGCCCTTGTGCTCCCCGCGGCCACCCGGCCCCTTGTCATCCCTTCAACTTTGTGCGCGCTTTTCCTGGGAGGAAAATGAAATTCCTGCCTTGGAATTGGCGCCACCGTGCCAGAACGGCAGTGACCTCTGTAACCACACAAGATTTAGTGGTTACTTTATTTCAGCTGTAATGAGGCTTTGTAAACCGCTAAAAGCCAAATGTTTTCTTCTCCTTTAACTCTTGGTGGATCACGCGAAATAAATAACAGAATAGACGTGCCGTCTGTGCAGGAATTGAGAATTCACTTAAAATTACCCGGCGTCTGAAGTGGGTGAAGCGGTGGTACTGAGAGCAGGTAGGTGCTGAGTGAGAAGTTATTTGGAGAAATGAGCCCTGAGCTCCTTCCAGCAGGAGCAGCCGTGGCTGGTTGGGGGCACGGGGAACGGCTGTGGGAGAATCCAGTCTTCATCCCTGCACCGAGACCCACACCCATGGGACAATTTCCTCCAAGCCTCGCTCAGGCAGAGGTGAGGGGCCACCTAAGCTCCGCCAGCATCATGTCGTGTCACAAGAAGCATGTGCTCATCCTTTTGATTTCCTCTACAAGCTGCCCCTGCAGGAAGGCTCATTCCCATTAAAAAGTGGTCCTGGCTGCAGTTTGCCAACCAACACCACCTGCCTTGAGCACCGAAGACGGACACTGACTGATAAATCAAGTTGAAATAGTTAGAGGGCGTGTTTTTAAAGGTGAAATGCTCTTTCTTTAAATATACTCCTTATTCCAGAATCTGCTTCACCGCACCGAAAAGCATTAAAGATGGCGATGATCGAAATGTGCTGATGTGGCCGTGCTTTGTAGGGAACTTCTTCATCCTCTGCTGCTAATAAAAAAACATAAAAATCGATTTTTATGCTTTGGAACAAGTGTCCAAATGTTTCCCACTTCCTAACCAGAAAGCTGTGAGGGCTGCCAGGATGGTGAGGTGGGTTTTTTGGATGCAGCAGAAGGGCTGGGGAGAGGCAATGTCCCCTGGACATAGGTGATGCCACCACTGTGCCACCACCATTCCACTGCTACCGGGAGCAACAGAGCCGTGCAGGATTCAGCTGGGCAACCCAATTAATTTGGAACAACTGGAAACGTCTTTCTCCAGGTTTAATTTGCTGCATGACTGAATACCACTTGTGTGATGATTTAATGTGGGAGAGGGGCAGGGCCCCAGGCAGGATGATGACATTGTGTCATGGAAATGAGGGCTCATCTCAAGGTCCCTTCCCCTGATGTGCCATCTCAGGGTGTCGAGAGCCATGTGGCACCCGGTGACCAGGCTCCTTATCTACGAAGCTACGGCACAGCACCTGATGCAGGGCACCCAGAGACCAGGGATCTGCTGCACAGCCTGCACCCGAAATGAGAAGGGCATGACTTCTACCTGCTGTTAGAAGAGACAGGCTGCTCGTCGCGTGTAACTACTAATTTATCAGAAAACAGTATCTTCTGCTATCCAGACAACTGCAACGAACCGTGCCCACTACTCCTCCCCAGAAGGTAAACCCAGCTGCACGACTTACCCTCTGTGGTTGAGATCAGCCCTTTGGGGTGGAGATACCAGGAGTCTGCAGAGGGTGAACTGAAAGTCAGGATTGCTGTTTCAACCCCCAGCTCAGCCCCAAGTAAATAATAACAAGGGAGTAACAAGCTTTCATCAGGAGTCTGATCCACTCGTGCTCAGAGAAGATCAAGAATTTCCATTAAATTCACCTTGTGGGTATTTTGTGCCCAACCCTTTGCCCAACCAACGCCGTGCAGCAAACTGTGGCTGGAACAAGAGGCTGGTTTCAAAGTGTTGGAGGGATTCACCAGATTTTTCCAAACACACCGTCTCTTTGTTCATTTTCTGGTGAACTAATCTAGCTTGATATTCTAGTTTTTGTTACCGCCATGACCTTTTCTATTCTAATTCACATATATAAGTTTAACCATTTTGGCATCTGTTAAGCTATTTGCTGTAACAATAATCTTGCATCAGTAAGTTCCACAAGTTTATAACCTATTGTACTGCACCAGTTTTATTTAAATAGATAAAGTCAGATTCTCACCTGCGCTAAGTTGGAGTGAAGTCAATTTATGCCATCAAAAGAGCTGGCCCAAAGTTTTAATTTCATCAAACACCTCTTTGATCTTCTATTAGAGGAAAGGGAAAATAGAAGCACTTTATAGCTGGAGGGGGTTATGCCACAAGTTTTATCTTCTTCTGCCTCTTAATCTTTCAGAGTGGAACTGTGCTGTCCCTTTTAACTGTTCCTGGTTAGCAGCTCCCACCACTGACTCTCTGGTCTGTACTAACAATCAGGAAATTCCAGAGGATCACCTCTTCGGCTTGACCCACAGAACAAAGCTCCTGCTGGGTTATCCACTATGAGAGGAGAAGACACCTACATATTGCAAACATGTTTTAGGAAAGGCAGCAATTAATTCCACACCTGCAGGGTGCCTTGCACCTCTTGGCAGTGTTGGGTGTAGGACAAGATTCTGCACTACATGGACATGGCCTTATCTAATCTCACTGCTCTCAGGTTAAGGAAGGACCTTATCCTGTCATTTGCTCTTGCTACCAGGAAGAAACATCTTCTCTGCATCCATGGTGTTCACGCATAACAACAAACAAAGGTTTTACTGTGCAATACCCAGCAGCGTTCTTCTTCTCACCTTCCTCTTTAGTCCCTCCCTTGACCTCCCATATTCCCTCAGATGAACCAGCTCTCGTCCCATCGAGCAGCCCTTCTGCATTCAAACAAATTTCCTGTACATGTTCCCAACGTGATTTCTCTGTGATATGTCCTGGGAAGGTTTCTGCAAAGGCATCTTTATGCCTCCATTGTTCAGTGGGCCAAGGAACACCGTATAAGAAGGCATTTTTCCAGTTAGACTCCTGGGTTTTATACTTTTTTGTTGTTGTTGTGAGACCAGTCTGAGCTACCAAAAGGGTCTGAAAGCTCAAACTAGGTCAATGTGCAATGATTGCATCGCTGGATCGCTGCCTTGGTGATATGTATCTCACTGAGGACAAAGCCACGTTGCCTTGGCAGGCCTCTGAGCTATCATCTAAAGCTGATCATTTTCTATCTCCACCAGCCAGGGCTGGATCAGAAACCCCAGGCAGTGACGGATGCATAAGCTCAGTAAAACAGCTTACCTTGGAGCTGTAGGAATCCCCACGCTGGGCTTCGAGCGAGGAATTTAATCGAGTTGGGTCTCCCTCGTCTTCAGGAGTGACTCAGGCCAACTGCTTGAGAGGAAAGTGTGAACAGGCAGCCGTGGGCCAACGTGCCCAAAAGGGAAGTTTTGTCCTCACCCCTGTTAATCAGAGCTTTGCAGAGCACTGAAGCATGAGAGTTTATAACCTTTCCCAACTATTGCTTCTGGGTTTCTCCCAGGGCTCTCCAGCTCAGGGTGCCGGTGTTACACTGCTGTTCCTGCTTCTCCCTGGAGCCCTCTGCTCCAGCACAGCTCGCATCACCTGCCATAGCACAAGGCATCAGCAAGCCCAGCCAGAGGTTGTGCAATAAGCTCTTGGAAACTCTGAAAGGTTAAAACATCCTTATAAACAGAAGAAGAGCTGTAAAAGTTGTGTTTCCAACCCTCCACCTCTCCCTGGGTGCCTTTGAGTCATGTTCTTTATGGCAGGGCAAAAAAAAACAGAGTTTCTAATTCAGGCTCTCTGTGCTGAGGTCCACTCAACATTAGGAAGAGGGCACAGGGTTCTCTTCTGCTTTTACAGATTCTACATGTGGCCACACAAGATTATTTTTAGAGATTCTGTTAACAGGGACGGGACATAGATCTCAAGAAATACTGATTTTTGGCGTCTGACACTAATGCCAAGTTGCAGCCTTGCTCTGCAGATGTGGCCAGTGGGAGTCCTGAGGACTCAATGTGGGAAACGCTTATGTGCATGGCACCCAAGCAGTGCAGCGAGCTCAGCAGACACGTAGACGTGTGAGTGAGATGTGTGAGTACCACCTGGATGAACAACAGGTACAGCATCAGGGCCAAAGGGAGAATGAAGACAAAATCCCAGAGCATGGGTGGGCAGTGGGCTTCCACACCCTGCCCAAAGGTCTGCCCAACAGAAGAGGAACCCTGTATTTACCCTCCACCCCCTTTGAGTTAACATAAATTAGTGAATCGTGGTCCAAACCCTACCTGCTGACCCGGTATTCATTCAGCATCACCCAACCAGTTCACACTGCTGATGTGTTCTCTGCTCATTTCAGTTAAAGCTGAGCTAAAGTTCTATCTCCAGAGACAAAACAGGCAAAGTCAGGCTTAGTTAATTCGTTTTAAATAACTTTGACGTGAGTCTGTTTTTTTCTTTGTGTAGGCAAAAGCAAGAATGGACTCGTTCATGGTGTGTAAGACCATTGCCAGGCATACACCTGGAGCAGCAGAGGCTGCGACAAGAGCATGCAGGCAATTACCAGGTGAACGTAGCTGTGACCCACAGGAAGACCCTACCAGCCAAGAGCTGGGAGTTGCTCCCTGCACGGGAAGGAAAATCCATTGCAGCCGTACATGAAGTAACCCTGCACACCGAAAAGAAAGGTGTCTGCCACTTGGCTGTGCAGCAGCCATCGCGACAGAAGTCCCTGGCTTGTGAAGTTGTCAAACTGTAAAGTTAATGAGGTAGAAATGAGAGTTCGGTGCAGGCGTCTGAATGTTGGAATGACTCCCCAACGGGCTCGCCCTGCTCTTATTGCAGGCTGCGTAAATGAAGTGACTAAGGGTCTCCTTGGACCCTGGCCAACTCGCCACTGCTGCTGCAGAAAGCGCGCAGCCTTGTTTTGCAGATTAATAAATACGAAGTTGCCGGTGAAGGAAGAACATGTGGTTTCTAAGAACTAGACAAGCAGGAAAAGCAGACAGACATTACACTGCTCCTTGTCCCGGCGAAAAAATAAAAGCCATACAAGCCACGCAGGCACAAACACCCCTGCGCCGAGCACGGGAAAGCAGTGCTGGTGTGAGACAAAGCAGCGGTGTTCGGAGGAGGCTGGGGGATGCTGGGGGAGACAAGGGCTCAGGTACTAGCTGGAAAATATTGGAGATCCTTGTGCTTCGCCACTCTAAAAGGAACTTAAACTGGATAAATTTAGTTGGAGTTGAGGCCTGCTATACCTGTGTGGAGGGACAAGTTAATGAAGAAACATCTGGCACGCCAGCAGGAGAAACCACCTGGTGAAGACCTTCCCTTTTGGTATGGGTGAGTGGGTGGATCCATAGAGAAACTCTCAGTAAGCATAGGTGTGCCTTCATGGGAGCCCAAGGGCAGCATGAATAACACCACAGGTGGGAACAAAATCAAGAGACTTAGGTGCTAAGGAAAGGTGAGGGACGAATTGAGACATCTGCAAACAGCCTCGCTGGCTGAGTAACACGTATATCCTTTCCGGAGCCCCACCAGCTGACCTGCAACACTCTGTTGAAGTGTAGGAAGAATATTAATCGTAGAGAGCAAGCAGCAGAGCTAATCCCACAGAGACATTTGTGTTTAAGGCTTGAGACTATGAGATTTTTTGTTTCTCAAAATCCCTCCAAGTTCGCCTAGAGAAGTGGGCCGTGGTCCTCATCATGGTCCTAAAAAGAATTATGCAAACCCTCCATGAGCAAAACTGAAGGGAGAGAAGAGCACACACTGCAAATTTTGAAACATTTTCTCAAATGCCAAAAACTTAGAGAAACACATAGCTGAAGCTTGGGTGCAGCTTGAAGCCCCTACATAACCAGAAAATTAGAGGTGTTCTGATGATTTCCGTGAGCTCAGGAAAATACCCTGCTCTTGAAATGAGTTATTTCAAATAAATCCTGCCTGTCCTTTGCTTGCTAAAGAGGTGAGGGGCCCCATTACAAAGCAGAGGCTCAAGGAAAAACTTCTAGCTGAGGATACAAGCGAGTTCAAAGGGATTTGAAAGTTGGAACAAGGGCTGGAACAAGCCTTTCACTCCTATTAAGACCACAGGAGTGATCTAGTTAGATTTAAAAGAAGATTTGGACCCCGTTGCGGTGTCTACTCCACACCAGAGGAACTGATCCATATGTCAACTCTGAGAATAGACATCCCAGCAAACCCAAACCATTACCGACGTGCCAATCGTCGTGTAAAACAGGCCAGACTCTCACTGCTGACATCTGTACGCTCTGCGTTATCAGCGCCATCAAGTTTTCTATACTTTAGGCTCGAATCCATCCCCAGTACATGTTATTTTGATAAAGAAGCATCTGTTTAGATGCTGTATGGTATCCAGTGTGCAGACAAACACGTGTAATGGCAGCCCAGGGGTACTCTGCTCTCTGCTGATGACACATACAGCAACGGGGAAATTGTGAAGATCAATTTTACACCTAATTTAACATGAGTTAACATGTCTCTGTAAGTTTCCTAATGGAACACAGTCCCACTGCGTGTCACTTACAGCTGTTTCCTTTATTTTGTGACTTCCAAAATTGCCGACTTGTGACTTTAGGAAATTGCCAAAGCTGCGACTTCAGATTTTGCCGACTGGCGCCTTCCAGGAGGCTCTGGAAAGGCTCCAGGGAAGCTCTGCGATGGCTCTGGAAAAGCTTTGAAGTGTCTCATTAGGAATGGGGATATCTGAGATTATTCTAGAATATGTCCAGAGAAGCTCTCAGGTACCTCTAGGACCAGGTCTGCCCAGGCTCTCGAGAGGCTCTGGGGTGTTTTTAGAAAGCCCCTATGAGATCCAGGAAGGACTGTTGAAAGGGGCCAGGACTGCTTCAGGAGACTTTGTGCTTGTGCTATGGGGATGGCTCTGTGGGGATGTAGAGAACCTCCGGAGAGCTCTTGGTTGCCTCTAGGAAGTCTCTGTGGTGCTCTGGAAAGCTCCAGGGAAGGTTTGGGTTTCCTCCAAAGCATCTCTGGAAAAACTATAGAAAAAGTCTGGAATGGTTCTTGCAAAGGTAACGGGGAACACCATAATAGGTCTAGAAATGCTGCATGATTCTAGAGATCTGCAGACGATGACACACCACCCCACGAAATCAAACAACTTTGCAGAGCTTCTACTTGGCAGCATCAGGAGGCTGGGACTGCAAAATTCACATTTGTGATTCAGTGAATCACAAAGTCTGTGATTTACCATGTTTTACTAGTTTTTGCAAATATTTCACATTTGTGGGTTACAAATCTGAGGAGCTGTCAGTTAAAGGGCAATTTTCAAGCATCCTTCTGTTCCATTACTGTTACTCTGTCACCTCTTGGAGAGATGAACCAAAATGCAGAGGACAGGGTTTGAGCCTTCCACATACCTGCACAGCTCCCTCCTCTTCATTTACTTCTGCACAGAATCAGTGATTTGCCACACACACAGTTTTATTCCAAGTTACTTCTTCATGTTTAATCACTAATGGGACGTCAGCACTTTCCTGCCTCCCCTTCTTCCTCCATAACAGACAATGTTTTCTTAGAGGTTTCATACCAATGTCCGAGGACACACAATTGCCTCTGCCTTGTCTTGTCCCTGCTTTAATTTCTGCTTCCCTCCAGTATCCCTTTAGCTTCCCAAGAAGGAACTAAGGGCTTTCTTCCACATATCTTCCAAGTCTTGCTAGATCTGTGATTTTAACTCCTTTATTTTAACTCCTTTTTTGCCACACTTTGCTTACACTTTGTGGCAATCTCTAAAGAACAGGACTTAACGAGGGGGATTTCAGAAAGAATCAGTTTGCAAGGTCATCACGCCAATCCTGTTTAATATAATTCCAACATTTGCTTGTAATTCTTCTTTAAGACATTTTCACCAAAGCACGTGTTGGTCCCAGTCATTCAAACATTCACAGGAGTCTCATTTCCAAAACACAAGTCACAGGAGAGATGCCAGTTCACATGAGTCAGGTGGGTCAGTTTTGGGGGGACTAGAACCTCCTTAAAGGTGCTTTGTCCCATTGCTGGACTGGCTGTCCTCACCTGGGGACATCTTTCCCTGGGTCTCTTTTTGCTATGCCAGTCCTGGCTGTATTATATCTGCCCACCACCTGCTTCTGCTGCAGAGATGGAGCTGAAGCCCCGTAGCCCTCACCCAGCGCCATTAGTGGGGTGAGATGTTTGCAGAAAGCCCTGCTAGCCCTAATGTGCAGGGGCTGGGACGTGCACTGGTGATGGCTCCTTCCCACCTCCCCAGACACGGTTCCTGTGAGGAAGGTGAGCTCGGTGTCAGCATCACCTCGCAGGGGATGGAAAGACAAGATCTTGTTCAGAGGGCAAAGAATATCTTTCCAGAGCACGGATGAGTTTGCGCACTGCAAGGCTACGCTCTTTCAAAGTGGTAGCAACAGCTCCTGTCCTGCAAACCTCAACTTTATTAGCTCCCAGCCCAGAGCTGGAGCTTGGGGTTGGGTTGGTTTTTTTTAAACACAGATTAGATGCTGCAAGGAAGCAAAGTGCTGCTTCTTCCAGCTGTCCTGATCTTCGGAAAAACAGCACAGCAGTTTCCTCCTCTTGCAGTAACTGAGACTTGTTTCTGCTGTGTCCAAAGCTTGAGCTTATGCCATGTTCCTGATTTTAAATGCCAAAATCCTCCTTTACCCAAAGATATCAATGAGGCACAGTTTGCATTGCCTTCTGCCTCTCCCATGCCTGTATTTTCCCCCTCTTCCTGCGAGGGCCTTTTCATCTGGGCTGAGCCACCGGGAAAAACGTGAGCTGCCTCTCAGCTCCTTGGCTCCCCTGTATGGATGCTGGGATTATGTTGCAGATGTTGCCTGCGCTGAATGTGTAAGGATACTACATGGTGGTGTCACAGCTGGACATCCCATTAATAGGAACAATATTTGGTTTGAGCCATTTTAATTGAAACCACGGCTGTAGCAGCGTGTATTTTTTTTTTTCTTAATCGTACGCAAACGTGTTCCTCTCGGCCCTCCCCGCCTCCTGTGCAATAGTTATTGCTCTAAGACATCTGGTTTCACAGTTCAACAAGCACAGGCGTATTTCCACCATGTAGTTCTTCGCTTGTTGACAGGGCAGAATTTTTTAATATGGGGTTACTATCATCCAGACTTCCTCCACCTCCTCATTTATGTGACGGATACCTCTAAACAGTCCCTCAGCTCCTCCATCTTCAATCTGCTGGCCCAGTTTTATTAGCTCACATACATGACACCTCGATGTCTGATTTCCCGCTCCCCTCCCCTCCCAGGTGAAATCCAAACCCCAAACGTGAACCGGACCTAATACTTCTTTTTTTTTCCCCCTTCTTGTTAAGGTCTGTCGTATAGAAACAAGGCCAGCAGCTTGGAGCCTCTTCATCTTGCCAGTAATTTGCAAGTGGATAGAAGGGCAGGATGAGCCCCCTCCCCATTCCTGACCAGGGCTGTGGGACAGCCCAGAGCAGAGCAGCTCTAGAATCTCAATTGTTTTCTCTATAACCTCAGATTTTGCACAGACATTATACTTTGCAAACTGCTTTGGTACCTGTAGGAGTGTGAAGGGTACTGACAGCTCCAGGGTGCTTCAGGCTTCAGCATTTTGCAACACAACCAGCTGTTTCACCATCTGCCACCGGCAACAGCTTTGCTGATGTCCAAATTAAAAAGAGCCCTGCTTGATGGCAAGGTGCTTCTTTGCAGGGTGGTGTCCAAAGAGGAATTGTTTTGCAAGGGGAGAGGTGTCCTTTGCAGGGGAACACCCTCGCCCCTGAGATAGGGACGTTAGTGGCACTTGTCCCAGGCTGAGCTGCCTATCCAACCTCCTGCTTCTCTTCTGAACATCAAAAAAAAAAGCAGTTTTGTCACCAATGCACCCCAAAACACACACCCCACTCCCTCCCAAAGAGTCATGTTATCTCTCATCACGCTCCCTAAGGTGTGCAGCTGAGGAAACCTGTGCCGGCAGCTCCAGCCTAGGTCCTCCCCAGCATCCTGGAGCTGCTTCCAGTGTTTCCCCATGACACTGACCAGTCTGGCCAGGCTGGGGGAGGACCTGCCTTTGCCTGCCAGAGCCCTTCCAGCTCCAGCATGGGAATATTTGGGAGCCATGGTATACTCGTGGCCACAGCTCGGGGATGCTCTCACCAGGGGAGAGGGCAAAGCTTTTTCTGCTTCAACCGAGACAGGAATGGCATCGTACAGTGTAACTGTGACATCTCAGGTAGTCACAGTGCTCAGCATCACCCTCAACTCAGCTTTGCATCCTACTGCCTTGGAAGGTTTTCTCCAGATATGGGTTAGCCCCTCCAGCACTGGATGAAAGCATCAGCCCCACTAGGGTGACTGAAGGGGGGAAGGTGACTTGAATGGGGCAAAGTGGGAGTGACACGAGCTGCCAGCAACAGGGACACAAGTAGACTGTGAAAATGGAGTCAATACATCAATAAGCAGATGGGAAAAAGCGGAGTTTATATCTCATTGGACTGCAGAGAGCCCAGTGGCAGAGCAAGGACTGCAAACCAGAAGTCTTCACTCTCCAAACCATCTTTTTCCCCAGCCTAAAGCTGCGTGTAAAATAACTCCAGCAGACCCCTGTTATCTGAATTCATGCACCACCTAAGGAGGGTTTAAGCCTGGCTCACAGAGGTGCACTTTCACTGGAACAATTGCACCTGCTTGCCCAAGGTGTGAACTTGGCTCTTTATATTCTTTTTAGGCTTTATTGTACAAAAAAAAGGCAAAACTCAGAAAAAAAAAGTAAAATTATTAGGTAAGGTAAAAACAAACTTTACCTTTCATTCTTAGTTTATTGGTTACTGGAAAATAAGTTTTACAAACTATCTCTTGCAAAGGACTTGTTTTCAGCTAGTTTATATAGTAGCTTTTGTTCACATAAAAATTTAGAAAGCTACTTTCCTCTTCTCCTTTCCCCCCCTCCAATACATAAGGGAGGTATTACAGTGTGAAATATATCTACCGCTAGCAGGGCTGTGTTGTGAAGCTAAAATGAACACAGTAAATTCTGAGAAGGAATTTGTTTAACCTATAACCTTAAAGTAATAAGTGGAGTGCTAAATGTTTTGGCTCACACTGATATATTTTTATAACACTTGGCAAGGCAGCTTGGAGTCTGAAAGAAAAACTTGAGCGCTGGAGAAACAGCTCGCTGCCTCTCCATCTCCGGGAGGCCGACTCTCGGCTCGACGTGGACCTCATCCCTCCATGTGGGCACCGGGAGCACGCGTGTGGCCACGTGTGCACATATGTGTGCACACGCGTGTGCCCACGGCAGTCCAAGTGTGATGGGATGGCAAAGCTCGACCTGGCGTACCCCATTCAGATTGCCTAGTTCAAATTGTTTTTGCTTTTTTAGATTTAATTAGAATCCCTCAGGAGGGTTTTGGAGGGGGCTGGGGCACCAGGAGCGGGTGGTTGTGATGGTGTGTGTCCAGTGGTGCTCAGTCCCCTCGGTGGGCAGCGCTGGCTCAACCTCGGCGCCGGCCAGGAGTGACCCCGGGGGGCCCCGGTGCTCCCCTGCGCCTC
This sequence comes from Tringa tobata, assembly GCA_033628505.1. Classification (NCBI taxonomy): domain Eukaryota; kingdom Metazoa; phylum Chordata; class Aves; order Charadriiformes; family Scolopacidae; genus Tringa; species Tringa tobata. Next base: position 805,783 of record JAHREE010000502.1, read on the forward strand.
CCTTTCCCCATCTGCCGCTGTGAGCAATAATTACCCTCCTCCCGCCAGCGCGCAAACACGTTTTCCCAAAGATTTAAGAGGGATGCAATCCACAGGCCTGGTTTTCCTTCATTAACACCCCTTTGACATGGATTTCAATAACCTCCCCTCCCGCCCGTGCCACCCCCGGAGCTGAGCAGCAGGAGCCCTGATGCTGGCGGTGTTTCACCCTGAATCCCTCCTGCTCTGTGCCTCCTTGAGCCACGGGGCAGGGGGCGGAGGGGCTGATCTGGGCTCCCCCGCTGCTCCCTCGGTGGAAACCCGGGGTGAACTGCCCCGAAAGCGCCCAGCGGGAGTTTGCACGGCCGAGATGCAGAGCAGGATTCGGCCCATCGCCTGGCGGGGGTCCAGGGTACAGTCTAGCCCAAAGCCCGCCTGTATACTTTGGTTGCAAACCCACACGCCGCTGGTTAAAGCAAATCCTTCTTTCTTTCCTGACAACGTCACTCCCGTTGCATCTCAGCCCAAGGTGATATTTTTCCTGGGGAGAGACCAAGGGTGCAGCGTTTGAGCTGGGTTACAGAGCCACGGCGAGGTGCTGCCGCTGCCGCCCGGCTCAGGGAGCCGCGGGGGGGTGCGGGGGCTCCGGCTCTGGATCTCCATTCCTGGGGGTCCACAAAGGTGGGAAATGAGGGGATCTCCCATCTGGGAAACACCCCAAGGGCTGTGGGCAGGCTGGATCCTGAGCAAGGCATCGGGGAGGTGGTATCCTCACACAGTGCAGCAGATGGGAAAGTGGATTTTGGGGGGATCATAGGAGATCCGGGAGGTTTCTCAGCCTTCCCAGTAGGAGCCACAGAGGCACAGCAAAGAGGTCTCACCTGTAACCACTGATGCTACCTGGATAAAGGCTAAAGTCTTTTACCCAGCCCGGGTCCCCTCCGGTGCTGGGTGCTGCCAGCCACCCCATTCATGTAGGAAAACAGCATCTGACAAAGACCTTTCCCATGTCCATAGTTTAAATATATCTAGTCGTGCCCATTGCTGTAGCAGAGAACATCCATGCCTCTCATCCATGCAGGACACTGCCCCAGGGAATTAGAAAGCATTAAAATTCTGTGTTTAAAGATGGGGAAACTGAGTCACAGCACTATTAAGTGACTTTTTCCCGTGGCAGGTTAGAGGGTGCCACGTGTCAGGACAACGTGAGAAACTCAACCCATCTCTGTCAGCCCTCTAAAGCTCATGGGAGACAAAGGGGGGGACACATCTGAATCAGGGTACTTCCCCTCCCATTAGCAGCCCCCCCCAGCAAAGCCTTCCGTCCTACCCAGGCAAGCAGGGACAGTGGCAGCAGGAATGTTTCACATCCCTCATCCTCCTCTTTTTTGTTGTTTCATTTGGCATTATTAATCTCGGGGGGGGTGTATAAATAACATTGCTCACCCCTTCCCTGCCTCCACTTCCCAGATCATTTACTGTGGATTAATATTTGCTAGCTCGTTTGCACAGTAGCCTGTAGATTTTCAGCCTCCTCGCTGGAATGATGTTGACTTGCAGAGAAATTACAGGGGCTTTACCCTGGTACAAAGCAAACAGTGTGTGCTGTAATCAGACTCAACACCTCAGCAAATAATGAAAAGAGATATTATGTGGCTATAATTTCCACGCGGGATTAGGTGTTTGTCTTGTAAAGCATTCAGGTGCCGCCGGGTGTATAAACGAGTGTGTAATTATGGTCATCAGGTTAAACAGAGGGAGCAGGAATCCGACTCGGGGCCGGGGCGTGCACAGATGGGCCTGACGGTAGCTGTTAATTTGCAGCTATGAATGGCTCTTACAGGTCCTGGCTGTTTGAGTGACTCGGCTTCTATTTATGGTTCTCGAAAGCAGAGCCCGGTCCAAGGCTCGTGTGGGTCCGCAGGATCCTTTCCATGGCTCTGCGCCGATCCCCCCCCCAGCAGTTTCTGCTCATCTTATTTTTCAGGGTGACTCAAGGGAAAGCGCCCCTCTACTGCTGCCCCCTCCGCTGGCACAAAGCCACCTTGTCACACACCAGGCGACGGGACCTCGTCTGCCTGCGGGGTTTGTGTTAAATCAAGGAGAAAGACCCAGGATGGGAGAGCATGGAGGGGGGGGTGACACTGCCATCCCAGAGACACATCCCAAAAATGGCTCTTTGCTCTTTGGGTACATTCTGGAGGGGTTTGGGGCACCAAGTGGGAAGGTGCGATAGGACAGGAGCACACACTAAATTTCCTCCTGAATCGGTGCCTTGTTCCCTTAAGGCTGAAGAAGGCTTCCCTTAAGAAGCTGGCCAAGAGCCCACAGCTATCCCTGGAAAAACCACCAAAGGCACCCAGGGCAGCACTGCCCAGCCACAACGAAAAGGTGGGGTGGTAAGAGCAAACCCCAGCAGGGTCTGGTGTAGGATACCCAAGGCCCAGAAATGGAAACCAGGCAAAACTCAGACTCGGAATAGCGCCTGCTTTGGGCTGGGAAGAAGTATTAGTTGCTATCAGAGACCCCATGGAAAAGTGATGGAATTGGCACCTCCAGATGGATGCAGGGCAGCAAGGCCCCATCAAAGCACTCCCTCTTGGCCCAAAACGGAGATAATCTGATGGTACTTCATGGCCAAGAAGATGCTCCAATGCCATCCCAGCCTCTGTCTCTATAAAACCAATGAGTTTTCCCCTGCTTGGGCTAAGACTACCCAAGCAGTTCAAACCAGTGATACAGTGTCCAAGCAACAAATCCTCCTGGACACTTTGTTCCTCCCTGTGCCCATGCAGAGGACTGGAACAGTGGGGACAAGGTGGCACCCAGGAGGCTCCCAGGCAGCTTGGCAAGGAGAGGAGCAGCTTTGGAAAGGGAGCAGGACTGCGCTCAGCTCCCGGCGCGTGTCCCAGGTAGGCAGAGCCGGGCAGGATCCCAGCTGCTGGGAGCGGGATGGAGGAGGCTGGAGGAGGAGGAGGCTGGGCTGGCTGCCCGGCCGGGAGGACAGGACGCCTGCCCAGACTCTGGCACAGAAGCTGGAGGCCAAGAGGATGGTTTGCAAACCCAGAAGCCGCCCGGAGCCATCCCGGCCGCCCAGCCTGAATTGACCCCATGGGGGAAGGCAGGAGAGCAACACACCCCGGGCAATACACCCCTTTAGCACCCCCAGAGCATCTCCCTCTTTTGCCTGCCAACCCGGCCCCATTGTGGGGGTTCCCCTGTGCAGACCTCCCCCCAAGCATGGTGGGTGCAAGGACAAGGGTCCGCAGCCCCCCTGTTGCCCCCAGCCAGCTCCGTGCAAGAGCAGCAGCCGGGCCAAAACGTCTACGCCGAGCTCACGCCTTCCCTGAAACGGAGTCACGGCTTATTATAGCAAATGTTATTGCAGCGGCGAAAGAGGCTGCATCCAGGAGCAGGCAATATCCTGCCTGAAATGTTCAGGGACCTCTGCCATGTGCACATTCTTCCACGGCGTAATTAGGGTGGCAGGCACTGGCGACAAGCGCGTAGTCTGCTTGGGACGGGGTTGTTGGGTTGGGTTTTTTCTTTTTTTTTTTTTTTCTTCTCTTTGCAGGAGATTCACCTCAGACGGGGAACACGCTAGTTTATTGAACACAAAATGTTCCAGAGGAAATCATTAAAGTGGGGTGGAGTGACAGAGCTCTCGGTTAATGTCACCTAAGAGAAAAAGGGCTTCCAGAAAGGAAGAATTCAGGAAAGCCCTAATGGCCCCACATACTCTCAGTGAGAAACAGGGACGTGAAGCTGATGCTCTCCCAGGGAAAGGCTGCAGCAAACTGATGGTTTCTAGGATCTGGACAAATGAAACGTAGCATTCGAGGCTGTATGGCAGGAGGGATGGAGAGCCTTGCTGAGGGGTAGCAGCGGAGGGGACGTACCAGCCAAGCCATGCTTGTGGCTGCCTCCAGCCAGGGATGCAGGTTTGGGGGGGGGCTACCCAAGGCAATGCCTTGGCCACAACATTATTTTCAAATTTAAAGTGTTAACTATCTCTTTTCAGTGCTGTACGATGTCTGATTTCAGCAGAGCTGATGCATCCCTCCTTGTTGGAGACTTGTGCTTTCAGAAAAGGTCCTCACAGCTGGAGATGCTGGAGCCTGATGAGTCTTGGCTTCTGACCAGCCCCTCTGGTCACTGCGTCTGTCCTATCTCCTCGCATGCAAAGTCTTTGCTCCCTAGTAGGGGTTGGGTTCAGCAATTTCCCTTAACACAGCTACGAGCAGCATCTCATAGGAAACTGGGATTTGTACTGTGAGTGGTCTTGGGACTATGCACAGCCTTGGGCTGAGCAAAGATCTGCAGATCTTCAGCTCTGCTTGTACCATAGGCTTCACGGGCAATGAGCTCCACGTGCTCAGAGTGCAGGATGCTGTAGGTACGTGACCCGTAGTGTCCGGATGTCTGGTGCCCTGAAATAGTCAACAACACATCTAATAATAATTCGTTATTTATGGCCACTTCAGCTAGGGAAACACAGGCTTTCAACCCAGACTAAGTAACCATAAAGCCCATCTCCTTAGATTGCAGAAGAATTAAAGAGTTTACAGGGAAAAATTAACTACCGAGTAGGCTTGTGTTTGCTGAGGATGTCTGGAAATAGTTTCTTCATTCATTCCATGCTAGGTGGGTATATGGGGGAAATGTGTTGCCCTGAGTGCTGTCTTTTGGGCTTCACGTTAAAGCATATGCTTAACATTTAGCTTGTTGTTTTCCTGTTTCCTCTCTGGGGTGACTGAGTCCCCAGGGAGAAACCTCCACAGCTATTTTGGAGCCCACGGATGTGATTCACTTCAGGCAACCTATGCAAACAGTAACATTAAGTGTCTGCCATGCCTGTCCCCAGGAAGTGGAGGAAATCTGTCATGCTTGAAGCTCCTTGGTGGGCACATCACTGCACAGCAATTTTCTCCCAGCAGCCACGTGGGTGGGTGGCATGGTCCCACTGCCAGGTGTTTGCCAGGGTGATACTCCTCCCTTAGCCCGAGCTGGGTGCGAGTTTGGGGACTTCAACCCACTGGGAGCTGTTCCCTTCCTGAGCACCCATCCCTTTTGCTGCCTATTCCCTTATAACCGCGGTCTTCCCTTCCCTTCCCGTTGCAGCAGCCTGGGGACTACAGAAAAATAAGACAAAACAACATGAAATATATGTCCCAGAAAAAGAGGGCTGTGCCTTGGCTAGAGAATAAATGGCCACCTCCCAGCTCTGTGCCAGTCGGGTTTTCTGTAAGAGGCCTGGCAAGGAGCAGGGACAGCGAGGGCATCCAGGGCTTGGTGGCCCTGGAGCAACCCAGCACAGCGGGTCGCCCTTTCAAACCGGCTCCGCGCCCCAGCCCGGGCTAAGGCTGAGAGGGAAACCTCTTCACAGCAAAGCAGGGGGGATATTTATTACCGCTGTCAGGATTTGGGAGTCAGAGAGTGGCAGCAGAATACAAAATCCAAGCCCAGGCTACAAATTCCAAGCCCCCGGGAGTAGGGAGATTAAATAAAAGGGCTGCGTCCCACAGGCGAGAGCCCACCTCTCCCTGCTGCTCTACAAAGATGGGTTTCTGGTCTCGCTGCCCGCACAGAGAAACGCTGTAAAAGTAGTGAAAACTAAGTGTAAAACTTGGCCCGTGGCTGCTTCTTCCCTCTGCCGCAGCACGGTCCCTGCCAGCCAGCATCCCTCTGAGCCCCGGCTCAACGGCTGCGCCGGCTCGGGCTGGACTGGGGGGTGGGTGCCATCGGTGGAGCTGCAACGGGGCAGGGATAGTGCTGTTAAAGACAGGGCAGGACCGATTCCCGTCTTCCCCTTGGCTTTTGCAGCTTGCTTTCCTCCCAGAGGGAATTATCCCGCTTTCTGCGGGCGAGGAGCGATGGGTGCCGCGCTCCCGCTCTCCGTTGGCGGCTACACGGGGCTGTCTCCTTCAGGAGGAGCCAGAGAGACGTGAGTAACGGGACCACGGCCCCGTTTGTGCCAGGTTTGGCTGACACGGTGCTGCCACAGCCCCTCGGTCCAGCAGAAACCCAGGGACCACCCCCCCCCCCCACCCAGGGACAANACCACGGCCCCGTTTGTGCCAGGTTTGGCTGACACGGTGCTGCCACAGCCCCTCGGTCCAGCAGAAACCCAGGGACACCCCCCCCCACCCAGGGATCAACACCCAGCACCTCCTCCAGGACTTGCGGGCAGAAGGAACCTTTCTGATGCCATGCTGGGACCTTGGGCATGGGCCAAAGAGTTTCGTCTGCCAGAGGCAGAAAAGTTCTTCCCTGTTACGTAAAGCAGCAGCATCCCGCCCAGTAAAAATGCAGCCACTTCTGGAAATGCTCAGAGTAGCCATTAGAAAGCAGGTTTTTGGGCCCCTGCCCCAGCAGAGCTCCAGCAGGGCGAGGGACCACAGAGCTCGTGGGAGCTAGAGGTGATGCAGAGCTCTGGAATGAAAGGGAAGAGTATCTTCATCAGCTAAAATTCAGGTAGTTTCACAGAGGTAATACGTAAGTCATAGAAAAAAAAATTAACTTGCTAATTGCAACAGATGAAGCTGCATTTGCACAAAGAGGAACAGGATTTTTAAAAAGCTGGTAAGACCAAGCTTTAAGGTCCTTGTCCTTCAAACTCTACATCCAGAAATCCCTTTTGGGCTCAGCAGCAGAGACATTGATATCCACCAAGAGAGCTGTAAAACAATTCCCTCCTGCCCTGGTGCAGTTCCAAGCAGCCTCTACACGGAGCAAATGATGCAAATCAGTGTCCCTCTCTTTTGCATCTCATCTGCATGCCTCCTCTTGCACCCTGCCGTTCTGCCCACGTTGCAGCCCTCAGATGGGGGGCAGGGAGGGAAGCACTGCCTAAATGGAATGAGGATAGGGATAGGGATAGGGATAGGGATAGGGATAGGGATAGGGATAGGGATGAGGCATTGGTGCCTTCTCATCCAAGGCAGGACCCAGCTCAGAGCCAGCAACATCACCTGACAATTTTCCTTCCTTGTCTCCTCTGCAGGAACTGACACACTTCAGCTGTGATCCTCTTTTAAAAAGAAATGAAAGTTGCAGAGGAGACTGATTTCAGGACAAGATCCCTGGCCCCAGCAAGAGGGCAGGCAGCGGGATGCTCCAGCATCAGCAGAGACCCCTTCATCTCACCCTTCCTTGTGTCTGTGCATTGTCACCAGCACCCCTCCTCAGAGAAAAGAAAAACCTGACACTTGCAGCAAAAAAAAAAAAAAAAAAACCCCTTTGCTCTCGGAGAGGTCAAGCAGCTAGGAATAACTCCAAGGGGGTCCTCAAAAACAACTGCTTCCCTGTTTGTTATCCTGGTTACTGGCTGGGGCAGCTCCCGAGAGCTGGGGCGGCTGCAGCGAGCTGGGGCATCCTCAGCCAGCAAAGCTGAGAGTGAAGGGCTGCAGGAAGCACTGAGGGGGAGCAAAAGCACAGCCCCCCCAAGCACCGAGAGCCCCCAGCCCACCCACGGCCACCCGCAGCCCCCAGCAGGTGTGAAGGCATTCGCAAAGCCTTCCGTCGGGATGATCACACAGAGTAATAATATTAATAAGAGTAATAAACCCCGTTCTAACCGTGCTGGCGAAGCTGGAGTGTGGAAGAAAGAAAAAAAATTATGCAAATGAGGCTTATCGGCTGATCAGAATAACAAGTGAACTTGATCTGGAAGAGGGCAGCCTTCCTGGGTAATGAGGATTATTTACCCATGATTTCCCTTGCAAATCAGCAGCGGGTTCCCAGAGCCCGGGCGATGCTCAGAGCCCAGCTACGCCTCTCCGGGGCCGCCGTGCAAAGCCCGGGGAGCGCAGGGGGTTCTTGGCCAAATCTTCAGCTCTTTGCAGTAAAACGCTGACCCTCGGGTAGGTGCTTCCCCCCGTGCTGCCATGGGGGATTGAGCCAGGTGCCTCACGGGCACATCCCTCTGCTTTTCCTGGCCGGGCAGCGTGTGTAAAGCAAAGGAGAGTTCATGTCGTCCACAGCCTCTGCTGAAGAGGGAGTTGCAAACCACAGGAGCGAGTTTACATTTTGGCAATTAACAGTGTTCCTAGCTATTTTTCTCATTATTAGCGGGCAGAGCATCTGTCCTGTATCATGGAACAGCACTCGCCAAGGGCCTTGAAATCCTCCGCAGCAAGGCCGGGGTCTCAGCAGGCTGGTTGTCCTGTTTCCTCAGCTCCAAGGGATCGCCCTTTATTGAACACAGCTTCCAAGCAGCCTTCAGAGAGCCGTCTCTTCGACCTATTTGGGTCTTACCCATGCTTTCTGGGCCAGGACTATTCCCATATGCATGATCCATGTGTTCCAAAATATTAGTGTATTGGAAAGGTCCTAACTCAATTTCACTCTGCGTTTTCCAGACATTTATTAAAACAGTGAGCTGTGAAATTCTGCTGTGGATTCCCCCCGGCTCAATTTGTGTCTGGGATGGAGGAACCTGGAGAGGACCCGTCCAGCATGTACCAGCACAGGGGACACCCTTGCTAGGTGCTAGCAGGAGTCTCTCACAGGGATGACAGTGCAATTGGTGAAGTCAAAGCTTTTTCCCTCTGAATATTTAGTACAGGACCCAAGGAAACCTTACAAATAGCCGGGGCCTCATTATCTCTGCAAGAGCAATGTCTGTAGGACTTCCAGGAGCATCACCTCTCTTTTTATCAAGTGCCCCAGTTGCCAGCCCCAGCTCACTCTGCAGTCTTCTGCTGCCCCAGGAGGAGCAGACACCTGCAAGAGGCAGCAGATGTACCACAGACACTGTGCTCAAGCTGCTGGAGAAGGGCAGGATGTCAGGATGGAGCCCATCCCAAAGCTGTGTCTTATCTTCCCTGTGCATGCTCTTCCAGGCTTCTGGGATCAGGATTTCAGGGTGTCACCCATCGTTGTGATCTACCATCAGAGCTCTGGACCAAGCACAAAGGTGAAAGATCTCCAAGCCGAGGTTTTTGGTGGGTATACATGGTTTGCAGGGCAGGTTGCTCAGGAGAGGAGATCTTGCCCTCCCAAATCTTACTCCTGGTGAAGGACCTGCAGTGGGACTGTGCGGGACCTCTCTTCCTTCCCACTCCAGCTCTGCTGGGAGATTTTTCCATGGAACAGTAGGATGTGTCTCTTGTGAACAAGAGTTCAGCTCAGAGACACCTGGTCGGGGTGGGCACATGGAGCTCCATGGTGGGCAATCTCGCGCTGCCGGCAGCACAGAGGAGCCACTGCAGCCCTGGTGAGGGCATGGAGAAGTATGAGAAAAGGGGAACAAAATTATTAAGGCCATGTGAATATCTGGGGCAGAAGTCCAAGTTTGGCAGGCTCAGTGTGCTGAAACCCACCACACCCATGCCCAACAATGCATATTCATTTTGGCGTACCGGGGGGGCGGAGGGCAGCTGCTCACATGCTTGCGCTAGGACTTTGTTTCAGAGCATCATGCTGTGGGACAAGGACATCCCGGCACAAACATTGTCCCATTGTCCCTCTGCCCCAGTACTCCCACAGTCCAAAGCCGGTCTCCGAAGAGCAGATAGAGGAGGTAGTTCAGGGTCATGTTTCCAACCTTGAGGCCATCTGCGCTGCACGAACTTGCCAAGTGCAGCGTTGCTCACCCCAGTAATCTACAGAAGGATTTGCACCATTGTTAAAAACGTAGAGGCCAGCTTGTTACAGGAGGGTGTAGTTTCATTTTGGTGATGGTTTTGCCAGGGGTTGCTGTAATAAAGAGCTCGGTGCTCCACAGGCTTTGAGTACTCTTGGGTCAGGTTCAGCTGCCATTACCCTCGTTGCAAACCTGAAGTAACGTTCCTGGCGTCGGGAAAGATGCTGCGTGGTTGGAGGCTTACAAACGAAAACAGGATTTGGCCTAGGATTTCTCCCAACAAACCTTTCTCATGCAAATATGGCCATTTTGCACACGCCTTGAATACCAAATTAGTACATGTTTTACTACCCGGTCTCACATTTCCCCCACGTAACCCACACCACCACCTCTGCCTGCGTGGAGTCCTGGAACACTGGTTTCCCTGCCCCCGGTGTATTCTGGTGGTGGTCACCTCGCTCGCTGCACAACCAAATTGCTGCTGTTACACCAATAGCGACGTTGACTCATCAGATGGCATGGCCAAGGGCTGCTCATATGGGAATATTTGGCCACGGAAATGGGGAGGAGCAGCAGAAATCAGGACACGACATTGGATCTGGGAAGCTTTGCTCTTGGTTGTAGTCGAAGATGCCCGAGCATCACAGCACTGGGGAGAGGGTGGGTGTAAAACCCCCCAATTAGGTAAATGACCATTAGGCAGAAGTGCTGGAAGAGAACAGCAAATTTCTGTCACGCCGGCCGTATCCAAGGAGCGGACCCCTCATTCCCCAGCCCCTTCAGGTGCTGCACGGGATCGGAGCCGGGGGAATTTACTTTTGTCTGGCTCCGAGTCGTGCTGATCCCGCTGCAGCTGGGAGGGGATTTCCCGTCAGCTCCAACCCAGCTGCTTAAAAAACTCCTCCACTAAGTGAGCTAATATTTCATGAATAAATTGAAGTGGTCAAGTCCCATTTTGTGCAGAAAGCACGGTTCCCTGCCGATTAGCCTCCTTGGTACTTTCGAGGATATAAATAACTTCACAGGCTCATTCTCTGCGCCTTTCAAAATAAAAGCAACATTCAGTTATTTGATTTTTTTTTAATTTTATGCAAATGATCTTCTGTTCTGTGTTATTATGTAAACGAGCCAACTGAAATGGTAATGAGGGAACCCAGAAGTATGCATATATTAACTGCAGCTATAGAGCTTTACACCTACAGAAATGGCACTGAATTACTTTTCTAAGGGAGGGACAGGTGTCCTGAGGGTGAAGATTTTACTCCAGGACTTGGTTACTTCTGAAATCCCTGTGTATGAACGCTTCTTCCTACAGAGAATAGTCAAGCATTCAATTCAAAGAGCAAGTCAGCACTTCAGTCAGAAGTTGCTTATTTTCAGTGTGGGAAAATGCATTTGCGTTCAGTTACTCTCAGTCTGTGCAGCAGCAGTTCACATCCCACCTTGCACCCCAGCAAGTCCAGCTCAAATCGGTGTCCACCTGAGCACAGACAGCATCAGATGACCCACGATGAAGACAGAGCTGTAGGAATTTTTCTCTCCATGTGCTCCGTTGCAATAGAGGAACCTACGGGGAAATCATCCCTACGTTCACTGCTCTAGGGCTGGGGTGAAAAAAGCATTTCTGGGCTCAAGAGAACCTACAGCATGATAGACATAGGATGATACACACCAAAAGCAACTTTTTGAGTGTTTAAGATAAACATGACTGTTTTCAAAGGTCTCCAGTGAAGTCCATGGCAAAACTCAATGGAGTTAAAGGAATTAAAATGTTTCCGCTTCCTAAAGAGCATCCTTGAGTGCTCAGTAGGTTCCTTCACCTGCTCTCCTCCAAGGTACCACATGGCACATGCCTCAAACCAAGATAAACTGCCGTGAGAGTAAGAAGACAAGTAATATCTTAATTTCCTACATTTTTCAAGAATATTCAAGGGTTTTAACCAAGGTGAAAGCAGCAGAGTTTCTCACCTTTCTAAAACACCCTGAGAGAGCTGAAGCTCAGATCACAAGGCAGCAGATGCCTCAAATCCCTCCTAATCCCCATGCTTAGCAATGATGTTTGAGGCAATTAGAGGTGCGGTGAGTACCGTTCCCAAGAAGGTAGAGCAGATGTTGTATGCAGGAGTGCACTAAGCTCTCCGTTGTGGCTGGACTGCAGAAGTGCTGGCCAAAGTCCATCCCAGTATGTGTGACTGTTAGGACTATTTGGCTCCAAACGCAGCGGACTGGACCTGTAACATAACAACACGGATCCATTTTTCACAGTTTGTGAACTCACCGCTGTTTCAGGAGCCGGAGTGAAATCCAGGGACCTCTTGAAGGCAATGGGAGTCTTGTCCTTGACTCCAAGGCACCTGGAAGCTTAATATCTGCAGCTTCTGTTTAATAATTAAATGAGAACCAGTAAATAATGGATAATTTGTTATAGGAAAGACTACACCAAGTGCCTAGGTCTGATCCAAAAGCCTGTGAAAGCCTTCTGCTGAGCTGACTAGGTTTTGGAACGAGCCCATAGTGGTAATAAAAATAAATCCCTGTAATTAGGCAAAAGGGAAAATCCAAAAGACGCCACTTGAGCCATTTAGGGCACAAAATCTGTGTCCTGGGGTTTGGGCTGGGTGGCCCTGAAACCTCAGGAAATAGCAGGAGCCCACAGGAGGTGGGTCATGGGGGAACTCAGCCCTCCCCATGGGACAAGGTGGGTGAGCATCTTCTGCCCCCCGAGCTTCAGCCTCTGGAAATGCCATTCCCAGGTAAGCCGGGGTGCCCTGAGCCTGGGCAGGATGAGGAGACATCACCTGGTTTGGGGTCTGACTGTCTCATTCCCGGTGTCTGGTGTCAGTCCAGCCCCAGCTCTGCCTACATTTCCCTAAGAAAGCTCCATCTCCTCCACTGGGTCTGTCCTTCCTTCCTTCCCGTAGGCATGGGTACAACAGTCCTGTCCAGGCTGCTTCACCGTCCAAGATACAAATGTCATTCCAAGTGATGCTACAGCCTTTTCCTCTTTGTCTGCTTCCCCTAGAGTGTATTTTCCCAGAGATCTGGAAATTTATCACTTGGAAGGCATGGCCCAAAAAGCAGGATTTATTGCTCAGAAACCGGGAAACCTTGACTTTTAAAGCATGTTTAAAGTCCATTTTTCACACTGGAACGAGACAAATGCCACCCGCATCAATGCCAGGAGAGTACTGGACCCCAACGTGGAGTCAGTGACGGGGACAAAATTCTGCCCAAGGTGGATATTTTAGGTTTGGAGCTGAAACATGCTACTTGCTTCTAGCTGGGTCTTTCCATCCCAGACTGGGGTCTTTTGGTATAGGCAATGAAGCACCAAATGGGGAAAGGAGAAGGGAAAAGGAGACTGATTATTCTTGCCATCACCTGGTGTGTCTCATGATACAGTAATCGAACAGAAAGCTGAAATTAGATAAAAAGAAAGACTTTTTTTTTTTTCAGAGCCAAGAGTTCAGCCGCAGAGCTCTGCCACAGGCAGAGGCCAAGAGCAGAGCTGGGTTCAAAGGAGGGTTAGACAAATTCATGGAAAATATTCAACTTCTAGGCATAGCATTGAGGCAACGCAAGTGTCTCACAGCGATTGCTGATTGCCAGAGGCTGGCAGAGACCAGGGGAAGGGCTATTTTACACCAGCCCTGTCTGTTTCCCTGGTTTGAGGGTTTTTTTATGTTTGCTGCTGCATCGCAAACCTACGTGTGCCTTTGCAGGATACTCCTGAGACAGACCTTTGCTCTCTTCCAGGGCAGATATATCCACCTTCCCTCTTTCTTCCAAGTAGATCTGAATATCTGTGTGGTTTGGGGCTAATTATTTTAGCATTTCTTTTTTTTTCTGGGGGGTTTCAGAGGATCTTTCCTGCGTTCCCAGAAATAGAACACAAACATCGACTACTCGGATGTTTTGTTAAGTTATTTTCATTAAAAAAATAAACTTGCTTCCATCTGGGAATTTTGTTAAGTGTTTTAGATATGTTTTTAACTTCTCTGTATCCCATCACCAGCCATGGATTTCAGCCAACCATTCCAGGGCTTGAACACACAGCTCTTAAGGGATGGTCAGAATCTGGCTCTGAAGCTCTCACCTGACTTCGTTCTGAAAGACATCGCTCCAAGCTCCTCCTCTGCAGATCTGATTTCTCCCAAATGTTGAGAATATCTGGATACCTGCCCAAATTTTGTCCGTTTGGGTCCAGTTTTATCCTCATCTCCATCTGGTGACCAGGAGAGTCTCTCAAACTAACAAACCTTCGGGGGTTCAGGTGACCCCGGGGCAGAGAGAGCTTCAGAGGGGCAGGAGCAAGCTCTGGGGGACCTCCACAGCCTGGGAAATTGCTGCCCACCTGCAGAGGGTCTCATCAGGGGTTGCATTAGATCCTCCTCGTTAGGAAAAAGGAGATGTTTGCAGGAAGAGGTGACTCGCTGGTCTTGAATAGCATGTGGGTGAGTCACGGCTCAGCTCCAGGGGCCAAGATGCCAAGACGATTGCAGCGAGAGTCATCTTTGGTGGCAGAGCAAGCCGTGGTGGCATGTCCCAGCTCAACATGCCCCAGCACTCCCCCGGCCAATGCACCCCTTGTCACTAATAACAGCTTTTCCCTTTGCCTCCTTCCCAGCTGCAGCGCGAACAGAGGAGCGCAAATGGCAGTATATTTTTTTTTCCTCCTTTCACAGTGTTAAGAAGCTGAAGTCTCAGGAGGAACATTACAATTTCCAGTGGAACCAGCTTCCTTCCCACCTCTTTTTTTAATTATTTTATTTTATTTTTGTTTGACATGCATACCTTTACTTTCCCGAATGAAGAGTGCCACTAACTACCTCTTAAAATATTATTACAGAAGGGCTGTATTCTACAGAGAATGGCATTTTTTGTAATAACCCCATTTTCCTTTTCACTTATTCTTACCTAAAAAGTTTCAGATTGCAGCTCATCCATCTCCCTGACACCCAAATCCCCTCTCACGTTTTCAAATTTATATATATATTGTTAACCCATTATTAGCCCATAGTATACCCTGGAAAACAAAACAAAACAAAACACAACAAAAGAGAAGCGTGAGAAAGAGCCAGGCCCTGAGCGGATGCGTGGGATGTGGGGGGGGGTACATCAATTTGGGCTGCTGTTTGGGGGAGATTTGTCTGCAAACGGGTGGCTGCAGAGCCTGCTGTCTCTCTGCAGCTTCCTCAGCAAAGGGCTTTGTGGGACACCTTGGTGTCACCACTGGAGGAGTCCCATCTCCTTCTCTCCCCAGGTCTTGCTCCGGTGCCTGGTGGGCAGCTCCAGCCTGCTCTGCCCCACATTATGTGGGGGATGAGACTCACTCTGTCCCCAGCCCTCCGGGACAGGAAAACCAGGGACCAAAGGCTGCAGAGGAGGAGAAAACCAAACTGTCCCTGCTGTGTCCCTCAGCCGGGACTGGAGAGGTCATTTTCTGAAGGATGTGTGTGTGGGAGCTCATCCCAACGGGGCAGCGGCAATGGACGTGGTGCTACAGTCCCCCTGACCTGGGTTCCTGGGGTGGAAGGAGAAGGACAGGGACAGGCTCAGGATGCAGAAGCAGATCTGGCAACCCCATGCTGCCCATGTGAACCGGGATCCATCCGTCCCAGTCCATCCCAGCATCCTCAGAAAAAGTCAGCAGGATTCAGGCAGAACCAGCCGGACAGGGTGCATCAGCACTCGGTGGCTTTTGCTCCTCTATTCCTTGGGAATGGGGGGTTCATCCGGGGTTCATCCACGGCACCACACAGCTCCCCGGCCGGCAGTGAGCACACAGGAGTGCAGCTCCCAGTATCCGGGCAGGCAGGGATTCGGGAGGCTTGGGATTCGGGAAGCAGAGGGCGTCTCACATTTGGTTATCAAACAGCAGCGAGGTCGGGCGGCATCCTGAGGACAGGAAGGAGGTTGTCAGAAATGAAGTCAGCCTTTCGAGGAAAATTTAAAATGTAGCCTTTCTCGTGTGGAAATCTCTATGTTACGTGAAGGTGACAACTTTCTATTTCCATCAGGCTGTAATGAATCACTCGCAGGGAAAAAAAAAAGCTGTATCTTCAGTAAAGTTTCCTTTTTTTCCCCTGAAACTTTCAACCAGCTATCTACACTAAAATGCTACTCCTATTTGTTACCCTCTTGAAAGAAAAAGTGCATTCCTCCTCAAAATCACACCTACCCAACGTGCTGGGTTGATTTTTTTTTTTTAATTCATTCTTTCCCTTCTGTGTGTGTGTGGTTTTTATTATAACTCACAGGCAACTGCTTAACATCAACAAAAACAACGCAACTTTGGCAAAAGCCGCCTCAAAGGATCCGTGTGCGAGATGTTCAATGAACTTCCTAGCTACCAATAATTCCAGTTGGCTGCTTTTCCTTGAGCTCCATCCTCCCGGCGTCGGGGTGTGGAAGTGGTCAGCGCCCCATCGCCCGCCAGGGCTCCACCAGCTGCACGAGGCTTCCCCGAACGGCGGCTCTTTGGGAACAGGGGGGGTGGAGGGGGTGGAAGTGGGAGAAATTTATTAGCTCTTTGCCTTTTTTCTAAATGGAACTACTTCTCACAAGTCTAAATATTTACCGCCGCTTCTGGGACACACAGACAAAAATTAATAAAACTATCCGTGGAGCGAGATTCTGATTCCCAATTATTTTGCCTTCGTGAAGTTAAAAAAAAAATAATAATAAAAAAATCCCAACTTTGTTTGTGCATTCTTATTGCAAACACAATGCCAACAATGGCTAAATAGACAGCATAATAAATAGCACCACAATGCCGACATAAAGGCCTTTCTGGTACTGCATACAAAATATAAACTGTGCCATGCCATTATTATTCCGGAGCCCTTGCTGAAACAGTGCAGTTGAAATTCCACCCCCAATGTGCACCTAATCAGCCATTCAGAGCCCCTTAATGACTTGTCAGTTCTTTGCCCTGCCATTTTCTGTCCAATTAATTCTTTTATTGTGCACCGGATAAAGGAAGACAAAGGCCTTCCATGCAATAATGAATCATTAAAATTCAGCAGCTCCTCTCTTGTGCTCTTGGCTCCTCACCAGCAATTCAGGCTGTTTCGCATTCGTTATGTGTGTGGTGGTTAAAATTCACTCTACCTCAAACAAGACCTTTCAAAACGCTTAACCCTTTCCTGGGTGAAGACCTCCATCACTACATTGGGAATTTAGACACACACGCAAAAAAAAAAAAAAAAAAGAAGAAAGAAAAAAAAAAAAAAGGAGGAGGAAGGGGGACGAGCGAGGGGAGGAGAAAAGCAGGCAGAGGTATTTTGGGTAAATGTTTTAATATCACGTCTCTGACAGTCACAATATTGCCCGCTCACACATCCACAAACAAATACGGGGAGCAGGAGCCGATGCCAGCGCGGCGGCGAGGACGGCCGGGCTGCGGAGCCGCGGCGGGACGGGGGTACGGGCGCCGGTGTCCCTGCCCGGGTGGCACTTTCCCACCCGCCCCGGCAGCGTCCCACTGCTTTCCCTAAACCAACACAGCCCCGGGAGCGGGCAGGGGAGGCAGGGAGGGACACCCTCTTATTTTGGATTAGGAGTGGCTTGTTTTTCATTCCTAATTGGTTTAAGATAAACTGAAAGAAGCCGGCTTTTAAACCTGAATAAGTGTGTCCAACTGGTTCCTTTTTTTTTTTTTTTAGTGAGGCACGGGCTTCACTAAATCAGGTCAAAACCAACACTCCAGTTAAGCCAGTGACACACTGTGCATGGCTGAGCTCCCCAGCCATATGGGAGCAGCTTAATAGGGGTCAGCAGGAACGCCGGCGGCTCTTTCAAGCATGGGGAGGGCAGACCCCCGCTTTGGGCAGCACCCACCTCCTTTTATCCTAGTGCCAAACCATTGCTGAGCAAGAGCCCCTGGGCTGGTGGCCATGGTCGCCCCACCGGTGACTCCCGTGCCACCGCGGTGGCTCTCCTTTGGTCTGCAAAAAAACAAACTCACTTTCCACCTAAGCCCCCAAAACCAGCCGCCGTTCCAGCCTCAGCCCCGCTGCTGAAACCTGCTCTTCTCTGCAAATCCTCTGCGACAGAAGACCCATGTCCCGAGACCCACCATGAGCCACTTGGGCTGAGCGAAGGGCTGGCATTTCCAAAAACCCACGCTTTGCCATCAGGGAGCAGCCCCTGCATCACACCATCCCATCCCATCACATCCCATCCCACCACATCGCATCTCATCGCATCCCATCACGCCGACAGGGATTGCCCTGCAGCCTCTGCGGCCCCGGCGTTGGCTGGGGAGGCNTTTTTTTTTTTTTTTAGTGAGGCACGGGCTTCACTAAATCAGGTCAAAACCAACACTCCAGTTAAGCCAGTGACACACTGTGCATGGCTGAGCTCCCCAGCCATATGGGAGCAGCTTAATAGGGGTCAGCAGGAACGCCGGCGGCTCTTTCAAGCATGGGGAGGGCAGACCCCCGCTTTGGGCAGCACCCACCACCTTTTATCCTAGTGCCAAACCATTGCTGAGCAAGAGCCCCTGGGCTGGTGGCCATGGTCGCCCCACCGGTGACTCCCGTGCCACTGTGGTGGCTCTCCTTTGGTCTGCAAAAAAACAAACTCACTTTCCACCTAAGCCCCCAAAACCAGCCGCCGCTCCAGCCTCAGCCCCGCTGCTGAAACCTGCTCTTCTCTGCAAATCCTCTGTGACAGAAGACCCATGTCCCGAGACCCACCATGAGCCGCTTGGGCTGAGCGAAGGGTTGGCATTTCCAAAAACCCACATTTTGCCATCAGGGAGCAGCCCCTGCATCACACCATCCCATCACATCCCATCACACCACCTCGCATCTCATCGCATCCCATCACGCCGACAGGGATTGCCCTGCAGCCTCTGCGGCCCCGGCGTTGGCTGGGGAGGCAGGATGGCAGGAGAACGAAGCAATTTGTAATAAGCATGATTTTCTGTGGTTTGGGCTCCGGGGGGCTATTTTTATCTCCTGCTGACTCATTTGGGAAATGGCTTCCCCTCCCCAAGCCTCATCCTTTGCCACTTGGTGCCATCCTTAATTCCTGTGTATAACACCCGTAAAGTGAACTTGAAATTACACACCCCCCCCGGCTCAGCTGGGTGGTGGCAGAGGAGGTGGGATCAGGGATGGACATGGTCTTCCTGGTTCCCACGGTCCTGTGCAGCTCCCCTCCCTTTGTTAACTAGGTTGCCTCCCCCAGAAAAACTTGTGGAGCCTCGGCGGGGTCTCCGAGGAAGGGCCGGGCAGTGGTGGTACGGGGCATTGTCTCTCCTGGCAGCTGGGGTTCCCCCGTCCATCACTCACGGAGCGGTCAGGAGTTGACGTGAAACTCCCTGCTCTCACTCCCCTTCCCCAGAAAGGGAGTTTGGAGCCCTTCTGCTGGAGAGTTCATGCTTAAGAATATGCCTTCAGACCTAAAAGAGCCCTAAGTCCATTCGGTCCAACCTCGTGCTCTTGAAGGCTGAAAATAGGGCAATATCAGAGTTTCTTTAAAGCCTTCCCCCGGGGTCTAATTTATCCAGACTCCCTGGGGACGGAGGCTGTGCCACGCTGTATTCACCATGGCACCTCCTCAGCTCACCAGCCGTTCCCAGCAGCTCCAGTGCCCACCGAGCCTTCCCACGGGCTCCCACACCACTGCTCCAGTTCCCAAAACCTTGCTTTGCAGGGCAGCGTAGCTCTGCTCTACCTGGGTCACTGGCTGCAGATCACCTGAAAATGGCTTTCCCTGCCCTCCCGGCTCTTAAATACCGCATACTCCAAACGGCAGTCGTGTCTCTAGTTATTTTTATTTTATATATGCCTTTTTTTTTCCCCTCCAGATCCCAGGCAACACGTAGCCAAGGGCTGCGAGCGCCCAGCCTTAGCAATGGGAGGATAAATGTGGCAGAGGGAGGGGGCAGCCCCACGTCTCCTCTCTTCCAGCATCGGGCTGGAGATGCCAGGTGAGGACAGGCACCCCCGTGGTGGTTGCTTCCAGGCGTGTGAGGACAGCCAAATCCCTGTCTTCAGATCCTCAGGGATCCCGTGAGGAGTAGGTCCTGTGTGGGAAGGGCTGGGGAAGGTCCCTCGGCAGGGCTGGCCTGTACCCCAACTCTCGTGGCCCCGTGGCTCGCAGCAGAACAGAGCTGCGAGTCAGGACCAGTGAGGCCAGCTGGAAAAGCCAGACATCCCAGGGAGGTCAGTCTGTAGACAGGGAGCAAGAATATACTGGCACGGAAGTTTATTAAAACTGAACACCCTCGTAGAAATGCCATTTAAGAATTTCTTTGCCATAAACTTAATACCCAACTGTAAAAAATGTGTAACAAAAGTTGATATCATTCCAGCAAAAATTATAATAAGGAGGATGGGAAGGGACTTTTTCTTTTTCCACCATGCAGAAGGAATGTGGATACGGTCTATAAAATTAATTTCCTCTTTCTTACTAAACAGTACCTTCTGAGCAATTCAGATAAATAGCAACATTCATTATTCTCTGCCCCAAAAATAAAAAAAAAAAAAAAAAGAGGAACTTTTACTGCTTGTGTATTCCTGCAATTATCTTGAGAACCCTTTCATGTTGACAGCCAGGGGTCAAAAGCCGGTCTTGGTTTCACCTGATCTCATTGACTTCTGCAGAGACATTCCAGATTCACGCCAACACAAGAGCCACCAGAGCCGAGCTGGGGACACACAATGCTGCCATTCACGCCAGGAGGACGCTCGGCTCATGGAAAATCACTTCTCTTTCTACAGACGATATCTACACATAAAATGGAGGAAAAGGACAATGCAGGAAAACGCATTTATACAAACAGCGTGAATTTCAAATCAAAATGCTCTTCTCTGCCTATAAACTGTGCCCATGATCAGTGGTTTTCTCCCGGGGAAATGAAATGGGAGAGCGGTGCGTTTGAGTGTAAATCTAGGTGTGGGGAATGAACTTCTGGTGCTCTTAGAAATTTCCAGCACACCCTAAAGCCTGAGTCACTGGGATTGTTCCAGCCCATTTTACCTGCCTGTCACCTTCCCGAGCATCCATTTGGTAACGTCTTTGAATTTTACTCGACAGCAAACGTGGAGCGAGTATCCCCTGCCCTGCGGGATGCCAAAAAAAAGCTGAATGTCAGCATTCAGCATTAACTATTCAAACGGGAGCCGCTTCCAGGAGCTGCAGAGGGGTCTCCAGGGCTCACATTATTGCTTGGACCTACTGAAGGCTAGAGATCTATAGCATTTCATTTCTGCAAATATTAGTAAAAGCTGACTCGATTTTGCAAAGCTTATAGAAAGCGAAAAACAAGCGTGGCCAAAAGCGAATGGATTTAAAACCTGCGTATTTTGGACGTGCCTTTCCTCGGTGCGGTCGCCAGGTTGGTGCGGGGGCCCCACGGCTGCCCGGGGCTCCTGTAGCAGGGGAGAATATCTCCCCCAAAAAACACACCCTGCAGCTCCTGGCCTTGCCAAGGGCACCGCGTTCGCCGGGTGTCACCCCACGCTGGTAGGATAAACTGGGAGAAGAAGAAAAAGGAGAGAGGGATGAGCTCAGTAACGCTCCCCGTGCCACTGGGACCCATCCTGCTGGGTGCACAGACCCCATCGCATCCCCACGAGCCAGGGATGCTCCGGTGCAACTCTTAATTTCATTATATTGGGTGACTGACAGCACCACTGCACACAGATATTTTAACTCTGCCGTAAAGATCAATGCAGAGATTGGTGAAGCCACTGAAAGTTTTGTTATTAAACATCAAGAAAGTAAAGATAAGCACCCACGTTCCCATCATCTCACCCTTTCTTCCCTGTTTTGGAGGGGAAGCCCTACCTCAACACGCAGAGCAGGCAAAGCCAAAATGCATCTATTTTTCGAGCAGGAGCTCGGATTAAGATTTGAAGCTTGCATTGTAGCTGGGGGGAGGAAAAAGGAGGAAAGAAAGTCTCCTCTGAAAGTTATTCTGCAGCTTTGGCTTATAGCGTAATAAAGTCATTTTGCCAGCAGTTTTGTAAATGAGAGCAGAGAAAATGGTGTCCAGTTACAGACACTCTGGCAAGATAGCTCTTGGCAGATGCCGCGAACAGCAAATTTGCTTTGGGACTCTGTTGTTCAGACTTTGTTAATGTTCTTGAGCTTCATTAATTGTCATCACATTTATTTTCCTCATGTTAAAACATTTTCCACAGCGCTGCACTGCAACCAAGTCCCGAGCGCGTCTCTCAGGCTGGGGCGGCCGAATTTCCCTAATCCCAACCCTTTCCTCCCAATTAGGGCCCAGCCTGAAAAATCTTGCACTGGTTTGCCTTGAACGGGTGAAACCCAACTGCAACTTAGTTTATATAAGAAAAAAAAAAAGTCACAAATGTAACTATTTTAATGACTGTATTTAAAAAAAAAAAAAGCCACTACATGCAACATATAATTTTGTTGCTATCATAATTAAGAGGTATTTACAAGGGCTCACCAAGCAAAAACCAGAATTTGTTACTGTAAAATTCCTACGTGCTGTACAGAATAAAATGAATTTGGTCTAAACCCACGTAAGTCTGACCTCGCAAACCCCTACACTCATGTGAACAGTCTCGATGAAATCCTACGAAATCCTTGGGATTACAGATGCGGAAATATACTACTCAATGAAGTAAAAATAAAAAAAAATAAAAATTAAAAAAATCACATAGTAAGACGCCGTTCAAATACAGGGAAAGGGAGCAAGAAAAAAAAAAAAAACACAATAAAACCAAAAACATTGGGAGAACAGAAAACCTTGGTCAAAATGTTTCATTCTGAGTAGCCCGTCTCCTTCAAAGCTGCTCTCCGCGTTTCTTTTCAGCACAGAAATAGGCTCAAGCAGAAAGAAAACATAACACGTACTTGATAAAAAGCAATTTTTAATTTTATCAAATTGATCTGTACAAAAGTTAGCATTGCTTAGTCAGAAGCTAGTGAAGAGAACAGATAAGTAACAGCCAAAGTCTTTCAAACTTTATACAGAAAAATAGATTGCATAAAAATGAGTTTTCTGTATTTTTCCCCCACCCCCACGTCCCCAAAAGGAAATATGCAAAAAATATTTTTAGAAAAAGAGTAGGAAACGTAGAAAAGGTAAAAAGATGATAACCTCTGAAATGTGTTTTTAGATTTACAAAGTTTTTAAAGGCACAAGTTACCATAAAATAGATGGTTATTATATGCTCAGCATACAATGGAAGAAGTAGAAATATATCAATGAAATATTAGTCTAAAACTAAGTACCTAAACATTTTTTAGTGGAGAAGATTTTAGTTTCACAGCTTGATGGATGATATCTGGTCCCTAGAAGCCAAAATTAAAGCAGAAGTTGATAATTTCTCATTAAATTACATCTTCCTATAAAGTAGTCCTGGTTCTGAAAGTGTACAAAGACTCTGCAATGCCTTAAATCCAATTTTAACTCCCCAAAGCAGGTAGCTAGGAAAAAAATAAAAATAAAAAAATCGCCTGCTCCTTTTTGCAATCGTTTTAGCCTTCCAATTTAATTAGTAACTTCCCTCCCCCCCGCCGCCCCCCTCGTTATTGTACATTCCCCTTTGAGTTTCCTGTTGGTGACCAGGTCTGCGATGGGCAGATTCGTTCAGTCCCTCTCTCAAACTCGACTGCTGCAGCGGTTCAAAAGGAAAAAAACCCAAAACCCAACGAAAATTCTATAGACTCATAACACCATTTTATTGTATCATCTCCACTATTTTTATGCTCCCTCCCCACCCCATCTTTAAAATCTTTTAAAATTCTACTTTTTGCACAAAATTACTTCATTAATTAAAAGACAAAATAATACAGAACATAAATACATATTTAACAGATTTAAAAAAAAAACCAAAACAAAAACACTTTAAGCTTCCAAAAAAACAAAACAAAATGTTAATTACAGCCAAACCTTGCTTAGAAGAACTCTCGACTAAAAAAAAAAAAAAAAAACAACAAAACAAACACTTCAGACATTTAATTGGTTGGTCCCACCAGACTCGTTTGTTCCCATGAGATCGTTTCACGGAATAGCCGGGTTTTTCGGGGTTCATCCACGTTGGTCCGAGTGAGTTCTTGCCCTCAAGGTTGGTCCGTTCCTCACATTGCAATAGACCCTTAAAGTCTCAAACAGCTTTTTTTTTTTTTCTTTTTTTTCTCCTTCCCCCCCCTCACTTCCCACCCCCCTGCTCCACTTTTGCACGTGTCAATTTCCACGACAAGTAAGTTCAGTTCAGTCCTCACAGAGGAGTCGAATGGTTTTGTCCTTCATTTATTCAAAAGGAAATCGCCAGTCCTTTTTTTTTGTGGTGGTGGCGGCGTTCGTTGTTTTTTTTTTAAATTTTTTTTTATATTTTTTTTTAAATTGTATTAAAGAAAAATAGAGCTCTGTCCTTTTGGAGAGTTTTGAAGCAAGGGGACATCCAGTCGCAACGAGCAGAGTTCCCAGTGGCTCAGGAGGCACTTCGGAAACTATCGCGGCACTCCACGCTCTTCGTCTTCATTCCTTCATTAGTGCATACGTTGGGGAAGCCCTCGGGGGGGGGCTCCACGCATCCTTTAAGGCCTCGTCAGGGTCGTATAGACCGGCTGGTCCCAGTTAGCGGTGGGGCTGTGGGCCGGCGGGATGGACAAGCCGTTGAGGATGGGCGTCGCGTAGGGACGGCGGGAGGAGTGGAAATAGGGATACTGGTAAATGCTGGAGGGGTAGCCGGGGTAGGGGTTGTAGTAGTTGGAGCTCTGGAGGTCCGTGTAGTCGCACTGGGAGCTGGAGAAGGAGGCGGCGGCCGTGGCGGTGGAGGCGGTGGTGGCACAAGCCTGGGCGCTGTAGGAGCCGTAGTCGGAGTGCGCGGGGGAGCCGTGGGACTGGTCGCTGTAGTGGCTGGGGCTCAGCTGCTCCGTTTTGATGTGCGGCCTTTGCTGGCCCGAGTCAGCAGACGACGGCGACGCCGAGGCCGGGCTTTTGTGAGTCCACACCTGGTTGGTCCCACCGGTGCCCGTGGCCGAGTGGGAGTAGGACGCGCCATAGGAGCCGGCGGCGGCGTTGGGGCCGTGGTCGGCCGGCATGGCGGCGTGGCCGTTGAGCGGCAGGTACTGGTCGAACTCGTGGACGTCGAAGGTCTCCATGTTGTTGATGACCTCGCTGCTCAGCTCCGAGATGTCCACGTTGCTGAAGTCGATGTTCTGGCGGCCGCTCTCCACGAGGCGGCGGCCCTCGTGCTTCAGCTCCTGCTTGCTGCCATGGTGGAGGTCGGTTTTGGGGGTGGTGGGTGGGGTGGGTGGCCCGTGGGTCTGACCTGGGGACGAAGGGACAGCAAGACTTTAACAAGAGCAGCCACAAAACACCCAACTCTTTCAAGGATGATTAGATGAAATGCATGTTTTCACCCCCTCTCATTGCAAGGGGGGAATTGGGGTTGATATCTACGGCCCCACGTTGGAAGTGCCTGATGGGGAGCACCAGGGACTGGCACGGTGGCAGGAGGACATGTCCTCGGCTTGGGCTAAACCACCTGCAGCAGGGAGGAGAAGGCAGGGAGCACGCTGTGCCCATCAGGGTCACTCTGGGACATGGCAGGACATCTCCACAACGCACAAACTACCCCTTCTCCTGGGAAGCAGAACCAGGGGGTGGATTTGGAGGGACCCACTCGGCCTCTCCCCGCAGGCAGCCCCGAGCCAGCCTGGCTCTCCTGGAGGCAGAGAAGCCGTCCCAGCGAGGCGGGCTGGGGCTGGGATCCCCAGCCAGGCTGGGCAAGAGCGCAGACGCGTCTGAAGCTGCAGGACGTTCGCAATCCTCCTGGAATCTGTCAACACGCACCCTCTGCCAATTTGCAGCGCCGCCGAGAAGCGGGGAGCTTCGGGGGGAAGCCGCGTCTCCAGGACCCGCTCCCCCAGGCACCCTTCCTGTGGCCAAGGGCTTATTAACCCTTATTAGCTCGCAATTAATTCTCTCTGCTCACGGGAAACCGAGGTCCCTGCGATTTGGGGATTCCCTATGGCACAGTCGGCTCTATAAGCACTCACTAAAGAAAGCCATGGCCACGTTCACAGCCTGGTACAAAACCACAGCTCTCGGGACAACAGCTCCTGCTTCTGGATGGTCCCAATCCCACCAATATTCACTCAGGGGACAGATGAGCCCGTGCCCACCAGTGAGTTCACGTCCCAAGCCAAAACGCCCGGGACACGCAGGTTTTTCTCTCCCGTGGGGGGTCCTTTACCTGTGTGATCTCCGTGATGGTGGGACTCGGCCATGCCTCCCAGTCCGCTGTCCGCTTTGTAGATCTGCGTGCCCGCGTGGTGGCTGAGCTCTGCTCCGGAGTCGGAGTCGCTCTGCCCAGCTTTTACACTTTTCCTCCTCCGTGGCTGGTATTTATAATCCGGGTGATCCTTTTTGTGCTGGACCCTGAGCCGCTCAGCTTCTTCCACAAAGGGACGTTTCTCATTTTCGCTTAACAAACTGGGTTTGGATGGATATATATAATTTTTTTTTTTAAATAAGGAGGAGGGAGAGGGGGAGGAAAAAAAAAAGATAATCCAAAATTAATGTCTTTTCCCTAGAAGTTTTCAGCCTATTTTCAGGCTCACACATCCCCACTTACCATACACTGATTTGAGCAACCAAAAAGTTAATTGCAAAACAGATTTGCCACGGCAAAAAAGAGCTAAACTATGCTGCAAAAAATGTTTCAAAACACCACGTATAGATGCATGAAAAAAACCCAACCACTATGAATACCGATAACTAAGCAAAACAAAATCCCCCCACCCCAATTTAAACGCCTTTGCCAAATATTATTCCTATGTTTGTCCCACAAATGTCACCCCCTCACTGCGACAAACAACGCTGCCCATTTCGAGCTTTGTTTGGTGCTTACAAAGAAACCACGAAGGCAACAGCGATGGGATTATTTCTTTCCAAACTCTCCCCCCCCC